>CM059434.1:59434869-59797749 GCA_030390025.1 Squalus acanthias | reverse complement strand
TGTCACTATTCACTGTGTGTATGTGTGTTGATCCTGTCACTATTCACTGTTGTAAGTTGTTGATTCTGTCACTATTCACTGTGTGTAGTGTGTGTTGATCCTGTCACTATTCTCTGTGTGTAGTGTGTGTTGATCCTGTCACTATTCACTGTGTGTAGTGTGTGTTGATTCTGTCACTATTCACTGTGTGTAGGTGTGTGTTTGATTCTGTCACTATTCACTGTGTGTAGTGTGTGTTGATTCCTGTCACTATTCACTGTGTGAGTGTGTGTTGATCCTGTCACTATTCACTGTGTGTAGTGTGTGTTGATTCTGTCTCTAGTCACTGTGTGTTAGTGTGTTGATCCTGTCACTATCACTGTGTGTAGTGTGTGTTGATTCTGTCACTATTCACTGTGTGTAGTGTGTGTTATCCTGTCACTATTCACTGTGTGTAGTGTGTTGATCCTGTCACTATTCACTGTGTAGTGTGTGTTGATCCTGTCACTATTCACTGTGTGTAGTGTGTGTTGATCCTGTCACTATTCACTGTGTGTAGTGTGTTGATCCTGTCACTATTCACTGTGTAGTGTGTTTGATCCTGTCACTATTCACTGTGTGAGTGTGTTTGATCCTGTCACTATTCACTGTGTGTAGTGTGTGTTGATCCTGTCACTATTCACTGGTGTAGTGTGTGTTGATCCTGTCACTATTCACTGTGTGTAGTGTGTGTTGATCCTGTCACTATTCACTGTGTAGTGTGTGTTGATCCTGTCACTATTCACTGTGTAGTGTGTGTTGATCCTGTCACTATTCACTGTGTGTAGTGTGTGTTGATTCTGTCACTATTCACTGTGTGTATGTGTGTTGATCCTGTCACTATTCACTGTGTGTAGTGTGTGTTGATCCTGTCACTATTCACTGTGTGTATGTGTGTTGATCCTGTCACTATTTCACTGTGTGTAGTGTGTGTTGATCTGTCACTATTCACTGTGTGTAGGTGGAGTTGATCCTGTCACTATTCACTGTGTGTAGTGTGTGTTTGATCCTGTCACTATCACTGTGTGTAGTGTTGTTGATCCTGTCACTATTCACTGTGTGTAGTGTGTGTTGATCCTGTCACTATTCACTGTGTGTAGTGTAGTTGATCCTGTCACTATTCACTGTGTGTCAGTGTGTGTTGATCCTGTCACTATTCACTGTGTGTAGTGTGTGTTGATCCTGTCACTATCACTGTGTGTAGTGTGTGTTGATTCCTGTCACTATTCACTGTGTGTAGTGTGTGTTGATCCTGTCACTATTCACTGTGTGTAGTGTGTGTTGATCCTGTCACTATTCACTGTGTGTAGTGTGTGTTGATCCTGTCACTATTCACTGTGTGTTGTGTGGTTGATCCTGTCACTATTCACTGTGTGTAGTGTGTGTTGATCCTGTCACTATTCACTGTGTGAGTGTGTGTTGATCTGTCCCTATTCACTGTGTGTAGTGTGTGTTGATTCTGTCACTATTCACTGTGTGAGTGTGTGTTGATCCTGTCACTATTCACTGTGTGTTGTGTGTTGATCCTGTCACTATTCACTGTGTGTAGTGTGTGTTGATCCTGTCACTATTCACTGTGTGTAGTGTGTGTTGATCCTGTCACTATTCACTGTGTGTAGTGTGTGTTGATCCTGTCACTATTCACTGTGTGTAGTGTGTGTTGATCCTGTCACTATTCACTGTGTGTAGTGTGTGTTGATCCTGTCACTATTCACTGTGTGTAGTGTGTGTTGATCCTGTCACTATTCACTGTGTGTAGTGTGTGTTGATCCTGTCACTATTCACTGTGTGTAGTGTGTGTTGATCCTGTCACTATTCACTGTGTGTAGTGTGTTGATCCTGTCACTATTCACTGTGTGTAGTGTGAGTTGATCCTGTCACTATTTCACTGTGTGTAGTGTGAGTTGATTCCTGTCACTATTCACTGTGTGTAGTGTGTGTTGATCCTGTCACTATTCACTGTGTGTAGTGTGTGTTGATCCTGTCACTATTTCACTGTGTGTAGTGTGTGTTGATCCTGTCACTATTCACTTGTGTAGTGTGTGTTGATCCTGTCACTATTCACTGTGTGTTGTGTGTGTTGTTCCTGTCACTATTCACTGTGTGTAGTGTGTGTTGATCTGTCACTATTCACTGATGTGTAGTGTGTGTTGATCCTGTCACTATTCACTGTGTGTAGTGTGTGTTGATCCTGTCACTATTCACTGTGTAGTGTGTGGTTGATCCTGTACTATTCACTGTGTGTAGTGTGTGTTGACCTGTCACTATTCTCTGTGTGTAGTGTGTGTTGATCTGTCACTATTCACTGTGTGTTAGTGTGTGTTGATCCTGTCACTATTCACTGTGTGTAGTGGTGTTGATTCCTGTCACTATTCACTGTGTAGTGTGTGTTGATCCTGTCACTATTCACTGTGTGTAGTGTGTGTTGATCCTGTCACTATTCACTGTGTGTAGTGGTGTGTTGATCCTGTCACTATTCACTGTGTGTAGTGTGTGTTGATCCTGTCACTATTCACTGTGTGTATGTGTGTTGATCCTGTCACTATTCACTGTGTGTAGTGTGTGTTGATCCTGTCACTATTCACTGTGTGTAGTGTGTGTTGATCCTGTCACTATTCACTGTGTGTAGTGTGTGTTGATCCTGTCACTATTCACTGTGTGTAGTGTGTGTTGATCCTGTCACTATTCACTGTGTGTAGTGTGTGTTGATCCTGTCACTATTCACTGTGTGTAGTGTGTGTTGATCCTGTCACTATTCACTGTGTGTAGTGTGTGTTGATCCTGTCACTATTCACTGTGTGTAGTGTGTGTTGATCCTGTCACTATTCACTGTGTGTAGTGTGTGTTGATCCTGTCACTATTCACTGTGTGTAGTGTGTGTTGATCTGTCACTATTCACTGTGTGTAGTGTGTGTTTGATCCTGTCACCTATTCACGTGTGTAGTGTGAGTTTGATCCTTGTCACTATCACGGTGTGTGAGTGTGAGTTGATCCTGTCACTATTCACTGTGGTCAGTGTGTGTTGATCCTTGTCACTATTCACCTGTGTGTAGTGTGATAGATCCTGTCACTATTTCACTGTGTGTAGTGTGTGTTGATCCTGTCCACTATTCAGCAGGTGTGTGTAGTGTGTTGATCCTGTCACTATTCACTGTGTGTAGTGTTGTTAGATCCTGTCCTATCAATGTGTGTAGTGTGGTCTCTGTTATTCACGGTGTAGTGTGTGTTGATCCTGTCACCTATTCACTGTGTAGTGTGAGTTGATCCTGTCACCTATTCACGTCTGGTAGTGAGTGTTGATCCTGTCACTATTCACTGTGTGTAGTGTGTGTTGATCTGCACTATTCACTGTGTGTAGTGTGGGTTGATCCTGTCACTATTCACTGTGTGTATGTGTGTTGATCCTGTCACTATTCACTGTGTGTAGTGTGTGTTGATCCTGTCACTATTCACTGTGTGTAGTGTGTGTTGATCCCTGTCACTATTCACTGTGTGTAGTGTGTGTTGATCCTGTCACTATTCACTGTGTGTAGTGCTGTGTTGATCTGTCACTATTCACTGTGTGTAGTGTGTGTTGATCCTGTCACTATTCACTGTGTGTAGTGTGTGTTGATCCTGTCCACTATCACTGTGTGTAGTGTGTGTTGATCCTGTCCACTATTCACTGTGTGTAGTGTGTGTTGATCTGTCACTATTCACTGTGTGTAGTGTGTGTTGATTCTGTCACTATTCACTGTGTGTAGTGTGTGTTGATCCTGTCACTATTCACTGTGTGTAGTGTGTGTTGATCCTGTCACTATTCACTGTGTGTAGTGTGTGTTGATTCCTGTCACTATTCACTGTGTGTAGTGTGTGTTGATCCTGTCACTATTCACTGTGTAGTGGTGTTGATCCTGTCACTATTCACTGTGTGTAGTGAGTGTTGTTCTGTCACTATTCACTGTGTGTAGTGTGTTGGATCCTGTCACTATTCACTCGTGTGTAGTGTGTGTTGATCCTGTCACTATTCACTGTGTAGGTGTGTTGATCCTGTCACTAATTCACTGTGTGTAGTGTGTGTTGATTCTGTCACTATTCACTGTGTGTAGTGTGTGTTGATTCTGTCACTATTCACTGTGTGTATGTGTGTGTTGATCCTGTCACTATTCACTGTGTAGTGTGTGTTGATTCCTGTCACTATTCACTGTGGTAGTGAGTGTGATTCTGTCACTAATTCACTGTGTGTAGTGTGTTGATCCTGTCACTATTCACTGTGTGTAGTGTGTGTTGATCCTGTCACTATTCACTGTGTGTAGGTGTGTTGATCCTGTCACTATTCACTGTGTAAGTGTGTGTTGATCCTGTCACTATTCACTGTGTGTAGTGTGTGTTGATCCTGTCACTATTCACTGTGTAGTGTGTGTTGATCCTGTCACTATTCACTGTGTGTAGTGTGTGTTGATCCTGTCACTATTCACTGTGTGTAGTGTGTGTTGATCCTGTCACTATTCACTGTGTGTAGTGTGTGTTGATCCTGTCACTATTCACTGTGTGTAGTGTGTGTTGATCCTGTCACTATTCACTGTGTGTAGTGTGTGTTGATCCTGTCACTATTCACTGTGTGTAGTGTGTGTTGATCCTGTCACTATTCACTGTGTGTAGTGTGTGTTGATCCTGTCACTATTCACTGTGTGTAGTGTGTGTTGATCCTGTCACTATTCACTGTGTGTAGTGTGTGTTGATCCTGTCACTATTCACTGTGTGTAGTGTGTGTTGATCCTGTCACTATTCACTGTGTGTGTGTGTTGATCCTGTCACTATTCACTGTGTGTAGTGTGTGTTGATCCTGTCACTATTCACTGTGTGTAGTGTGTGTTGATCCTGTCACTATTCACTGTGTGTAGTGTGTGTTGATCCTGTCACTATTCACTGTGTGTAGTGTGTGTTGATCCTGTCACTATTCACTGTGTAGTGTGTGTTGATCCTGTCACTATTCACTGTGTGTAGTGTGTGTTGATCCTGTCACTATTCACTGTGTGTAGTGTGTGTTGATCCTGTCACTATTCACTGTGTGTAGTGTGTGTTGATCCTGTCACTATTCACTGTGTGTAGTGTGTGTTGATCCTGTCACTATTCACTGTGTGTAGTGTGTGTTGATCCTGTCACTATTCACTGTGTGTAGTGTGTGTTGATCCTGTCACTATTCACTGTGTGTAGTGTGTGTTGATCCTGTCACTATTCACTGTGTGTAGTGTGTGTTGATCCTGTCACTATTCACTGTGTGTAGTGTGTGTTGATCCTGTCACTATTCACTGTGTGTAGTGTGTGTTGATCCTGTCACTATTCACTGTGTGTAGTGTGTGTTGATCCTGTCACTATTCACTGTGTGTAGTGTGTTGATCCTGTCACTATTCACTGTGTGTAGTGTGTGTTGATCCTGTCACTATTCACTGTGTGTAGTGTGTGTTGATCCTGTCACTATTCACTGTGTAGTGTGTGTTGATCCTGTCACTATTCACTGTGTGTAGTGTGTGTTGATCCTGTCACTATTCACTGTGTGTAGTGTGTGTTGATCCTGTCACTATTCACTGTGTGTAGTGTGTGTTGATCCTGTCACTATTCACTGTGTGTAGTGTGTTGATCCTGTCACTATTCACTGTGTGTAGTGTGTGTTGATCCTGTCACTATTCACTGTGTGTAGTGTGTGTTGATCCTGTCACTATTCACTGTGTGTAGTGTGTGTTGATCCTGTCACTATTCACTGTGTGTGTGTGTTGATCCTGTCACTATTCACTGTGTGTAGTGTGTGTTGATCCTGTCACTATTCACTGTGTGTAGTGTGTGTTGATCCTGTCACTATTCACTGTGTAGTGTGTGTTGATCCTGTCACTATTCACTGTGTGTAGTGTGTTGATCCTGTCACTATTCACTGTGTGTAGTGTGTGTTGATCCTGTCACTATTCACTGTGTGTAGTGTGTGTTGATCCTGTCACTATTCACTGTGTGTAGTGTGTGTTGATCCTGTCACTATTCACTGTGTGTAGTGTGTGTTGATCTGTCACTATTCACTGTGTGTAGTGTGTGTTGATCCTGTCACTATTCACTGTGTGTAGTGTGTGTTGATCCTGTCACTATTCACTGTGTGTAGTGTGTGTTGATCCTGTCACTATTCACTGTGTGTAGTGTGTGTTGATCCTGTCACTATTCACTGTGTAGTGTGTGTTGATCCTGTCACTATTCACTGTGTGTAGTGTGTGTTGATCCTGTCACTATTCACTGTGTGTAGTGTGTGTTGATCCTGTCACTATTCACTGTGTGTAGTGTGTGTTGATCCTGTCACTATTCACTGTGTGTAGTGTGTGTTGATCCTGTCACTATTCACTGTGTGTAGTGTGTGTTGATCCTGTCACTATTCACTGTGTGTAGTGTGTGTTGATCCTGTCACTATTCACTGTGTGTAGTGTGTGTTGATCCTGTCACTATTCACTGTGTGTAGTGTGTGTTGATCCTGTCACTATTCACTGTGTGTAGTGTGTGTTGATCCTGTCACTATTCACTGTGTGTAGTGTGTGTTGATCCTGTCACTATTCACTGTGTGTAGTGTGTGTTGATCCTGTCACTATTCACTGTGTGTAGTGTGTTTGATCCTGTCACTATTCACTGTGTGTAGTGTGTGTTGATCCTGTCACTATTCACTGTGTGTAGTGTGTGTTGATCCTGTCACTATTCACTGTGTGTAGTGTGTGTTGATCCTGTCACTATTCACTGTGTGTAGTGTGTGTTGATCCTGTCACTATTCACTGTGTGTAGTGTGTGTTGATCCTGTCACTATTCACTGTGTGTAGTGTGTGTTGATCCTGTCACTATTCACTGTGTGTAGTGTGTGTTGATCCTGTCACTATTCACTGTGTGTAGTGTGTGTTGATCCTGTCACTATTCACTGTGTGTAGTGTGTGTTGATCCTGTCACTATTCACTGTGTGTAGTGTGTGTTGATCCTGTCACTATTCACTGTGTGTAGTGTGTGTTGATCCTGTCACTATTCACTGTGTGTAGTGTGTGTTGATCCTGTCACTATTCACTGTGTGTAGTGTGTGTTGATCCTGTCACTATTCACTGTGTGTAGTGTGTGTTGATCCTGTCACTATTCACTGTGTGTAGTGTGTGTTGATCCTGTCACTATTCACTGTGTGTAGTGTGTGTTGATCCTGTCACTATTCACTGTGTAGTGTGTGTTGATCCTGTCACTATTCACTGTGTGTAGTGTGTGTTGATCCTGTCACTATTCACTGTGTGTAGTGTGTGTTGATCCTGTCACTATTCACTGTGTGTAGTGTGTGTTGATCCTGTCACTATTCACTGTGTGTAGTGTGTGTTGATCCTGTCACTATTCACTGTGTGTAGTGTGTGTTGATCCTGTCACTATTCACTGTGTGTAGTGTGTGTTGATCCTGTCACTATTCACTGTGTGTAGTGTGTGTTGATCCTGTCACTATTCACTGTGTGTAGTGTGTGTTGATCCTGTCACTATTCACTGTGTGTAGTGTGTGTTGATCCTGTCACTATTCACTGTGTGTAGTGTGTGTTGATCCTGTCACTATTCACTGTGTGTAGTGTGTGTTGATCCTGTCACTATTCACTGTGTGTAGTGTGTGTTGATCCTGTCACTATTCACTGTGTGTAGTGTGTGTTGATCCTGTCACTATTCACTGTGTGTAGTGTGTGTTGATCCTGTCACTATTCACTGTGTGTAGTGTGTGTTGATCCTGTCACTATTCACTGTGTGTAGTGTGTGTTGATCCTGTCACTATTCACTGTGTGTAGTGTGTGTTGATCCTGTCACTATTCACTGTGTGTAGTGTGTGTTGATCCTGTCACTATTCAGTGTGTAGTGTGTGTTGATCCTGTCACTATTCACTGTGTGTAGTGTGTGTTGATCCTGTCACTATTCACTGTGTGTAGTGTGTGTTGATCCTGTCACTATTCACTGTGTGTAGTGTGTGTTGATCCTGTCACTATTCACTGTGTGTAGTGTGTGTTGATCCTGTCACTATTCACTGTGTGTAGTGTGTGTTGATCCTGTCACTATTCACTGTGTGTAGTGTGTGTTGATCCTGTCACTATTCACTGTGTGTAGTGTGTGTTGATCCTGTCACTATTCACTGTGTGTAGTGTGTGTTGATCCTGTCACTATTCACTGTGTGTAGTGTGTGTTGATCCTGTCACTATTCACTGTGTGTAGTGTGTGTTGATCCTGTCACTATTCACTGTGTGTAGTGTGTGTTGATCCTGTCACTATTCACTGTGTGTAGTGTGTGTTGATCCTGTCACTATTCACTGTGTAGTGTGTGTTGATCCTGTCACTATTCACTGTGTGTAGTGTGTGTTGATCCTGTCACTATTCACTGTGTGTAGTGTGTGTTGATCCTGTCACTATTCACTGTGTGTAGTGTGTGTTGATCCTGTCACTATTCACTGTGTGTAGTGTGTGTTGATCCTGTCACTATTCACTGTGTGTGTGTGTGTTGATCCTGTCACTATTCACTGTGTGTAGTGTGTGTTGATCCTGTCACTATTCACTGTGTGTAGTGTGTGTTGATCCTGTCACTATTCACTGTGTAGTGTGTGTTGATCCTGTCACTATTCACTGTGTGTAGTGTGTGTTGATCCTGTCACTATTCACTGTGTGTAGTGTGTGTTGATCCTGTCACTATTCACTGTGTGTAGTGTGTGTTGATCCTGTCACTATTCACTGTGTGTAGTGTGTGTTGATCCTGTCACTATTCACTGTGTGTAGTGTGTGTTGATCCTGTCACTATTCACTGTGTGTAGTGTGTGTTGATCCTGTCACTATTCACTGTGTGTAGTGTGTGTTGATCCTGTCACTATTCACTGTGTGTAGTGTGTGTTGATCCTGTCACTATTCACTGTGTGTAGTGTGTGTTGATCCTGTCACTATTCACTGTGTGTAGTGTGTGTTGATCCTGTCACTATTCACTGTGTGTAGTGTGTGTTGATCCTGTCACTATTCACTGTGTGTAGTGTGTGTTGATCCTGTCACTATTCACTGTGTGTAGTGTGTGTTGATCCTGTCACTATTCACTGTGTGTAGTGTGTGTTGATCCTGTCACTATTCACTGTGTAGTGTGTGTTGATCCTGTCACTATTCACTGTGTGTAGTGTGTGTTGATCCTGTCACTATTCACTGTGTGTAGTGTGTGTTGATCCTGTCACTATTCACTGTGTGTAGTGTGTGTTGATCCTGTCACTATTCACTGTGTGTAGTGTGTGTTGATCCTGTCACTATTCACTGTGTGTAGTGTGTTGATCCTGTCACTATTCACTGTGTGTAGTGTGTGTTGATCCTGTCACTATTCACTGTGTGTAGTGTGTGTTGATCCTGTCACTATTCACTGTGTGTAGTGTGTGTTGATCCTGTCACTATTCACTGTGTGTAGTGTGTGTTGATCCTGTCACTATTCACTGTGTGTAGTGTGTGTTGATCCTGTCACTATTCACTGTGTGTAGTGTGTGTTGATCCTGTCACTATTCACTGTGTGTAGTGTGTGTTGATCCTGTCACTATTCACTGTGTGTAGTGTGTGTTGATCCTGTCACTATTCACTGTGTGTAGTGTGTGTTGATCCTGTCACTATTCACTGTGTGTAGTGTGTGTTGATCCTGTCACTATTCACTGTGTGTAGTGTGTTGATCCTGTCACTATTCACTGTGTGTAGTGTGTGTTGATCCTGTCACTATTCACTGTGTGTAGTGTGTGTTGATCCTGTCACTATTCACTGTGTGTAGTGTGTTGATCCTGTCACTATTCACTGTGTGTAGTGTGTGTTGATCCTGTCACTATTCACTGTGTGTAGTGTGTGTTGATCCTGTCACTATTCACTGTGTGTAGTGTGTGTTGATCCTGTCACTATTCACTGTGTGTAGTGTGTGTTGATCCTGTCACTATTCACTGTGTGTAGTGTGTGTTGATCCTGTCACTATTCACTGTGTGTAGTGTGTGTTGATCCTGTCACTATTCACTGTGTGTAGTGTGTGTTGATCCTGTCACTATTCACTGTGTGTAGTGTGTGTTGATCCTGTCACTATTCACTGTGTAGTGTGTGTTGATCCTGTCACTATTCACTGTGTGTAGTGTGTGTTGATCCTGTCACTATTCACTGTGTGTAGTGTGTGTTGATCCTGTCACTATTCACTGTGTGTAGTGTGTGTTGATCCTGTCACTATTCACTGTGTGTAGTGTGTGTTGATCCTGTCACTATTCACTGTGTGTAGTGTGTGTTGATCCTGTCACTATTCACTGTGTGTAGTGTGTGTTGATCCTGTCACTATTCACTGTGTGTAGTGTGTGTTGATCCTGTCACTATTCACTGTGTGTAGTGTGTGTTGATCCTGTCACTATTCACTGTGTGTAGTGTGTGTTGATCCTGTCACTATTCACTGTGTGTAGTGTGTGTTGATCCTGTCACTATTCACTGTGTAGTGTGTGTTGATCCTGTCACTATTCACTGTGTGTAGTGTGTGTTGATCTGTCACTATTCACTGTGTGTAGTGTGTGTTGATCCTGTCACTATTCACTGTGTGTAGTGTGTGTTGATCCTGTCACTATTCACTGTGTAGTGTGTGTTGATCCTGTCACTATTCACTGTGTGTAGTGTGTGTTGATCCTGTCACTATTCACTGTGTGTAGTGTGTGTTGATCCTGTCACTATTCACTGTGTAGTGTGTGTTGATCCTGTCACTATTCACTGTGTAGTGTGTGTTGATCCTGTCACTATTCACTGTGTGTAGTGTGTGTTGATCCTGTCACTATTCACTGTGTGTAGTGTGTGTTGATCCTGTCACTATTCACTGTGTGTAGTGTGTGTTGATCCTGTCACTATTCACTGTGTGTAGTGTGTGTTGATCCTGTCACTATTCACTGTGTGTAGTGTGTGTTGATCCTGTCACTATTCACTGTGTGTAGTGTGTGTTGATCCTGTCACTATTCACTGTGTGTAGTGTGTGTTGATCCTGTCACTATTCACTGTGTGTAGTGTGTGTTGATCCTGTCACTATTCACTGTGTGTAGTGTGTGTTGATCCTGTCACTATTCACTGTGTAGTGTGTGTTGATCCTGTCACTATTCACTGTGTGTAGTGTGTTGATCCTGTCACTATTCACTGTGTGTAGTGTGTGTTGATCCTGTCACTATTCACTGTGTGTAGTGTGTGTTGATCCTGTCACTATTCACTGTGTGTAGTGTGTGTTGATCCTGTCACTATTCACTGTGTGTAGTGTGTGTTGATCCTGTCACTATTCACTGTGTGTAGTGTGTGTTGATCCTGTCACTATTCACTGTGTGTAGTGTGTGTTGATCCTGTCACTATTCACTGTGTGTAGTGTGTGTTGATCCTGTCACTATTCACTGTGTGTAGTGTGTGTTGATCCTGTCACTATTCACTGTGTGTAGTGTGTGTTGATCCTGTCACTATTCACTGTGTGTAGTGTGTTGATCCTGTCACTATTCACTGTGTGTAGTGTGTGTTGATCCTGTCACTATTCACTGTGTGTAGTGTGTGTTGATCCTGTCACTATTCACTGTGTGTAGTGTGTGTTGATCCTGTCACTATTCACTGTGTGTAGTGTGTGTTGATCCTGTCACTATTCACTGTGTGTAGTGTGTGTTGATCCTGTCACTATTCACTGTGTGTAGTGTGTGTTGATCCTGTCACTATTCACTGTGTGTAGTGTGTGTTGATCCTGTCACTATTCACTGTGTGTAGTGTGTGTTGATCCTGTCACTATTCACTGTGTGTAGTGTGTGTTGATCCTGTCACTATTCACTGTGTGTAGTGTGTGTTGATCCTGTCACTATTCACTGTGTGTAGTGTGTGTTGATCCTGTCACTATTCACTGTGTGTAGTGTGTGTTGATCCTGTCACTATTCACTGTGTGTAGTGTGTTGATCCTGTCACTATTCACTGTGTGTAGTGTGTGTTGATCCTGTCACTATTCACTGTGTGTGTGTGTTGATCCTGTCACTATTCACTGTGTGTAGTGTGTGTTGATCCTGTCACTATTCACTGTGTAGTGTGTGTTGATCCTGTCACTATTCACTGTGTGTAGTGTGTGTTGATCCTGTCACTATTCACTGTGTGTAGTGTGTGTTGATCCTGTCACTATTCACTGTGTGTAGTGTGTGTTGATCCTGTCACTATTCACTGTGTGTAGTGTGTGTTGATCCTGTCACTATTCACTGTGTGTAGTGTGTGTTGATCCTGTCACTATTCACTGTGTGTAGTGTGTGTTGATCCTGTCACTATTCACTGTGTGTAGTGTGTGTTGATCCTGTCACTATTCACTGTGTGTAGTGTGTGTTGATCCTGTCACTATTCACTGTGTGTAGTGTGTGTTGATCCTGTCACTATTCACTGTGTGTAGTGTGTGTTGATCCTGTCACTATTCACTGTGTCGTAGTGTGTTTGATCTGTCACTATTCACTGTGTGTAGTGTGTGTTGATCCTGTCACTATCACTGTGTGTAGTGCGTGTTGATCCTGTCACTATTCACTGTGTGTAGTGTGTTTGATCCTTGTCACTAATCATGTGTAGTGGTGTGTTGATCTGTCACTATTCACTGTGTGTAGTGTGTTTGATTCTGTCACTATCACTGTGTGTAGTGTGTGTTGATCCTGTCACTATACACTGTGTGTAGTGTGTGTTGATTCTGTCACTATTCACTGTGTGTAGTGTGTGTTGATCCTGTCACTATCACTGTGTGTAGTGTGTGTTGATCCTGTCACTATTCACTGTGTGTAGTGTGTGTTGATCCTGTCACTATTCACTGTGTTAGTGTGTGTTGATTCTGTCACTATTCACTGTGTGTGTGTGTGTTGATCCTGTCACTATTCACTGTGTGAGTGTGTGTTGATTCTGTCACTATTCACTGTGTGTAGTGTGTGTTGATCCTGTCACTATTCACTGTGTGAGTGTTGTAGTGTGTGATCCTGTCACTATTCACTGTGTGCAGTGTGTGTTGATCCTGTCACTATTCACTGTGTGTAGTGTGTGTTGATCCTGTCACTATTCACTGTGTGTAGTGTGTGTTGATTCTGTCACTATTCACTGTGTGTAGTGTGAGTTGATCCTGTCACTATTCACTGTGTGTAGTGTGTGTTGATCTGTCACTATTCACTGTGTGTAGTGTGTTGATCCTGTCACTATTCACTGTGTGTAGTGTGTGTGTTGATCCTGTCACTATTCATCTGTGTAGTGTGTGTTGATCCTGTCACTATTCACTGTGTGTAGTGTGTGTTGATCCTGTCACTATTCACTGTGTGTAGTGTGTGTTGATTCTGTCACTATTCACTGTGTGTAGTGTGTGTTGATCCTGTCACTATTCACTGTGTGTAGTGTGTGTTGATCCTGCACTATTCACTGTGTGTAGTGTGTGTTGATCCTGTCACTATTCACTGTGTGTAGTGTGTGTTGATCTGTCACTATTCACTGTGTGTAGTGTGTGTTGATCCTGTCACTATTCACTGTGTGTAGTGTGTTGATCCTGTCACTATTCACTGTGTGTAGTGTGTGTTGATTCCTGTCACTATTCACTGTGTGTAGTGTGTGTTGATCTGTCACTATTCACTGTGTGTAGTGTGAGTTGATCCTGTCACTATTCACTGTGTGTAGTGTGTGTTGATCCTGTCACTATTCACTGTGTGTAGTGTGTGTTGATCCTGTCACTATTCACTGTGTGTAGTGTGTGTGATCCTGTCACTATTCACTGTGTGTAGTGTGTGTTGATCCTGTCACTATTCACTGTGTGTAGTGTGTGTTGATCCTGTCACTATTCACTGTGTGTAGTGTGTGTTGATCCTGTCACTATTCACTGTGTGTAGTGTGTGTTGATCCTGTCACTATTCACTGTGTGTAGTGTGGTTGATCCTGTCACTATTCACTGTGTGTAGTGTGTTGATCCTGTCACTATTCACTGTGTGTAGTGTGTGTTGATCCTGTCACTATTCACTGTGTGTAGTGTGTGTTGATCCTGTCACTATTCACTGTGTGTAGTGTGTGTTGATCCTGTCACTATTCACTGTGTGTAGTGTGTTGATCCTGTCACTATTCACTGTGTGTAGTGTGTGTTGATCCTGTCACTATTCACTGTGTGTAGTGTGTGTTGATCCTGTCACTATTCACTGTGTGTAGTGTGTGTTGATCCTGTCACTATTCACTGTGTGTAGTGTGTGTTGATCCTGTCACTATTCACTGGTGTAGTGTGTGTTGATCCTGTCACTATTCACTGTGTAGTGTGTGTGATCCTGTCACTATTCACTGTGTGGTGTGTGTTGATCTGTCACTATTCACTGTGTAGTGTGTGTTGATCCTGTCACTATTCACTGTGTGTAGTGTGTGTTGATCCTGTCACTATTCACTGTGTGTAGTGTGTGTTGATCCTGTCACTATTCACTGTGTTGTTGTGTGTTGATCCTGTCACTATTCACTGGTGTAGTGTGTTGGAATCTGGTAGTGTGTGTTGATCCTGTCACTATTCACTGTGTAGTGTGTGTTGATCCTGTCACTATTCACTGTGTGTAGTGTGTGTTGATCCTGTCACTATTCACTGTGTAGTGTGTGTTGATCCTGTCACTATTCACTGTTGTAGTGTGTGTTGATCCTGTCACTATTCACTGGTGTAGTGTGTGTTGATCCTGTCACTATTCACTGTGTGTAGTGTGTGTTGATCCTGTCACTATTCACTGTGTGTAGTGTGTGTTGATCCTGTCACTATTCACTGTGTGTAGTGTGTGTTGATCCTGTCACTATTCACTGTTGTAGTGTGTGTTGATCCTGTCACTATTCACTGTGTGTAGTGTGTGTTGATCCTGTCACTATTCACTGTGTGTAGTGTGTGTTGATCCTGTCACTATTCACTGTGTGTAGTGTGTTGATCCTGTCACTATTCACTGTGTGTAGTGTGTGTTGATCCTGTCACTATTCACTGTGTGTAGTGTGGTTGATCCTGTCACTATTCACTGTGTGTAGTGTGAGTTGATCCTGTCACTATTCACTGTGTGTAGTGTGTGTTGATCCTGTCACTATTCACTGTGTGTAGTGTGTGTTGATCCTGTCACTATTCACTGTGTGTAGTGTGTGTTGATCCTGTCACTATTCACTGTGTGTAGTGTGTGTTGATCCTGTCACTATTCACTGTGTGTAGTGTGTGTTGATCCTGTCACTATTCACTGTGTGTAGTGTGTGTTGATCCTGTCACTATTCACTGTGTGTAGTGTGTGTTGATCCTGTCACTATTCACTGTGTGTAGTGTGTGTTGATCCTGTCACTATTCACTGTGTGTAGTGTGTTGATCCTGTCACTATTCACTGTGTGTAGTGTGAGTTGATCCTGTCACTATTCACTGTGTGTAGTGTGTGTTGATCCTGTCACTATTCACTGTGTGTAGTGTGTGTTGATCCTGTCACTATTCACTGTGTAGTGTGTGTTGATCCTGTCACTATTCACTGTGGTAGTGTGTGTTGATCCTGTCACTATTCACTGGTGTAGTGTGTGTTGATCCTGTCACTATTCACTGTGTGTATGTGTGTTGATCCTGTCACTATTCACTGTGTGTATGTGTGTTGATCCTGTCACTATTCACTGTGTGTAGGTGTGTGTTCTATCCTGTCACTATTCACTGTGTGTAGTGTGAGGTTGATCCTGTCACTATTCACTGTGTGTAGTTGTGTTTGATCCTGTCACTATTCACTGTGTAGTGTGTGTTGATCCTGTCACTATTCACTGTGTTAGTGTGTGTTGATCCTGTCACTATTCACTGTGTGTAGTGTGTGTTGATCCTGTCACTATTCACTGTGTAGTGTGTGTTGATCCTGTCACTATTCACTGTGTAGTGTGTGTTGATCCTGTCACTATTCACTGTGTGTAGTGTGTGTTGATTCTGTCACTATTCACTGTGTGTAGGTGTGTTGATCCTGTCACTATTCACTGTGTGTAGTGTGTTGATCCTGTCACTATTCACTGTGTAGTGTGTGTTGATCCTGTCACTATTCACTGTGTAGTGTGTGTTGATCCTGTCACTATTCACTGTGTGTAGTGTGTGTTGATCCTGTCACTATTCACTGTGTGTAGTGTGTGTTGATTCTGTCACTATTCACTGTGTGTAGTGTGTGTTGATCCTGTCACTATTCACTGTGTGTAGTGTGTGTTGATCCTGTCACTATTCACTGTGTGTAGTGTGTGTTGATTCCTGTCACTATTCACTGTGTGTAGTGTGTGTTGATCCTGTCACTATTCACTGTGTGTAGTGTGTGTTGATCCTGTCACTATTCACTGTGTGTAGTGTGTGTTGATCCTGTCACTATTCACTGTGTGTAGTGTGTTGATCCTGTCACTATTCACTGTGTGTAGTGTGTGTTGATCCTGTCACTATTCACTGTGTGTAGTGTGTGTTGATCCTGTCACTATTCACTGTGTGTAGTGTGTGTTGATCCTGTCACTATTCACTGTGTGTAGTGTGTGTTGATCCTGTCACTATTCACTGTGTGTAGTGTGTGTTGATCCTGTCACTATTCACTGTGTGTAGTGTGTGTTGATCCTGTCACTATTCACTGTGTGTAGTGTGTGTTGATCCTGTCACTATTCACTGTGTGTAGTGTGTGTTGATCCTGTCACTATTCACTGTGTGTAGTGTGTGTTGATTCTGTCACTATTCACTGTGTGTAGTGTGTGTTGATCCTGTCACTATTCACTGTGTGTAGTGTGTGTTGATCCTGTCACTATTCACTGTGTGTAGTGTGTGTTGATCCTGTCACTATTCACTGTGTGTAGTGTGTGTTGATCCTGTCACTATTCACTGTGTGTAGTGTGTGTGATCTGTCACTATTCACTGTGTGTAGTGTGTGTTGATCCTGTCACTATTCACTGTGTGTAGTGTGTGTTGATCCTGTCACTATTCACTGTGTGTAGTGTGTGTTGATCCTGTCACTATTCACTGTGTAGTGTGTGTTGATCCTGTCACTATTCACTGTGTGTAGTGTGTGTTGATCCTGTCACTATTCACTGTGTGTAGTGTGTGGTTGATCTGTCACTATTCACTGTGTGTAGTGTGTGTTGATCCTGTCACTATTCACTGTGTGTAGTGTGTGTTGATCCTGTCACTATTCACTGTGTGTAGTGTGTGTGATTCCTGTCACTATTCACTGTGTGTAGTGTGTGTTGATCCTGTCACTATTCACTGTGTGTAGTGTGTGTTGATCCTGTCACTATTCACTGTGTGTAGTGTGTGTTGATCTGTCACTATTCACTGTGTGTAGTGTGTGTTGATCCTGTCACTATTCACTGTGTTAGTGTGTGTTGATCCTGTCACTATTCACTGTGTGTAGTGTGTGTTGATCCTGTCACTATTCACTGTGTGTAGTGTGTGTTGATCCTGTCACTATTCACTGTGTGTAGTGTGTGTTGATCCTGTCACTATTCACTGTGTGTAGTGTGTGTTGATCCTGTCACTATTCACCGTGTGTAGTGTGTGTTGATCCTGTCACTATTCACTGTGTGTAGTGTGTGTTGATCCTGTCACTATTCACTGTGTGTAGTGTGTGTTGATCCTGTCACTATTCACTGTGTAGTGTGTGTTGATCCTGTCACTATTCACTGTGTGTAGTGTGTGTGATCCTGTCACTATTCACTGTGTGTAGTGTGTGTTGATCCTGTCACTATTCACTGTGTAGTGTGTGTTGATCCTGTCACTATTCACTGTGTGTAGTGTGTTGATCCTGTCACTATTCACTGTGTGTAGTGTGTGTTGATCCTGTCACTATTCACTGGTGTAGTGTGTGTGATCCTGTCACTATTCACGTGTGTAGTGTGTGTTGAGCCTGTCACTATTCACTGTGTGTAGTGTGGTTTGATCCTGTCACTATTCACTGTGTGTAGTGTGTGTTGATCCTGTCACTATTCACTGTTTGTAGTGTGTGTTTGATCCTGTCACTATTCACTGTGTGTAGTGGTGTGTTGATCCTGTCACTATTCACTGTGTGTAGTGTGTGTTGATCTGTCACTATTCACTGTGTAGGTGTTGTGTTGATCCTGTCACTATTCACTGTGTGTAGTGTGTGTTGATCCTGTCACTATTCACTGTGTGTAGTGTGGTGTTGATCCTGTCACTATTCACTGTGTGTAGGGGTGAGTTGATCCTGTCACTATTCACTGTGTGTGTGTTGTTGATCCTGTCACTATTCACTGTGTGTAGTGTGTGTTGATCCTGTCACTATTCCACTGGGTGAAGTGTGTGTTTGACCTGTCACTATTCACTGTGTGTAGTGTGTGTTGATCCTGTCACTATTCACTGTGGTAGTGTGTGTTGATCCTGTCACTATTCACTGTGTGTAGTGTGTGTTGATCCTGTCACTATTCACTGTGTGTAGTGTGTGTTGATCCTGTCACTATTCACTGTGTGTAGTGTGTGTTGATCTGTCACTATTCACTGTGTAGTGTGTGTTGATCCTGTCACTATTCACTGTGTGTAGTGTGTGTTGATCCTGTCACTATTCACTGTGTGTAGTGTGTGTTGATCCTGTCACTATTCACTGTGTGTAGTGTGTGTTGATCCTGTCACTATTCACTGTGTGTAGTGTGTGTTGATCCTGTCACTATTCACTGTGTGTAGTGTGTGTTGATCCTGTCACTATTCACTGTGTGTAGTGTGTGTTGATCCTGTCACTATTCACTGTGTGTAGTGTGTGTTGATCCTGTCACTATTCACTGTGTAGTGTGTGTTGATCCTGTCACTATTCACTGTGTGTAGTGTGTGTTGATCCTGTCACTATTCACTGTGTTGTAGTGTGTGTTGATCCTGTCACTATTCACTGTGTGTAGTGTGTGTTGATCCTGTCACTATTCACTGTGTGTAGTGTGTGTTGATCCTGTCACTATTCACTGTGTGTAGTGTGTGTTGATCCTGTCACTATTCACTGTGTGTAGTGTGTGTTGATCCTGTCACTATTCACTGTGTGTAGTGTGTGTTGATCCTGTCACTATTCACTGTGTGTAGTGTGTGTTGATCCTGTCACTATTCACTGTGTGTAGTGTGTGTTGATCCTGTCACTATTCACTGTGTGTAGTGTGTGTTGATCCTGTCACTATTCACTGTGTGTAGTGTGTGTTGATCCTGTCACTATTCACTGTGTGTAGTGTGTGTTGATCCTGTCACTATTCACTGTGTGTAGTGTGTGTTGATCCTGTCACTATTCACTGTGTGTAGTGTGTGTTGATCCTGTCACTATTCACTGTGTGTAGTGTGTGTTGATCCTGTCACTATTCACTGTGTGTAGTGTGTGTTGATCCTGTCACTATTCACTGTGTGTAGTGTGTGTTTGATCCTGTCACTATTCACTGTGTGTAGTGTGTGTTGATCCTGTCACTATTCACTGTGTGTAGTGTGTGTTGATCCTGTCACTATTCACTGTGTGTAGTGTGTTGATCCTGTCACTATTCACTGTGTGTAGTGTGTGTTGATCCTGTCACTATTCACTGTGTGTAGTGTGTGTTGATCCTGTCACTATTCACTGTGTGTAGTGTGTGTTGATTCTGTCACTATTCACTGTGTGTAGTGTGTGTTGATCCTGTCACTATTCACTGTGTGTAGTGTGTGTTGATCCTGTCACTATTCACTGTGTGTAGTGTGTGTTGATCTGTCACTATTCACTGTGTGTAGTGTGTGTTGATCCTGTCACTATTCACTGTGTGTAGTGTGTGTTGATCCTGTCACTATTCACTGTGTGTAGTGTGTGTTGATTCCTGTCACTATTCACTGTGTGTAGTGTGTGTTGATCTGTCACTATTCACTGTGTGTAGTGTGTGTTGATCCTGTCACTATTCACTGTGTGTAGTGTGTGTTGATCCTGTCACTATTCACTGTGTGTAGTGTGTGTTGATCCTGTCACTATTCACTGTGTGTAGTGTGTGTTGATCCTGTCACTATTCACTGTGTGTAGTGTGTGTTGATCCTGTCACTATTCACTGTGTGTAGTGTGTGTTGATCCTGTCACTATTCACTGTGTAGTGTGTGTTGATCCTGTCACTATTCACTGTGTGTAGTGTGTGTTGATCCTGTCACTATTCACTGTGTGTAGTGTGTGTTGATCCTGTCACTATTCACTGTGTGTAGTGTGTGTTGATCCTGTCACTATTCACTGTGTGTAGTGTGTTGATCCTGTCACTATTCACTGTGTGTAGTGTGTGTTGATCTGTCACTATTCACTGTGTGTAGTGTGTGTTGATCCTGTCACTATTCACTGTGTGTAGTGTGTGTTGATCCTGTCACTATTCACTGTGTGTAGTGTGTGTTGATCCTGTCACTATTCACTGTGTGTAGTGTGTGTTGATCCTGTCACTATTCACTGTGTGTAGTGTGTGTTGATCCTGTCACTATTCACTGTGTGTAGTGTGTGTTGATCCTGTCACTATTCACTGTGTGTAGTGTGTGTTGATCCTGTCACTATTCACTGTGTGTAGTGTGTGTTGATCCTGTCACTATTCACTGTGTGTAGTGTGTGTTGATCCTGTCACTATTCACTGTGTGTAGTGTGTGTTGATCCTGTCACTATTCACTGTGTGTAGTGTGTGTTGATCCTGTCACTATTCACTGTGTGTAGTGTGTGTTGATCCTGTCACTATTCACTGTGTGTAGTGTGTGTTGATCCTGTCACTATTCACTGTGTGTAGTGTGTGTTGATCCTGTCACTATTCACTGTGTGTAGTGTGTGTTGATCCTGTCACTATTCACTGTGTGTAGTGTGAGTTGATCCTGTCACTATTCACTGTGTGTAGTGTGTGTTGATCCTGTCACTATTCACTGTGTGTAGTGTGTGTTGATCCTGTCACTATTCACTGTGTGTAGTGTGTGTTGATCCTGTCACTATTCACTGTGTGTAGTGTGTGTTGATCCTGTCACTATTCACTGTGTGTAGTGTGTGTTGATCTGTCACTATTCACTGTGTGTAGTGTGTGTTGATCCTGTCACTATTCACTGTGTGTAGTGTGTGTTGATCTGTCACTATTCACTGTGTGTAGTGTGTGTTGATCCTGTCACTATTCACTGTGTGTAGTGTGTGTTTGATCCTGTCACTATTCACTGTGTGTAGTGTGTTGATTCTGTCACTATTCACTGTGTAGTGTGTGTTGATCCTGTCACTATTCACTGTGTGTAGTGTGTGTTGATCCTGTCACTATTCACTGTGTGTAGTGTGTGTTGATCCTGTCACTATTCACTGTGTGTAGTGTGTGTTGATCCTGTCACTATTCACTGTGTGTAGTGTGTGTTGATCCTGTCACTATTCACTGTGTAGTGTGTGTTGATCCTGTCACTATTCACTGTGTGTAGTGTGTGTTGATTCTGTCACTATTCACTGTGTGTAGTGTGTGTTGATTCTGTCACTATTCACTGTGTAGTGTGTGTTGATTCTGTCACTATTCACTGTGTAGTGTGTGTTGATCCTGTCACTATTCACTGTGTGTAGTGTGTGTTGATTCTGTCACTATTCACTGTGTGTAGTGTGTGTTGATCCTGTCACTATTCACTGTGTGTAGTGTGAGTTGATCCTGTCACTATTCACTGTGTGTAGTGTGTGTTGATTCTGTCACTATTCACTGTGTGTAGTGTGTGTTGATCCTGTCACTATTCACTGTGTAGTGTGTGTTGATCCTGTCACTATTCACTGTGTGTAGTGTGTTGATCCTGTCACTATTCACTGTGTGTAGTGTGTTGATCCTGTCACTATTCACTGTGTGTAGTGTGTGTTGATCCTGTCACTATTCACTGTGTGTAGTGTGTGTTGATCCTGTCACTATTCACTGTGTGTAGTGTGTTGATCCTGTCACTATTCACAGTGTGTAGTGTGTGTTGATCCTGTCACTATTCACTGTGTGTAGTGTGTGTTGATCCTGTCACTATTCACTGTGTGTAGTGTGTGTTGATCCTGTCACTATTCACTGTGTAGTGTGTGTTGATCTGTCACTATTCACTGTGTGTAGTGTGTGTTGATCCTGTCACTATTCACTGTGTGTAGTGTGTGTTGATCTGTCACTATTCACTGTGTGTAGTGTGTGTTGATCCTGTCACTATTCACTGTGTGTAGTGTGTGTTGATCCTGTCACTATTCACTGTGTGTAGTGTGTGTTGATCCTGTCACTATTCACTGTGTGTAGTGTGTGTTGATCCTGTCACTATTCACTGTGTGTAGTGTGTGTTGATCCTGTCACTATTCACTGTGTGTAGTGTGTGTTGATCCTGTCACTATTCACTGTGTGTAGTGTGTGTTGATCTGTCACTATTCACTGTGTGTAGTGTGTGTTGATCCTGTCACTATTCACTGTGTGTAGTGTGTGTTGATCCTGTCACTATTCACTGTGTGTAGTGTGTGTTGATCCTGTCACTATTCACTGTGTGTAGTGTGTGTTGATCCTGTCACTATTCACTGTGTGTAGTGTGTGTTGATCCTGTCACTATTCACTGTGTGTAGTGTGTGTTGATCCTGTCACTATTCACTGTGTGTAGTGTGTTGATCCTGTCACTATTCACTGTGTGTAGTGTGTGTTGATCCTGTCACTATTCACTGTGTGTAGTGTGTGTTGATCCTGTCACTATTCACTGTGTGTAGTGTGTTGATCCTGTCACTATTCACTGTGTGTAGTGTGTGTTGATCCTGTCACTATTCACTGTGTGTAGTGTGTTGATCCTGTCACTATTCACTGTGTGTAGTGTGTGTTGATCCTGTCACTATTCACTGTGTAGTGTGTGTTGATCCTGTCACTATTCACTGTGTGTAGTGTGTGTTGATCCTGTCACTATTCACTGGTGTAGTGTGTGTTGATCCTGTCACTATTCACTGTGTGTAGTGTGTGTTGATCCTGTCACTATTCACTGTGTGTAGTGTGTGTTGATCCTGTCACTATTCACTGTGTGTAGTGTGTGTTGATCCTGTCACTATTCACTGTGTGTAGTGTGTGTTGATCCTGTCACTATTCACTGTGTGTAGTGTGTGTTGATCCTGTCACTATTCACTGTGTGTAGTGTGTGTTGATCCTGTCACTATTCACTGTGTGTAGTGTGTGTTGATCCTGTCACTATTCACTGTGTGTAGTGTGTGTTGATCCTGTCACTATTCACTGTGTGTAGTGTGTGTTGATCCTGTCACTATTCACTGTGTGTAGTGTGTGTTGATCCTGTCACTATTCACTGTGTGTAGTGTGTGTTGATTCTGTCACTATTCACTGTGTGTAGTGTGTGTTGATCCTGTCACTATTCACTGTGTGTAGTGTGTGTTGATTCTGTCACTATTCACTGTGTGTAGTGTGTGTTGATTCTGTCACTATTCACTGTGTGTAGTGTGTGTTGATTCTGTCACTATTCACTGTGTAGTGTGTGTTGATTCTGTCACTATTCACTGTGTAGTGTGTGTTGATCCTGTCACTATTCACTGTGTGTAGTGTGTGTTGATCTGTCACTATTCACTGTGTGTAGTGTGTGTTGATCCTGTCACTATTCACTGTGTGTAGTGTGTGTTGATCTGTCACTATTCACTGTGTAGTGTGTGTTGATCCTGTCACTATTCACTGTGTAGTGTGTGTTGATCCTGTCACTATTCACTGTGTGTAGTGTGTGTTGATCCTGTCACTATTCACTGTGTGTAGTGTGTGTTGATCTGTCACTATTCACTGTGTAGTGTGTGTTGATTCTGTCACTATTCACTGTGTGTAGTGTGTGTTGATCCTGTCACTATTCACTGTGTGTAGTGTGTGTTGATTCTGTCACTATTCACTGTGTGTAGTGTGTGTTGATCCTGTCACTATTCACTGTGTGTAGTGTGAGTTGATCCTGTCACTATTCACTGTGTGTAGTGTGTGTTGATACTGTCACTATTCACTGTGTGTAGTGTGTGTTGATCCTGTCACTATTCACTGTGGTAGTGTGTGTTGATCCTGTCACTATTCACTGTGTGTAGTGTGGTTGATCCTGTCACTATTCACTGTGTGTAGTGTGTGTTGATCCTGTCACTATTCACTATGTAGTGTGTGTTGATTCTGTCACTATTCACTGTGTGTAGTGTGTGTTGATCCTGTCACTATTCACTGTGTGTAGTGTGTGTTGATTCTGTCACTATTCACTGTGTGTAGTGTGTGTTGATCCTGTCACTATTCACTGTGTGTAGTGTGTGTTGATCCTGTCACTATTCACTGTGTGTAGTGTGTGTTGATCCTGTCACTATTCACTGTGTGTAGTGTGTGTTGATTCTGTCACTATTCACTGTGTGTAGTGTGTGTTGATCCTGTCACTATTCACTGTGTGTAGTGTGTTGATCCTGTCACTATTCACTGTGTGTAGTGTGTGTTGATTCTGTCACTATTCACTGTGTGTAGTGTGTGTTGATCCTGTCACTATTCACTGTGTGTAGTGTGTGTTGATCCTGTCACTATTCACTGTGTGTAGTGTGTGTTGATCCTGTCACTATTCACTGTGTGTAGTGTGTGTTGATCCTGTCACTATTCACTGTGTGTAGTGTGTGTTGATCCTGTCACTATTCACTGTGTGTAGTGTGGTTGATCCTGTCACTATTCACTGTGTGTAGTGTGTGTTGATCCTGTCACTATTCACTGTGTGTAGTGTGTGTTGATCCTGTCACTATTCACTGTGTGTAGTGTGTGTTGATCCTGTCACTATTCACTGTGTGTAGTGTGAGTTGATCCTGTCACTATTCACTGTGTGTAGTGTGAGTTGATCCTGTCACTATTCACTGTGTGCAGTGTGTGTTGATCCTGTCACTATTCACTGTGTGTAGTGTGTTGATCCTGTCACTATTCACTGTGTGTAGTGTGTGTTGATCCTGTCACTATTCACTGTGTGTAGTGTGTGTTGATCCTGTCACTATTCACTGTGTGTAGTGTGTGTTGATCCTGTCACTATTCACTGTGTGTAGTGTGTGTTGATCCTGTCACTATTCACTGTGTGTAGTGTGTTGATCCTGTCACTATTCACTGTGCGTAGTGTGTGTTGATCCTGTCACTATTCACTGTGTAGTGTGTGTTGATCCTGTCACTATTCACTGTGTGTAGTGTGAGTTGATCCTGTCACCATTCACTCTGTAGTGTGTGTTGATCCTGTCACTATTCACTGTGTGTAGTGTGTGTTGATCCTGTCACTATTCACTGTATGTAGTGTGTGTTGATCCTGTCACTATTCACTGTGTGTAGTGTGTGTTGATCCTGTCACTATTCACTGTGTGTAGTGTGAGTTGATCCTGTCACTATTCACTGTGTGTAGTGTGTGTTGATCCTGTCACTATTCACTGTGTGTAGTGTGTGTTGATCCTGTCACTATTCACTGTGTGTAGTGTGTGTTGATCCTGTCACTATTCACTGTGTGTAGTGTGTGTTGATCCTGTCACTATTCACTGTGTGTAGTGTGAGTTGATCCTGTCACTATTCACTGTGTGTAGTGTGTGTTGATCCTGTCACTATTCACTGTGTGTAGTGTGTTGATCCTGTCACTATTCACTGTGTGTAGTGTGAGTTGATCTGTCACTATTCACTGTGTGTAGTGTGAGTTGATCCTGTCACTATTCACTGTGTGTAGTGTGTGTTGATCCTGTCACTATTCACTGTGTGTAGTGTGTGTTGATCCTGTCACTATTCACTGTGTGTAGTGTGTGTTGATCCTGTCACTATTCACTGTGTGTAGTGTGTGTTGATCCTGTCACTATTCACTGTGTGTAGTGTGTGTTGATCCTGTCACTATTCACTGTGTGTAGTGTGAGTTGATCCTGTCACTATTCACTGTGTGTAGTGTGTGTTGATCCTGTCACTATTCACTGTGTGTAGTGTGTGTTGATCCTGTCACTATTCACTGTGTGTAGTGTGTGTTGATCCTGTCACTATTCACTGTGTGTAGTGTGTGTTGATCCTGTCACTATTCACTGTGTGTAGTGTGTGTTGATCCTGTCACTATTCACTGTGTAGTGTGTGTTGATTCTGTCACTATTCACTGTGTGTAGTGTGTGTTGATCCTGTCACTATTCACTGTGTAGTGTGTGTTGATCCTGTCACTATTCACTGTGTAGTGTGTGTTGATCCTGTCACTATTCACTGTGTGTAGTGTGTGTTGATCCTGTCACTATTCACTATGTGTAGTGTGTGTTGATCCTGTCACTATTCACTGTGTGTAGTGTGTGTTGATCCTGTCACTATTCACTGTGTGTAGTGTGTGTTGATCTGTCACTATTCACTGTGTGTAGTGTGTGTTGATCCTGTCACTATTCACTGTGTGTAGTGTGTGTTGATCCTGTCACTATTCACTGTGTGTAGTGTGTGTTGATCCTGTCACTATTCACTGTGTGTAGTGTGTGTTGATCCTGTCACTATTCACTGTGTGTAGTGTGTGTTGATCCTGTCACTATTCACTGTGTAGTGTGTGTTGATCCTGTCACTATTCACTGTGTGTAGTGTGTGTTGATCCTGTCACTATTCACTGTGTGTAGTGTGTGTTGATCCTGTCACTATTCACTAGTGTAGTGTGTGTTGATCCTGTCACTATTCACTGTGTGTAGTGTGTGTTGATCCTGTCACTATTCACTGTGTGTAGTGTGTGTTGATTCTGTCACTATTCACTGTGTGTAGTGTGTGTTGATCCTGTCACTATTCACTGTGTGTAGTGTGTGTTGATCCTGTCACTATTCACTGTGTGTAGTGTGTGTTGATCCTGTCACTATTCACTGTGTGTAGTGTGTGTTGATCCTGTCACTATTCACTGTGTGTAGTGTGTGTTGATCCTGTCACTATTCACTGTTGTAGTGTGTGTTGATCTGTCACTATTCACTGTGTGTAGTGTGTGTTGATCCTGTCACTATTCACTGTGTGTAGTGTGTGTTGATTCTGTCACTATTCACTGTGTAGTGTGTGTTGATCCTGTCACTATTCACTGTGTGTAGTGTGTGTTGATCCTGTCACTATTCACTGTGTGTAGTGTGTGTTGATTCTGTCACTATTCACTGTGTGTAGTGTGTGTTGATCTGTCACTATTCACTGTGTGTAGTGTGTGTTGATCCTGTCACTATTCACTGTGTGTAGTGTGTTGATCCTGTCACTATTCACTGTGTGTAGTGTGTGTTGATTCTGTCACTATTCACTGTGTGTAGTGTGTGTTGATCCTGTCACTATTCACTGTGTGTAGTGTGTGTTGATCCTGTCACTATTCACTGTGTGTAGTGTGTGTTGATCCTGTCACTATTCACTGTGTGTAGTGTGTGTTGATCCTGTCACTATTCACTGTGTGTAGTGTGTGTTGATCCTGTCACTATTCACTGTGTGTAGTGTGTGTTGATCCTGTCACTATTCACTGTGTGTAGTGTGTTGATCCTGTCACTATTCACTGTGTGTAGTGTGTGTTGATCTGTCACTATTCACTGTGTGTAGTGTGTGTTGATCCTGTCACTATTCACTGTGTGTAGTGTGTGTTGATCCTGTCACTATTCACTGTGTGTAGTGTGAGTTGATCCTGTCACTATTCACTGTGTGTAGTGTGTGTTGATTCTGTCACTATTCACTGTGTGTAGTGTGTGTTGATCCTGTCACTATTCACTGTGTGTAGTGTGTGTTGATCCTGTCACTATTCACTGTGTGTAGTGTGTTGATCCTGTCACTATTCACTGTGTGTAGTGTGTGTTGATCCTGTCACTATTCACTGTGTGTAGTGTGTTGATCCTGTCACTATTCACTGTGTGTAGTGTGTGTTGATCCTGTCACTATTCACTGTGTGTAGTGTGTTGATCCTGTCACTATTCACTGTCCGTAGTGTGTGTTGATCCTGTCACTATTCACTGTGTAGTGTGTGTTGATCCTGTCACTATTCACTGTGTGTAGTGTGTGTTGATCCTGTCACCATTCACTCTGTAGTGTGTGTTGATCCTGTCACTATTCACTGTGTGTAGTGTGTGTTGATCCTGTCACTATTCACTGTATGTAGTGTGTGTTGATCCTGTCACTATTCACTGTGTGTAGTGTGTGTTGATCCTGTCACTATTCACTGTGTGTAGTGTGTGTTGATCCTGTCACTATTCACTGTGTGTAGTGTGTGTTGATCCTGTCACTATTCACTGTGTGTAGTGTGTTGATCCTGTCACTATTCACTGTGTGTAGTGTGTGTTGATCCTGTCACTATTCACTGTGTGTAGTGTGTGTTGATCCTGTCACTATTCACTGTGTGTAGTGTGAGTTGATCCTGTCACTATTCACTGTGTGTAGTGTGTGTTGATCCTGTCACTATTCACTGTGTGTAGTGTGAGTTGATCCTGTCACTATTCACTGTGTGTAGTGTGTGTTGATCCTGTCACTATTCACTGTGTGTAGTGTGTGTTGATCCTGTCACTATTCACTGTGTGTAGTGTGTGTTGATCCTGTCACTATTCACTGTGTGTAGTGTGTGTTGATCCTGTCACTATTCACTGTGTGTAGTGTGTGTTGATCCTGTCACTATTCACTGTGTGTAGTGTGTGTTGATCCTGTCACTATTCACTGTGTGTAGTGTGTGTTGATCCTGTCACTATTCACTGTGTGTAGTGTGTGTTGATCCTGTCACTATTCACTGTGTGTAGTGTGAGTTGATCCTGTCACTATTCACTGTGTGTAGTGTGTGTTGATCCTGTCACTATTCACTGTGTGTAGTGTGTGTTGATCCTGTCACTATTCACTGTGTGTAGTGTGTGTTGATCCTGTCACTATTCACTGTGTGTAGTGTGAGTTGATCCTGTCACTATTCACTGTGTGTAGTGTGAGTTGATCCTGTCACTATTCACTGTGTGTAGTGTGAGTTGATTCTGTCACTATTCACTGTGTGTAGTGTGAGTTGATCCTGTCACTATTCACTGTGTGTAGTGTGTGTTGATCCTGTCACTATTCACTGTGTGTAGTGTGTTGATCCTGTCACTATTCACTGTGTGTAGTGTGTGTTGATCCTGTCACTATTCACTGTGTGTAGTGTGTGTTGATCCTGTCACTATTCACTGTGTGTAGTGTGTGTTGATCCTGTCACTATTCACTGTGTGTAGTGTGTGTTGATCCTGTCACTATTCACTGTGTGTAGTGTGTGTTGATCCTGTCACTATTCACTGTGTGTAGTGTGTGTTGATCCTGTCACTATTCACTGTGTGTAGTGTGTGTTGATCCTGTCACTATTCACTGTGTGTAGTGTGTGTTGATCCTGTCACTATTCACTGTGTGTAGTGTGTGTTGATCCTGTCACTATTCACTGTGTGTGTGTGTTGATCCTGTCACTATTCACTGTGTGTAGTGTGTGTTGATTCTGTCACTATTCACTGTGTGTAGTGTGTGTTGATCCTGTCACTATTCACTGTGTAGTGTGTGTTGATCCTGTCACTATTCACTCTGTAGTGTGTGTTGATCCTGTCACTATTCACTGTGTGTAGTGTGTGTTGATCCTGTCACTATTCACTGTGTGTAGTGTGTGTTGATCCTGTCACTATTCACTGTGTGTATGTGTGTTGATCCTGTCACTATTCACTGTGTGTAGTGTGTGTTGATTCTGTCACTATTCACTGTGTGTAGTGTGTGTTGATCCTGTCACTATTCACTGTGTGTAGTGTGTGTTGATCCTGTCACTATTCACTGTGTGTAGTGTGTGTTGATCCTGTCACTATTCACTGTGTAGTGTGTGTTGATCCTGTCACTATTCACTCTGTAGTGTGTGTTGATCCTGTCACTATTCACTGTGTGTAGTGTGTGTTGATTCTGTCACTATTCACTGTGTGTAGTGTGTTGATCCTGTCACTATTCACTGTGTGTAGTGTGTGTTGATCTGTCACTATTCACTGTGTGTAGTGTGTGTTGATCCTGTCACTATTCACTGTGTGTAGTGTGTGTTGATCCTGTCACTATTCACTGTGTGTAGTGTGTGTTGATCCTGTCACTATTCACTGTGTGTAGTGTGTGTTGATCCTGTCACTATTCACTGTGTGTAGTGTGTGTTGATCCTGTCACTATTCACTGTGTGTAGTGTGTTGATCCTGTCACTATTCACTGTGTGTAGTGTGTGTTGATCCTGTCACTATTCACTGTGTGTAGTGTGTGTTGATCCTGTCACTATTCACTGTGTGTAGTGTGTGTTGATCCTGTCACTATTCACTGTGTGTAGTGTGTGTTGATCCTGTCACTATTCACTCTGTAGTGTGTGTTGATCTGTCACTATTCACTGTGTGTAGTGTGTGTTGTTCCTGTCACTATTCACTGTGTGTAGTGTGTGTTGATCTGTCACTATTCACTGTGTGTAGTGTGTGTTGATCCTGTCACTATTCACTGTGTGTAGTGTGTGTTGATCTGTCACTATTCACTGTGTGTAGTGTGTGTTGATCCTGTCACTATTCACTGTGTGTAGTGTGTGTTGATTCCTGTCACTATTCACTGTGTGTAGTGTGTTGATCCTGTCACTATTCACTGTGTGTAGTGTGTGTTGATCCTGTCACTATTCACTGTGTGTAGTGTGTGTTGATCCTGTCACTATTCACTGTGTGTAGTGTGTGTTGATCCTGTCACTATTCACTGTGTGTAGTGTGTGTTGATCCTGTCACTATTCACTGTGTGTAGTGTGTGTTGATCCTGTCACTATTCACTGTGTGTAGTGTGTGTTGATCCTGTCACTATTCACTGTGTAGTGTGTGTTGATCCTGTCACTATTCACTGTGTGTAGTGTGTGTTGATCCTGTCACTATTCACTGTGTGTAGTGTGTGTTGATCCTGTCACTATTCACTGTGTGTAGTGTGTGTTGATCCTGTCACTATTCACTGTGTGTAGTGTGTGTTGATCCTGTCACTATTCACTCTGTGTAGTGTGTGTTGATCCTGTCACTATTCACTGTGTGTAGTGTGTGTTGATCCTGTCACTATTCACTGTGTGTAGTGTGTGTTGATCTGTCACTATTCACTGTGTGTAGTGTGTGTTGATCCTGTCACTATTCACTGTGTGTAGTGTGTGTTGATCCTGTCACTATTCACTGTGTAGTGTGTGTTGATCCTGTCACTATTCACTGTGTGTAGTGTGTGTTGATCCTGTCACTATTCACTGTGTGTAGTGTGTGTTGATCCTGTCACTATTCACTGTGTGTAGTGTGTGTTGATCCTGTCACTATTCACTGTGTGTAGTGTGTGTTGATCCTGTCACTATTCACTGTGTGTAGTGTGTGTTGATCCTGTCACTATTCACTGTGTGTAGTGTGTGTTGATCCTGTCACTATTCACTGTGTGTAGTGTGTGTTGATCCTGTCACTATTCACTGTGTGTAGTGTGTGTTGATCTGTCACTATTCACTGTGTAGTGTGTTGATCCTGTCACTATTCACTGTGTGTAGTGTGTGTTGATCCTGTCACTATTCACTGTGTAGTGTGTGTTGATCCTGTCACTATTCACTGTGTGTAGTGTGTGTTGATCCTGTCACTATTCACTGTGTGTAGTGTGTGTTGATCCTGTCACTATTCACTGTGTGTAGTGTGTGTTGATCCTGTCACTATTCACTGTGTGTAGTGTGTGTTGATCCTGTCACTATTCACTGTGTGTAGTGTGTGTTGATCCTGTCACTATTCACTGTGTGTAGTGTGTGTTGATCCTGTCACTATTCACTGTGTAGTGTGTGTTGATCCTGTCACTATTCACTGTGTGTAGTGTGTGTTGATCCTGTCACTATTCACTGTGTGTAGTGTGTGTTGATCCTGTCACTATTCACTGTGTAGTGTGTGTTGATCCTGTCACTATTCACTGTGTGTAGTGTGTGTTGATCCTGTCACTATTCACTGTGTAGTGTGTGTGTTGATCCTGTCACTATTCACTGTGTGTAGTGTGTGTTGATCCTGTCACTATTCACTGTGTAGTGTGTGTTGATCCTGTCACTATTCACTGTGTGTAGTGTGTGTTGATCCTGTCACTATTCACTGTGTAGTGTGTGTTGATCCTGTCACTATTCACTGTGTGTAGTGTGTGTTGATCCTGTCACTATTCACTGTGTGTAGTGTGTGTTGATCCTGTCACTATTCACTGTGTGTAGTGTGTGTTGATCCTGTCACTATTCACTGTGTGTAGTGTGTGTTGATCTGTCACTATTCACTGTGTGTAGTGTGTGTTGATCCTGTCACTATTCACTGTGTAGTGTGTGTTGATCCTGTCACTATTCACTGTGTGTAGTGTGTGTTGATCCTGTCACTATTCACTGTGTGTAGTGTGTGTTGATCCTGTCACTATTCACTGTGTGTAGTGTGTGTTGATCCTGTCACTATTCACTGTGTGTAGTGTGTGTTGATCCTGTCACTATTCACTGTGTGTAGTGTGTGTTGATCCTGTCACTATTCACTGTGTGTAGTGTGTGTTGATCCTGTCACTATTCACTGTGTAGTGTGTGTTGATCCTGTCACTATTCACTGTGTGTAGTGTGTGTTGATCCTGTCACTATTCACTGTGTAGTGTGTGTTGATCCTGTCACTATTCACTGTGTGTAGTGTGTGTTGATCCTGTCACTATTCACTGTGTGTAGTGTGTGTTGATCCTGTCACTATTCACTGTGTGTAGTGTGTGTTGATCCTGTCACTATTCACTGTGTGTAGTGTGTGTTGATCCTGTCACTATTCACTGTGTGTAGTGTGTGTTGATCCTGTCACTATTCACTGTGTGTAGTGTGTGTTGATCCTGTCACTATTCACTGTGTGTAGTGTGTGTTGATCCTGTCACTATTCACTGTGTGTAGTGTGTGTTGATCCTGTCACTATTCACTGTGTAGTGTGTGTTGATCCTGTCACTATTCACTGTGTGTAGTGTGTGTTGATCCTGTCACTATTCACTGTGTGTAGTGTGTGTTGATCCTGTCACTATTCACTGTGTGTAGTGTGTGTTGATCCTGTCACTATTCACTGTGTGTAGTGTGTGTTGATCCTGTCACTATTCACTGTGTGTAGTGTGTGTTGATCCTGTCACTATTCACTGTGTGTAGTGTGTGTTGATCCTGTCACTATTCACTGTGTGTAGTGTGTGTTGATCCTGTCACTATTCACTGTGTGTAGTGTGTGTTGATCCTGTCACTATTCACTGTGTGTAGTGTGTGTTGATCCTGTCACTATTCACTGTGTAGTGTGTGTTGATCCTGTCACTATTCACTGTGTGTAGTGTGTGTTGATCCTGTCACTATTCACTGTGTGTAGTGTGTGTTGATCCTGTCACTATTCACTGTGTGTAGTGTGTGTTGATCCTGTCACTATTCACTGTGTGTAGTGTGTGTTGATCCTGTCACTATTCACTGTGTGTAGTGTGTGTTGATCCTGTCACTATTCACTGTGTGTAGTGTGTGTTGATCCTGTCACTATTCACTGTGTGTAGTGTGTGTTGATCCTGTCACTATTCACTGTGTGTAGTGTGTGTTGATCCTGTCACTATTCACTGTGTAGTGTGTGTTGATCCTGTCACTATTCACTGTGTGTAGTGTGTGTTGATCCTGTCACTATTCACTGTGTGTAGTGTGTGTTGATCCTGTCACTATTCACTGTGTGTAGTGTGTGTTGATCTGTCACTATTCACTGTGTGTAGTGTGTGTTGATCCTGTCACTATTCACTGTGTGTAGTGTGTGTTGATCCTGTCACTATTCACTGTGTGTAGTGTGTGTTGATCCTGTCACTATTCACTGTGTGTAGTGTGTGTTGATCCTGTCACTATTCACTGTGTGTAGTGTGTGTTGATCCTGTCACTATTCACTGTGTGTAGTGTGTGTTGATCCTGTCACTATTCACTGTGTGTAGTGTGTGTTGATCCTGTCACTATTCACTGTGTGTAGTGTGTGTTGATCCTGTCACTATTCACTATGTAGTGTGTGTTGATTCTGTCACTATTCACTGTGTGTAGTGTGTGTTGATTCTGTCACTATTCACTGCGTGTAGTGTGAGTTGATCCTGTCACTATTCACTGTGTGTAGTGTGTGTTGATCCTGTCACTATTCACTGTGTGTAGTGTGTGTTGATCCTGTCACAATGTAGTGTGTGTTGATCCAGTCACTATTCACTGTGTGTAGTGTGTGTTGATCCTGTCACAATGTAGTGTGTGTTGATCCTGTCACTATTCACTGTGTGTAGTGTGTGTTGATCCTGTCACAATGTAGTGTGTGTTGATCCAGTCACTATTCACTGTGTAGTGTGTGTTGATCCTGTCACTATTCACTGTGTGTAGTGTGTGTTGATCCTGTCACTATTCACTGTGTGTAGTGTGTGTTGATCCTGTCACTATTCACTGTGTGTAGTGTGTGTTGATCCTGTCACTATTCACTGTGTGTAGTGTGTGTTGATCCTGTCACTATTCACTGTGTAGTGTGTGTTGATCCTGTCACTATTCACTGTGTAGTGTGTGTTGATCCTGTCACTATTCACTGTGTGTAGTGTGTGTTGATCCTGTCACTATTCACTGTGTGTAGTGTGTGTTGATCCTGTCACTATTCACTGTGTGTAGTGTGTGTTGATCCTGTCACTATTCACTGTGTGTAGTGTGTGTTGATCCTGTCACTATTCACTGTGTAGTGTGTGTTGATCCTGTCACTATTCACTGTGTGTAGTGTGTGTTGATCCTGTCACTATTCACTGTGTGTAGTGTGTGTTGATCCTGTCACTATTCACTGTGTGTAGTGTGTGTTGATCCTGTCACTATTCACTGTGTGTAGTGTGTGTTGATCTGTCACTATTCACTGTGTGTAGTGTGTTGATCCTGTCACTATTCACTGTGTGTAGTGTGTGTTGATCTGTCACTATTCACTGTGTGTAGTGTGTGTTGATTCTGTCACTATTCACTGTGTGTAGTGTGTGTTGATCCTGTCACTATTCACTGTGTGTAGTGTGTGTTGATCCTGTCACCTATTCACTGTGTGTAGTGTGTGTTGATCCTGTCACTATTCACTGTGTGTAGTGTGTGTTGATCCTGTCACTATTCACTGTGTGTAGTGTGTGTTGATCCTGTCACTATTCACTGTGTGTAGTGTGTGTTGATCCTGTCACTATTCACTGTGTGTAGTGTGTGTTGATCCTGTCACTATTCACTCTGTAGTGTGTGTTCATCTGTCACTATTCACTGTGTGTAGTGTGTGTTGTTCCTGTCACTATTCACTGTGTGTAGTGTGTGTTGATCCTGTCACTATTCACTGTGTGTAGTGTGTTGATCCTGTCACTATTCACTGTGTGTAGTGTGTGTTGATCCTGTCACTATTCACTGTGTGTAGTGTGTGTTGATCCTGTCACTATTCACTGTGTGTAGTGTGTGTTGATCCTGTCACTATTCACTGTGTGTAGTGTGTGTTGATCCTGTCACTATTCACTGTGTGTAGTGTGTGTTGATCCTGTCACTATTCACTCTGTAGTGTTTGTTGATCCTGTCACTATTCACTGTGTGTAGTGTGAGTTGATTCTGTCACTATTCACTGTGTAGTGTGTGTGTTGTTCCTGTCACTATTCGCTGTGTGTAGTGTGTGTTGATCCTGTCACTATTCACTCTGTAGTGTGTGTTGATCCTGTCACTATTCACTATGTAGTGTGTGTTGATTCTGTCACTATTCACTGTGTGTAGTGTGTGTTGATTCTGTCACTATTCACTGTGTGTAGTGTGTGTTGATCCTGTCACTATTCACTGTGTAGTGTGAGTTGATTCTGTCACTATTCACTGTGTAGTGTGTGTGTTGTTCCTGTCACTATTCGCTGTGTGTAGTGTGTGTTGATCCTGTCACTATTCACTGTGTAGTGTGTGTTGATCCTGTCACTATTCACTATGTAGTGTGTGTTGATTCTGTCACTATTCACTGTGTGTAGTGTGTGTTGATCCTGTCACTATTCACTGTGTGTAGTGTGAGTTGATCCTGTCACTATTCACTGTGTGTAGTGTGTGTTGATCCTGTCACTATTCACTGTGTGTAGTGTGTGTTGATCCTGTCACTATTCACTGTGTGTAGTGTGAGTTGATCCTGTCACTATTCACTGTGTGTAGTGTGTGTTGATCCTGTCACTATTCACTGTGTGTAGTGTGAGTTGATCCTGTCACTATTCACTGTGTGTAGTGTGTGTTGATCCTGTCACTATTCACTGTGTGTAGTGTGTGTTGATCCTGTCACTATTCACTGTGTGTAGTGTGTGTTGATCCTGTCACTATTCACTGTGTGTAGTGTGTGTTGATCCTGTCACTATTCACTGTGTGTAGTGTGTGTTGATCCTGTCACTATTCACTGTGTGTAGTGTGTGTTGATCCTGTCACTATTCACTGTGTGTAGTGTGTGTTGATCCTGTCACTATTCACTGTGTGTAGTGTGTGTTGATCCTGTCACTATTCACTGTGTGTAGTGTGTGTTGATCCTGTCACTATTCACTGTGTGTAGTGTGTGTTGATCCTGTCACTATTCACTGTGTGTAGTGTGTGTTGATCCTGTCACTATTCACTGTGTGTAGTGTGTTGATCCTGTCACTATTCACTGTGTGTAGTGTGTGTTGATCCTGTCACTATTCACTGTGTGTAGTGTGTGTTGATCCTGTCACTATTCACTGTGTGTAGTGTGTGTTGATCCTGTCACTATTCACTGTGTGTAGTGTGTGTTGATCCTGTCACTATTCACTGTGTGTAGTGTGTGTTGATCCTGTCACTATTCACTGTGTAGTGTGTGTTGATCCTGTCACTATTCACTGTGTGTAGTGTGTGTTGATCCTGTCACTATTCACTGTGTAGTGTGTGTGTTGATCCTGTCACTATTCACTGTGTGTAGTGTGTGTTGATCCTGTCACTATTCACTCTGTAGTGTGTGTTGATCCTGTCACTATTCACTGTGTAGTGTGTGTTGATTCTGTCACTATTCACTGTGTGTAGTGTGTGTTGATTCTGTCACTATTCACTGTGTGTAGTGTGTGTTGATCCTGTCACTATTCACTGTGTGTAGTGTGTGTTGATCCTGTCACTATTCACTGTGTGTAGTGTGTGTTGATCCTGTCACTATTCACTGTGTAGTGTGTGTGTTGTTCCTGTCACTATTCACTGTGTGTAGTGTGTGTTGATCCTGTCACTATTCACTGTGTAGTGTGTGTTGATCCTGTCACTATTCACTGTGTAGTGTGTGTTGATTCTGTCACTATTCACTGTGTGTAGTGTGTGTTGATTCTGTCACTATTCACTGTGTGTAGTGTGTGTTGATCCTGTCACTATTCACTGTGTGTAGTGTGTGTTGATCCTGTCACTATTCACTGTGTGTAGTGTGTGTTGTTCCTGTCACTATTCACTGTGTGTAGTGTGTGTTGATCCTGTCACTATTCACTGTGTGTAGTGTGTGTTGATCCTGTCACTATTCACTGTGTAGTGTGTGTTGATCCTGTCACTATTCACTGTGTAGTGTGTGTGTTGATCCTGTCACTATTCACTGTGTGTAGTGTGAGTTGATCCTGTCACTATTCACTGTGTGTAGTGTGTGTTGATCCTGTCACTATTCACTGTGTGTAGTGTGTGTTGATCCTGTCACTATTCACTGTGTGTAGTGTGAGTTGATCCTGTCACTATTCACTGTGTGTAGTGTGAGTTGATCCTGTCACTATTCACTGTGTGTAGTGTGTGTTGATCCTGTCACTATTCACTGTGTGTAGTGTGAGTTGATCCTGTCACTATTCACTGTGTGTAGTGTGAGTTGATCCTGTCACTATTCACTGTGTGTAGTGTGTGTTGATCCTGTCACTATTCACTGTGTAGTGTGTGTTGATCCTGTCACTATTCACTGTGTGTAGTGTGTGTTGATCCTGTCACTATTCACTGTGTGTAGTGTGTGTTGATCCTGTCACTATTCACTGTGTGTAGTGTGTGTTGATCCTGTCACTATTCACTGTGTAGTGTGTGTGTTGATCCTGTCACTATTCACTGTGTGTAGTGTGTGTTGATCCTGTCACTATTCACTGTGTGTAGTGTGTGTTGATCCTGTCACTATTCACTGTGTAGTGTGTGTTGATCCTGTCACTATTCACTGTGTGTAGTGTGTGTTGATCCTGTCACTATTCACTGTGTGTAGTGTGTGTTGATTCTGTCACTATTCACTGTGTGTAGTGTGTGTTGATCCTGTCACTATTCACTGTGTGTAGTGTGTGTTGATCCTGTCACTATTCACTGTGTGTAGTGTGTGTTGATTCTGTCACTATTCACTGTGTGTAGTGTGTGTTGATCCTGTCACTATTCACTGTGTGTAGTGTGTGTTGATCCTGTCACTATTCACTGTGTGTAGTGTGTGTTGATTCTGTCACTATTCACTGTGTGTAGTGTGTGTTGATCCTGTCACTATTCACTGTGTGTAGTGTGTGTTGATTCTGTCACTATTCACTGTGTGTAGTGTGTGTTGATCCTGTCACTATTCACTGTGTGTAGTGTGTGTTGATCCTGTCACTATTCACTGTGTGTAGTGTGTGTTGATTCTGTCACTATTCACTGTGTGTAGTGTGTGTTGATCCTGTCACTATTCACTGTGTGTAGTGTGTGTTGATCCTGTCACTATTCACTGTGTGTAGTGTGTGTTGATCCTGTCACTATTCACTATGTAGTGTGTGTTGATTCTGTCACTATTCACTGTGTGTAGTGTGTGTTGATCCTGTCACTATTCACTATGTAGTGTGTGTTGATCCTGTCACAATGTAGTGTGTGTTGATCCAGTCACTATTCACTGTGTGTAGTGTGTGTTGATCCTGTCACAATGTAGTGTGTGTTGATCCTGTCACTATTCACTGTGTGTAGTGTGTGTTGATCCTGTCACAATGTAGTGTGTGTTGATCCAGTCACTATTCACTGTGTAGTGTGTGTTGATCCTGTCACTATTCACTGTGTGTAGTGTGTGTTGATCCTGTCACTATTCACTGTGTGTAGTGTGTGTTGATCCTGTCACTATTCACTGTGTGTAGTGTGTGTTGATCCAGTCACTATTCACTGTGTGTAGTGTGTGTTGATCCTGTCACTATTCACTGTGTGTAGTGTGTGTTGATCCTGTCACTATTCACTGTGTAGTGTGTGTTGATCCTGTCACTATTCACTCTGTAGTGTGTGTTGATCCTGTCACTATTCACTGTGTGTAGTGTGTGTTGATCCTGTCACTATTCACTGTGTGTAGTGTGTGTTGATCCTGTCACTATTCACTGTGTGTAGTGTGTGTTGATCCTGTCACTATTCACTGTGTGTAGTGTGTGTTGATCCTGTCACTATTCACTGTGTGTAGTGTGTGTTGATCCTGTCACTATTCACTGTGTGTAGTGTGTGTTGATCCTGTCACTATTCACTGTGTGTAGTGTGTTGATCCTGTCACTATTCACTGTGTGTAGTGTGTGTTGATCCTGTCACTATTCACTGTGTGTAGTGTGTGTTGATCCTGTCACTATTCACTGTGTGTAGTGTGTGTTGATCCTGTCACTATTCACTGTGTGTAGTGTGTGTTGATCCTGTCACTATTCACTGTGTGTAGTGTGTTGATCCTGTCACTATTCACTGTGTGTAGTGTGTGTTGATCCTGTCACTATTCACTGTGTGTAGTGTGTGTTGATCCTGTCACTATTCACTGTGTGTAGTGTGTGTTGATCCTGTCACTATTCACTGTGTGTAGTGTGTGTTGATCCTGTCACTATTCACTCTGTAGTGTGTGTTGATCTGTCACTATTCACTGTGTGTAGTGTGTGTTGTTCCTGTCACTATTCACTGTGTGTAGTGTGTGTTGATTCTGTCACTATTCACTGTGTGTAGTGTGTGTTGATCCTGTCACTATTCACTGTGTGTAGTGTGTGTTGATTCCTGTCACTATTCACTGTGTGTAGTGTGTGTTGATCCTGTCACTATTCACTGTGTGTAGTGTGTGTTGATCCTGTCACTATTCACTGTGTGTAGTGTGTGTTGATCCTGTCACTATTCACTGTGTGTAGTGTGTGTTGATCCTGTCACTATTCACTGTGTAGTGTGTGTTGATCCTGTCACTATTCACTGTGTGTAGTGTGTGTTGATCCTGTCACTATTCACTGTGTGTAGTGTGTTGATCCTGTCACTATTCACTGTGTGTAGTGTGTGTTGATCCTGTCACTATTCACTGTGTGTAGTGTGTGTTGATCCTGTCACTATTCACTGTGTGTAGTGTGTGTTGATCCTGTCACTATTCACTGTGTGTAGTGTGTGTTGATCCTGTCACTATTCACTGTGTGTAGTGTGTGTTGATCCTGTCACTATTCACTCTGTAGTGTGTGTTGATCCTGTCACTATTCACTGTGTGTAGTGTGAGTTGATTCTGTCACTATTCACTGTGTGTAGTGTGTGTTGATCCTGTCACTATTCACTGTGTGTAGTGTGTGTTGATCCTGTCACTATTCACTGTGTAGTGTGTGTTGATCCTGTCACTATTCACTGTGTAGTGTGTGTTGATTCTGTCACTATTCACTGTGTGTAGTGTGTGTTGATCCTGTCACTATTCACTGTGTGTAGTGTGTGTTGATCCTGTCACTATTCACTGTGTAGTGTGAGTTGATCCTGTCACTATTCACTGTGTGTAGTGTGTGTTGATCCTGTCACTATTCACTGTGTGTAGTGTGTGTTGATCCTGTCACTATTCACTGTGTGTAGTGTGTGTTGTTCCTGTCACTATTCACTGTGTGTAGTGTGTGTTGATCCTGTCACTATTCACTGTGTAGTGTGTGTTGATCCTGTCACTATTCACTGTGTAGTGTGTGTTGATCCTGTCACTATTCACTGTGTGTAGTGTGTGTTGATCCTGTCACTATTCACTGTGTGTAGTGTGTGTTGATCCTGTCACTATTCACTGTGTGTAGTGTGTGTTGATCCTGTCACTATTCACTGTGTGTAGTGTGTGTTGATCCTGTCACTATTCACTGTGTGTAGTGTGTGTTGATCCTGTCACTATTCACTGTGTGTAGTGTGTGTTGATCCTGTCACTATTCACTGTGTGTAGTGTGTGTTGATCCTGTCACTATTCACTGTGTGTAGTGTGTGTTGATCCTGTCACTATTCACTGTGTGTAGTGTGTGTTGATCCTGTCACTATTCACTGTGTGTAGTGTGTGTTGATCCTGTCACTATTCACTGTGTGTAGTGTGTGTTGATCCTGTCACTATTCACTGTGTGTAGTGTGTGTTGATCCTGTCACTATTCACTGTGTGTAGTGTGTGTTGATCCTGTCACTATTCACTGTGTGTAGTGTGTGTTGATCCTGTCACTATTCACTGTGTGTAGTGTGTGTTGATCCTGTCACTATTCACTGTGTGTAGTGTGTTGATCCTGTCACTATTCACTGTGTGTAGTGTGTGTTGATCCTGTCACTATTCACTGTGTGTAGTGTGTTGATCCTGTCACTATTCACTGTGTGTAGTGTGTGTTGATCCTGTCACTATTCACTGTGTGTAGTGTGTGTTGATCCTGTCACTATTCACTGTGTGTAGTGTGTGTTGATCCTGTCACTATTCACTGTGTGTAGTGTGTGTTGATCCTGTCACTATTCACTGTGTGTAGTGTGTTGATCCTGTCACTATTCACTGTGTGTAGTGTGTGTTGATCCTGTCACTATTCACTGTGTGTAGTGTGTGTTGATCCTGTCACTATTCACTCTGTGTAGTGTGTGTTGATCCTGTCACTATTCACTGTGTGTATTGTGTTGATTCTGTCACTATTCACTGTGTGTAGTGTGTGTTGATCCTGTCACTATTCACTGTGTGTAGTGTGTGTTGATCCTGTCACTATTCACTGTGTGTAGTGTGTGTTGATCCTGTCACTATTCACTGTGTGTAGTGTGTGTTGATCCTGTCACTATTCACTGTGTGTAGTGTGTGTTGATCCTGTCACTATTCACTGTGTGTAGTGTGTGTTGATCCTGTCACTATTCACTGTGTGTAGTGTGTGTTGATCCTGTCACTATTCACTGTGTGTAGTGTGTGTTGATCCTGTCACTATTCACTGTGTGTAGTGTGTGTTGATCCTGTCACTATTCACTGTGTGTAGTGTGTGTTGATCCTGTCACTATTCACTGTGTGTAGTGTGTGTTGATCCTGTCACTATTCACTGTGTGTAGTGTGTGTTGATCCTGTCACTATTCACTGTGTGTAGTGTGTGTTGATCCTGTCACTATTCACTCTGTGTAGTGTGTGTTGATCCTGTCACTATTCACTGTGTGTAGTGTGTGTTGATCCTGTCACTATTCACTGTGTGTAGTGTGTGTTGATCCTGTCACTATTCACTGTGTGTAGTGTGTGTTGATCCTGTCACTATTCACTGTGTGTAGTGTGTGTTGATCCTGTCACTATTCACTGTGTGTAGTGTGTGTTGATCCTGTCACTATTCACTCTGTGTAGTGTGAGTTGATCCTGTCGCTATTCACTGTGTAGTGTGTGTTGATCCTGTCACTATTCACTGTGTAGTGTGTGTTGATCCTGTCACTATTCACTGTGTGTAGTGTGTGTTGATCCTGTCACTATTCACTGTGTGTAGTGTGTGTTGATCCTGTCACTATTCACTGTGTGTAGTGTGTGTTGATCCTGTCACTATTCACTGTGTGTAGTGTGTTGATCCTGTCACTATTCACTGTGTGTAGTGTGAGTTGATCCTGTCACTATTCACTGTGTGTAGTGTGTGTTGATCCTGTCACTATTCACTGTGTGTAGTGTGTGTTGATCCTGTCACTATTCACTGTGTGTAGTGTGTGTTGATCCTGTCACTATTCACTCTGTAGTGTGTGTTGATCCTGTCACTATTCACTGTGTGTAGTGTGTTGATCCTGTCACTATTCACTGTGTGTAGTGTGTGTTGATCCTGTCACTATTCACTGTGTGTAGTGTGTGTTGATCCTGTCACTATTCACTCTGTAGTGTGTGTTGATCTGTCACTATTCACTGTGTGTAGTGTGTGTTGATCCTGTCACTATTCACTGTGTGTAGTGTGTGTTGATCCTGTCACTATTCACTGTGTGTAGTGTGTGTTGATCCTGTCACTATTCACTGTGTGTAGTGTGTGTTGATCCTGTCACTATTCACTGTGTGTAGTGTGTGTTGATCCTGTCACTATTCACTGTGTGTAGTGTGTGTTGATCCTGTCACTATTCACTGTGTGTAGTGTGTGTTGATCCTGTCACTATTCACTGTGTGTAGTGTGTGTTGATCCTGTCACTATTCACTGTGTGTAGTGTGTGTTGATCCTGTCACTATTCACTGTGTGTAGTGTGTGTTGATCCTGTCACTATTCACTGTGTAGTGTGTGTTGATCCTGTCACTATTCACTGTGTGTAGTGTGTGTTGATCCTGTCACTATTCACTGTGTGTAGTGTGTGTTGATCCTGTCACTATTCACTGTGTGTAGTGTGTGTTGATCCTGTCACTATTCACTGTGTAGTGTGTGTTGATCCTGTCACTATTCACTGTGTGTAGTGTGTGTTGATCCTGTCACTATTCACTGTGTGTAGTGTGTGTTGATCCTGTCACTATTCACTGTGTGTAGTGTGTGTTGATCCTGTCACTATTCACTGTGTGTAGTGTGTGTTGATCCTGTCACTATTCACTGTGTGTAGTGTGTGTTGATCCTGTCACTATTCACTGTGTGTAGTGTGTGTTGATCCTGTCACTATTCACTGTGTGTAGTGTGTGTTGATCCTGTCACTATTCACTGTGTAGTGTGTGTTGATCCTGTCACTATTCACTGTGTGTAGTGTGTGTTGATCCTGTCACTATTCACTCTGTAGTGTGTGTTGATCTGTCACTATTCACTGTGTGTAGTGTGTGTTGATCCTGTCACTATTCACTGTGTGTAGTGTGTGTTGATCCTGTCACTATTCACTGTGTGTAGTGTGTGTTGATCCTGTCACTATTCACTGTGTGTAGTGTGTGTTGATCCTGTCACTATTCACTGTGTCAGTGTGTGTTGATCCTGTCACTATTCACTGTGTGTAGTGTGTGTTGATCCTGTCACTATTCACTGTGTGTAGTGTGTGTTGATCCTGTCACTATTCACTGTGTGTAGTGTGTGTTGATCCTGTCACTATTCACTGTGTAGTGTGTGTTGATCTGTCACTATTCACTGTGTGTAGTGTGTTGATCCTGTCACTATTCACTGTGTGTAGTGTGTGTTGATTCTGTCACTATTCACTGTGTGTAGTGTGTGTTGATCCTGTCACTATTCACTGTGTGTAGTGTGTGTTGATCCTGTCACTATTCACTGTGTGTAGTGTGTGTTGATCCTGTCACTATTCACTGTGTGTAGTGTGTGTTGATCCTGTCACTATTCACTGTGTGTAGTGTGTGTTGATCCTGTCACTATTCACTGTGTGTAGTGTGTGTTGATCCTGTCACTATTCACTGTGTGTAGTGTGTGTTGATCCTGTCACTATTCACTGTGTGTAGTGTGTGTTGATCCTGTCACTATTCACTGTGTGTAGTGTGTGTTGATCCTGTCACTATTCACTGTGTGTAGTGTGTGTTGATCCTGTCACTATTCACTGTGTAGTGTGTGTTGATCCTGTCACTATTCACTGTGTGTAGTGTGTGTTGATCCTGTCACTATTCACTGTGTGTAGTGTGTGTTGATCCTGTCACTATTCACTGTGTGTAGTGTGTGTTGATCCTGTCACTATTCACTGTGTGTAGTGTGTGTTGATCCTGTCACTATTCACTGTGTGTAGTGTGTGTTGATCCTGTCACTATTCACTGTGTGTAGTGTGTGTTGATCCTGTCACTATTCACTGTGTGTAGTGTGTGTTGATCCTGTCACTATTCACTGTGTGTAGTGTGTGTTGATCCTGTCACTATTCACTGTGTGTAGTGTGTGTTGATCCTGTCACTATTCACTGTGTGTAGTGTGTGTTGATCCTGTCACTATTCACTGTGTGTAGTGTGTGTTGATCCTGTCACTATTCACTGTGTGTAGTGTGTGTTGATCCTGTCACTATTCACTGTGTGTAGTGTGTGTTGATCCTGTCACTATTCACTGTGTGTAGTGTGTGTTGATCCTGTCACTATTCACTGTGTGTAGTGTGTGTTGATCCTGTCACTATTCACTGTGTGTAGTGTGTGTTGATCCTGTCACTATTCACTGTGTGTAGTGTGTGTTGATCCTGTCACTATTCACTGTGTGTAGTGTGTGTTGATCCTGTCACTATTCACTGTGTGTAGTGTGTGTTGATCCTGTCACTATTCACTGTGTGTAGTGTGTGTTGATCCTGTCACTATTCACTGTGTGTAGTGTGTGTTGATCCTGTCACTATTCACTGTGTGTAGTGTGTGTTGATCCTGTCACTATTCACTGTGTGTAGTGTGTGTTGATTCTGTCACTATTCACTGTGTGTAGTGTGTTGATCCTGTCACTATTCACTGTGTAGTGTGTGTTGATCCTGTCACTATTCACTGTGTGTAGTGTGTGTTGATCCTGTCACTATTCACTGTGTGTAGTGTGTGTTGATTCCTGTCACTATTCACTGTGTAGTGTGTGTTGATCCTGTCACTATTCACTGTGTGTAGTGTGTGTTGATCCTGTCACTATTCACTGTGTGTAGTGTGTGTTGATCCTGTCACTATTCACTGTGTGTAGTGTGTTGATCCTGTCACTATTCACTGTGTGTAGTGTGTGTTGATCCTGTCACTATTCACTGTGTAGTGTGTGTTGATCCTGTCACTATTCACTGTGTGTAGTGTGTGTTGATCCTGTCACTATTCACTGTGTAGTGTGTGTTGATCCTGTCACTATTCACTGTGTGTAGTGTGTGTTGATCCTGTCACTATTCACTGTGTGTAGTGTGTGTTGATTCTGTCACTATTCACTGTGTGTAGTGTGTGTTGATCCTGTCACTATTCACTGTGTGTAGTGTGTGTTGATCCTGTCACTATTCACTGTGTGTAGTGTGTGTTGATCCTGTCACTATTCACTGTGTGTAGTGTGTTGATCCTGTCACTATTCACTGTGTGTAGTGTGTGTTGATCCTGTCACTATTCACTGTGTGTAGTGTGTGTTGATCCTGTCACTATTCACTGTGTGTAGTGTGTGTTGATTCTGTCACTATTCACTGTGTGTAGTGTGTGTTGATCCTGTCACTATTCACTGTGTGTAGTGTGTGTTGATCCTGTCACTATTCACTGTGTCCAGTGTGTGTTGATCCTGTCACTATTCACTGTGTGTAGTGTGTGTTGATCCTGTCACTATTCACTGTGTGTAGTGTGTGTTGATCCTGTCACTATTCACTGTGTGTAGTGTGTGTTGATCCTGTCACTATTCACTGTGTGTAGTGTGTGTTGATCCTGTCACTATTCACTGTGTGTAGTGTGTGTTGATCCTGTCACTATTCACTGTGTGTAGTGTGTGTTGATCCTGTCACTATTCACTGTGTGTAGTGTGTGTTGATCCTGTCACTATTCACTGTGTGTTGTGTGTTGATCCTGTCACTATTCACTGTGTGTAGTGTGTGTTGATCCTGTCACTATTCACTGTGTGTAGTGTGTGTTGATCCTGTCACTATTCACTGTGTGTAGTGTGTGTTGATCCTGTCACTATTCACTGTGTGTAGTGTGTGTTGATCCTGTCACTATTCACTGTGTGTAGTGTGTGTTGATCCTGTCACTATTCACTGTGTGTAGTGTGTGTTGATCCTGTCACTATTCACTGTGTGTAGTGTGTGTTGATCCTGTCACTATTCACTGTGTGTAGTGTGTGTTGATCCTGTCACTATTCACTGTGTGTAGTGTGTGTTGATCCTGTCACTATTCACTGTGTGTAGTGTGTGTTGATTCTGTCACTATTCACTGTGTGTAGTGTGTGTTGATCCTGTCACTATTCACTGTGTGTAGTGTGTGTTGATCCTGTCACTATTCACTGTGTGTAGTGTGTGTTGATCCTGTCACTATTCACTGTGTGTAGTGTGTGTTGATCCTGTCACTATTCACTGTGTGTAGTGTGAGTTGATCCTGTCACTATTCACTGTGTGTAGTGTGTGTTGAACCTGTCACTATTCACTGTGTAGTGTGTGTTGATCCTGTCACTATTCACTGTGTAGTGTGTGTTGATCCTGTCACTATTCACTGTGTGTAGTGTGTGTTGATCCTGTCACTATTCACTGTGTGTAGTGTGTGTTGATGCTGTCACTATTCACTGTGTGTAGTGTGTTGATCCTGTCACTATTCACTGTGTGTAGTGTGTGTTGATCCTGTCACTATTCACTGTGTAGTGTGTGTTGATCCTGTCACTATTCACTGTGTAGTGTGTGTTGATCCTGTCACTATTCACTGTGTGTAGTGTGTGTTGATTCTGTCACTATTCACTGTGTGTAGTGAGTTGATCCTGTCACTATTCACTGTGTGTAGTGTGTGTTTATTCTGTCACTATTCACTGTGTGTAGTGTGTGTTGATTCTGTCACTATTCACTGTGTGTAGTGTGTTGATCCTGTCACTATTCACTGTGTGTAGTGTGTGTTGATCCTGTCACTATTCACTGTGTGTAGTGTGTGTTGATCCTGTCACTATTCACTGTGTGTAGTGTGTGTTGATCCTGTCACTATTCACTGTGTTGTGTGTGTTGATCCTGTCACTATTCACTGTGTGTAGTGTGTGTTGATCCTGTCACTATTCACTGTGTGTAGTGTGTGTTGATCCTGTCACTATTCACTGTGTGTAGTGTGTGTTGATCCTGTCACTATTCACTGTGTAGTGTGTGTTGATCCTGTCACTATTCACTGTGTGTAGTGTGTGTTGATCCTGTCACTATTCACTGTGTTTAGTGTGTGTTGTTCCTGTCACTATTCACTGTGTGTAGTGTGTGTTGATGCTGTCACTATTCACTGTGTGTAGTGTGTGTTGATCCTGTCACTATTCACTGTGTGTAGTGTGTGTTGATCCTGTCACTATTCACTGTGTAGTGTGTGTTGATCCTGTCACTATTCACTGTGTAGTGTGTGTTGATCCTGTCACTATTCACTGTGTGTAGCGTGTGTTGATTCTGTCACTATTCACTGTGTGTAGTGAGTTGATCCTGTCAATATTCACTGTGTAGTGTGTGTTGATTCTGTCACTATTCACTGTGTGTAGTGTGTGTTGATCCTGTCACTATTCACTGTGTAGTGTGTGTTGATCCTGTCACTATTCACTGTGTGTAGTGTGTGTTGATTCTGTCACTATTCACTGTGTGTAGTGTGTTGATCCTGTCACTATTCACTCTGTAGTGTGTGTTGATCTGTCACTATTCACTGTGTGTAGTGTGTGTTGATCCTGTCACTATTCACTGTGTAGTGTGTGTTGATTCTGTCACTATTCACTGTGTGTAGTGTGTGTTGATCCTGTCACTATTCACTGTGTGTTGTGTGTTGATCCTGTCACTATTCACTGTGTGTAGTGTGTGTTGATCCTGTCACTATTCACTGTCTGTAGTGTGTGTTGATCCTGTCACTATTCACTGTGTAGTGTGAGTTGATCCTGTCACTATTCACTGTGTAGTGTGTGTTGATCCTGTCACTATTCACTGTGTAGTGTGTGTTGATTCTGTCACTATTCACTGTGTGTAGTGTGTGTTGATTCTGTCACTATTCACTGTGTGTAGTGTGTGTTGATTCTGTCACTATTCACTGTGTGTAGTGTGTGTTGATTCTGTCACTATTCACTGTGTAGTGTGTGTTGATCCTGTCACTATTCACTGTGTGTAGTGTGTGTTGATCCTGTCACTATTCACTGTGTAGTGTGTGTTGATCCTGTCACTATTCACTGTGTGTAGTGTGTGTTGATCCTGTCACTATTCACTGTGTGTAGTGTGTGTTGATCCTGTCACTATTCACTGTGTGTAGTGTGTGTTGATCCTGTCACTATTCACTGTGTAGTGTGTGTTGATCCTGTCACTATTCACTGTGTGTAGTGTGTGTTGATCCTGTCACTATTCACTGTGTGTAGTGTGTGTTGATCCTGTCACTATTCACTATGTGTAGTGTGTGTTGATCTTGTCACTATTCACTGTGTGTAGTGTGTGTTGATCCTGTCACTATTCACTGTGTGTAGTGTGTTGATCCTGTCACTATTCACTGTGTGTAGTGTGTGTTGATCCTGTCACTATTCACTATGTGTAGTGTGTGTTGATCCTGTCACTATTCACTGTGTGTAGTGTGTTGATCCTGTCACTATTCACTGTGTGTAGTGTGTGTTGATCCTGTCACTATTCACTGTGTGTAGTGTGTGTTGATCCTGTCACTATTCACTGTGTGTAGTGTGAGTTGATCCTGTCACTATTCACTGTGTAGTGTGTGTTGATCCTGTCACTATTCACTGTGTGTAGTGTGTGTTGATCCTGTCACTATTCACTGTGTAGTGTGTGTTGATCCTGTCACTATTCACTGTGTGTAGTGTGTGTTGATCCTGTCACTATTCACTGTGTGTAGTGTGTGTTGATCCTGTCACTATTCACTGTGTGTAGTGTGAGTTGATCCTGTCACTATTCACTGTGTAGTGTGTGTTGATCCTGTCACTATTCACTGTGTGTAGTGTGTGTTGATCCTGTCACTATTCACTGTGTGTAGTGTGTGTTGATCCTGTCACTATTCACTGTGTAGTGTGTGTTGATCCTGTCACTATTCACTGTGTAGTGTGTGTTGATCCTGTCACTATTCACTGTGTGTAGTGTGTGTTGATCCTGTCACTATTCACTGTGTGTAGTGTGAGTTGATCCTGTCACTATTCACTGTGTGTAGTGTGAGTTGATCCTGTCACTATTCACTGTGTAGTGTGTGTTGATCCTGTCACTATTCACTGTGTGTAGTGTGAGTTGATCCTGTCACTATTCACTGTGTGTAGTGTGTGTTGATTCTGTCACTATTCACTGTGTGTAGTGTGTGTTGATCCTGTCACTATTCACTGTGTGTAGTGTGTGTTGATCCTGTCACTATTCACTGTGTGTAGTGTGTGTTGATCCTGTCACTATTCACTGTGTCCAGTGTGTGTTGATTCTGTCACTATTCACTGTGTGTAGTGTGTGTTGATCCTGTCACTATTCACTGTGTGTAGTGTGTGTTGATCCTGTCACTATTCACTGTGTCCAGTGTGTGTTGATCTGTCACTATTCACTGTGTGTAGTGTGTGTTGATCCTGTCACTATTCACTGTGTGTAGTGTGAGTTGATCCTGTCACTATTCACTGTGTGTAGTGTGTGTTGATCCTGTCACTATTCACTGTGTGTAGTGTGTGTTGATCCTGTCACTATTCACTGTGTGTAGTGGGTGTTGATCCTGTCACTATTCACTGTGTGTAGTGTGTGTTGATCCTGTCACTATTCACTGTGTGTAGTGTGTGTTGATCCTGTCACTATTCACTGTGTGTTGTGTGTTGATCCTGTCACTATTCACTGTGTGTAGTGTGTGTTGATCCTGTCACTATTCACTGTGTGTAGTGTGTGTTGATCCTGTCACTATTCACTGTGTGTAGTGTGTGTTGATCCTGTCACTATTCACTGTGTGTAGTGTGTGTTGATCCTGTCACTATTCACTGTGTGTAGTGTGTGTTGATCCTGTCACTATTCACTGTGTGTAGTGTGTGTTGATCCTGTCACTATTCACTGTGTGTAGTGTGTGTTGATCCTGTCACTATTCACTGTGTGTAGTGTGTGTTGATCCTGTCACTATTCACTGTGTGTAGTGTGAGTTGATCCTGTCACTATTCACTGTGTGTAGTGTGAGTTGATTCTGTCACTATTCACTGTGTGTAGTGTGTGTTGATCCTGTCACTATTCACTGTGTGTAGTGTGTGTTGATCCTGTCACTATTCACTGTGTGTAGTGTGTGTTGATCCTGTCACTATTCACTGTGTGTAGTGTGTGTTGATCCTGTCACTATTCACTGTGTGTAGTGTGAGTTGAACCTGTCACTATTCACTGTGTGTAGTGTGAGTTGAACCTGTCACTATTCACTGTGTAGTGTGTGTTGATCCTGTCACTATTCACTGTGTAGTGTGTGTTGATCCTGTCACTATTCACTGTGTGTAGTGTGTGTTGTTCCTGTCACTATTCACTGTGTGTAGTGTGTGTTGATGCTGTCACTATTCACTGTGTGTAGTGAGTTGATCCTGTCACTATTCACTGTGTGTAGTGTGTGTTGATCCTGTCACTATTCACTGTGTAGTGTTTGTTGATCCTGTCACTATTCACTGTGTAGTGTGTGTTGATCCTGTCACTATTCACTGTGTGTAGTGTGTGTTGATTCTGTCACTATTCACTGTGTGTAGTGAGTTGATCCTGTCAATATTCACTGTGTGTAGTGTGAGTTTATTCCTGTCACTATTCACTGTGTGTAGTGTGTGTTGATTCTGTCACTATTCACTGTGTGTAGTGAGTTGATCCTGTCACTATTCACTGTGTGTAGTGTGAGTTTATTCTGTCACTATTCACTGTGTGTAGTGTGAGTTGATCCTGTCACTATTCACTGTGTGTAGTGAGTGTTGATCCTGTCACTATTCACTGTGTGTAGTGTGTGTTGATCCTGTCACTATTCACTGTGTGTAGTGTGTGTTGATCCTGTCACTATTCACTGTGTGTAGTGTGAGTTGATCCTGTCACTATTCACTGTGTGTAGTGTGTGTTGATCCTGTCACTATTCACTGTGTGTAGTGTGTGTTGATCCTGTCACTATTCACTGTGTTGTGTGTGTTGATCCTGTCACTATTCACTGTGTGTAGTGTGTGTTGATCCTGTCACTATTCACTGTGTGTAGTGTGTTGATCCTGTCACTATTCACTGTGTGTAGTGTGTGTTGATCCTGTCACTATTCACTGTGTAGTGTGTGTTGATCCTGTCACTATTCACTGTGTGTAGTGTGTGTTGTTCCTGTCACTATTCACTGTGTTTAGTGTGTGTTGTTCCTGTCACTATTCACTGTGTTTAGTGTGTGTTGATGCTGTCACTATTCACTGTGTGTAGTGAGTTGATCCTGTCACTATTCACTGTGTGTAGTGTGTGTTGATCCTGTCACTATTCACTGTGTAGTGTGTGTTGATCCTGTCACTATTCACTGTGTAGTGTGTGTTGATCCTGTCACTATTCACTGTGTGTAGCGTGTGTTGATTCTGTCACTATTCACTGTGTGTAGTGAGTTGATCCTGTCAATATTCACTGTGTAGTGTGTGTTGATTCTGTCACTATTCACTGTGTGTAGTGTGTGTTGATCCTGTCACTATTCACTGTGTAGTGTGTGTTGATCCTGTCACTATTCACTGTGTGTAGCGTGTGTTGATTCTGTCACTATTCACTGTGTGTAGTGAGTTGATCCTGTCAATATTCACTGTGTAGTGTGTGTTGATTCTGTCACTATTCACTGTGTGTAGTGTGAGTTGATCCTGTCACTATTCACTGTGTAGTGTGTGTTGATTCTGTCACTATTCACTGTGTGTAGTGTGTGTTGATCCTGTCACTATTCACTGTGTGTTGTGAGTTGATCCTGTCACTATTCACTGTGTGTAGTGTGTGTTGATCCTGTCACTATTCACTGTCTGTAGTGTGTGTTGATCCTGTCACTATTCACTGTGTAGTGTGAGTTGATCCTGTCACTATTCACTGTGTAGTGTGTGTTGATCCTGTCACTATTCACTGTGTAGTGTGTGTTGATTCCTGTCACTATTCACTGTGTGTAGTGTGTGTTGATCTGTCACTATTCACTGTGTGTAGTGTGTGTTGATTCTGTCACTATTCACTGTGTGTAGTGTGTGTTGATTCTGTCACTATTCACTGTGTAGTGTGTGTTGATCCTGTCACTATTCACTGTGTGTAGTGTGTGTTGATCCTGTCACTATTCACTGTGTAGTGTGTGTTGATCCTGTCACTATTCACTGTGTGTAGTGTGTGTTGATCCTGTCACTATTCACTGTGTGTAGTGTGTGTTGATCCTGTCACTATTCACTGTGTGTAGTGTGTGTTGATCCTGTCACTATTCACTGTGTGTAGTGTGTGTTGATCCTGTCACTATTCACTGTGTGTAGTGTGTGTTGATCCTGTCACTATTCACTGTGTGTAGTGTGTGTTGATCCTGTCACTATTCACTGTGTGTAGTGTGTGTTGATCCTGTCACTATTCACTGTGTGTAGTGTGTTGATCCTGTCACTATTCACTGTGTGTAGTGTGTGTTGATCCTGTCACTATTCACTGTGTAGTGTGTGTTGATCCTGTCACTATTCACTGTGTGTAGTGTGTGTTGATCCTGTCACTATTCACTGTGTGTAGTGTGTGTTGATCCTGTCACTATTCACTGTGTGTAGTGTGTGTTGATCCTGTCACTATTCACTGTGTGTAGTGTGTGTTGATCCTGTCACTATTCACTGTGTGTAGTGTGTTGATCCTGTCACTATTCACTGTGTGTAGTGTGTGTTGATCCTGTCACTATTCACTGTGTGTAGTGTGTGTTGATCCTGTCACTATTCACTGTGTGTAGTGTGTGTTGATCCTGTCACTATTCACTGTGTAGTGTGTGTTGATCCTGTCACTATTCACTGTGTGTAGTGTGTGTTGATCCTGTCACTATTCACTGTGTGTAGTGTGTGTTGATCTGTCACTATTCACTGTGTGTAGTGTGTGTTGATCCTGTCACTATTCACTGTGTGTAGTGTGTGTTGATCCTGTCACTATTCACTGTGTGTAGTGTGTGTTGATCCTGTCACTATTCACTGTGTAGTGTGTGTTGATCCTGTCACTATTCACTGTGTGTAGTGTGTGTTGATCCTGTCACTATTCACTGTGTGTAGTGTGTGTTGATCCTGTCACTATTCACTATGTGTAGTGTGTGTTGATCTTGTCACTATTCACTGTGTGTAGTGTGTTGATCCTGTCACTATTCACTGTGTGTAGTGTGTGTTGATCCTGTCACTATTCACTGTGTGTAGTGTGTGTTGATCCTGTCACTATTCACTGTGTGTAGTGTGTGTTGATCCTGTCACTATTCACTGTGTGTAGTGTGTGTTGATCCTGTCACTATTCACTGTGTAGTGTGTGTTGATCCTGTCACTATTCACTGTGTGTAGTGTGTTGATCCTGTCACTATTCACTGTGTGTAGTGTGTGTTGATCCTGTCACTATTCACTGTGTAGTGTGTGTTGATCCTGTCACTATTCACTGTGTAGTGTGTGTTGATCCTGTCACTATTCACTGTGTGTAGTGTGTGTTGATCCTGTCACTATTCACTGTGTGTAGTGTGAGTTGATCCTGTCACTATTCACTGTGTGTAGTGTGAGTTGATCCTGTCACTATTCACTGTGTAGTGTGTGTTGATCCTGTCACTATTCACTGTGTGTAGTGTGAGTTGATCCTGTCACTATTCACTGTGTAGTGTGTGTTGATCCTGTCACTATTCACTGTGTGTAGTGTGTTGATCCTGTCACTATTCACTGTGTGTAGTGTGTGTTGATCCTGTCACTATTCACTGTGTGTAGTGTGTGTTGATCCTGTCACTATTCACTGTGTAGTGTGTTGATTCTGTCACTATTCACTGTGTGTAGTGTGTGTTGATCCTGTCACTATTCACTGTGTGTAGTGTGAGTTGATCCTGTCACTATTCACTGTGTGTAGTGTGTGTTGATCCTGTCACTATTCACTGTGTGTAGTGTGTGTTGATCCTGTCACTATTCACTGTGTAGTGTGTGTTGATCCTGTCACTATTCACTGTGTGTAGTGTGTGTTGATCCTGTCACTATTCACTGTGTGTAGTGTGTGTTGATCCTGTCACTATTCACTGTGTGTAGTGTGTGTTGATCCTGTCACTATTCACTGTGTGTAGTGTGTGTTGATCCTGTCACTATTCACTGTGTGTAGTGTGTGTTGATCCTGTCACTATTCACTGTGTGTAGTGTGTTGATCCTGTCACTATTCACTGTGTGTAGTGTGTGTTGATCCTGTCACTATTCACTGTGTGTAGTGTGTGTTGATCCTGTCACTATTCACTGTGTGTAGTGTGTGTTGATCCTGTCACTATTCACTGTGTAGTGTGTTGATTCTGTCACTATTCACTGTGTGTAGTGTGTGTTGATCCTGTCACTATTCACTGTGTGTAGTGTGTGTTGATCCTGTCACTATTCACTGTGTGTAGTGTGAGTTGATCCTGTCACTATTCACTGTGTGTAGTGTGTGTTGATCCTGTCACTATTCACTGTGTGTAGTGTGTGTTGATCCTGTCACTATTCACTGTGTAGTGTGTGTTGATCCTGTCACTATTCACTGTGTGTAGTGTGTGTTGATCCTGTCACTATTCACTGTGTGTAGTGTGTGTTGATCCTGTCACTATTCACTGTGTAGTGTGAGTTGATCCTGTCACTATTCACTGTGTGTAGTGTGTGTTGATCCTGTCACTATTCACTGTGTAGTGTGAGTTGATCCTGTCACTATTCACTGTGTGTAGTGTGTGTTGATCCTGTCACTATTCACTGTGTAGTGTGAGTTGATCCTGTCACTATTCACTGTGTAGTGTGTGTTGATCCTGTCACTATTCACTGTGTGTTGTGTGTGTTGATCCTGTCACTATTCACTGTGTAGTGTGTGTTGATCCTGTCACTATTCACTGTGTAGTGTGTGTTGATCCTGTCACTATTCACTGTGTGTAGTGTGTGTTGATCCTGTCACTATTCACTGTGTGTAGTGTTTGTTGATTCTGTCACTATTCACTGTGTGTAGTGTGTGTTGATTCTGTCACTATTCACTGTGTGTAGTGTTTGTTGATTCTGTCACTATTCACTGTGTGTAGTGTGTGTTGATCCTGTCACTATTCACTGTGTGTAGTGTTTGTTGATCCTGTCACTATTCACTGTGTGTAGTGTGTGTTGATCCTGTCACTATTCACTGTGTGTAGTGTGTGTTGATCCTGTCACTATTCACTGTGTGTAGTGTGTGTTGATCCTGTCACTATTCACTGTGTGTAGTGTGTGTTGATCCTGTCACTATTCACTGTGTGTAGTGTGTTGATCCTGTCACTATTCACTGTGTGTAGTGTGTGTTGATCCTGTCACTATTCACTGTGTGTAGTGTGTGTTGATTCTGTCACTATTCACTGTGTGTAGTGTGTTGATCCTGTCACTATTCACTGTGTGTAGTGTGTGTTGATCCTGTCACTATTCACTGTGTGTAGTGTGTGTTGATCCTGTCACTATTCACTGTGTGTTGTGTGTGTTGATCCTGTCACTATTCACTGTGTGTAGTGTGTGTTGATCCTGTCACTATTCACTGTGTGTAGTGTGTTGATCCTGTCACTATTCACTGTGTGTAGTGTGTGTTGATCCTGTCACTATTCACTGTGTGTAGTGTGTGTTGATCCTCTCACTATTCACTGTGTGTAGTGTGTGTTGATCCTGTCACTATTCACTGTGTGTAGTGTGTGTTGATTCTGTCACTATTCACTGTGTGTAGTGTGTTGATCCTGTCACTATTCACTGTGTGTAGTGTGTGTTGATTCTGTCACTATTCACTGTGTGTAGTGTGTGTTGATCCTGTCACTATTCACTGTGTGTAGTGTGTGTTGATCCTGTCACTATTCACTGTGTGTAGTGTGTGTTGATCCTGTCACTATTCACTGTGTAGTGTGTGTTGATCCTGTCACTATTCACTGTGTAGTGTGTGTTGATCCTGTCACTATTCACTGTGTGTAGTGTGTGTTGATCCTGTCACTATTCACTGTGTAGTGTGTGTTGATCCTGTCACTATTCACTGTGTGTAGTGTGTGTTGATTCTGTCACTATTCACTGTGTGTAGTGTGTGTTGATCCTGTCACTATTCACTGTGTGTAGTGTGTGTTGATCCTGTCACTATTCACTGTGTGTAGTGTGTGTTGATCCTGTCACTATTCACTGTGTGTAGTGTGTGTTGATCCTGTCACTATTCACTGTGTGTAGTGTGTGTTGATCCTGTCACTATTCACTGTGTGTAGTGTGTTGATCCTGTCACTATTCACTGTGTGTAGTGTGTGTTGATCTGTCACTATTCACTGTGTGTAGTGTGTGTTGATCCTGTCACTATTCACTGTGTGTAGTGTGTGTTGATTCTGTCACTATTCACTGTGTGTCGTGTGTTGATCCTGTCACTATTCACTGTGTGTAGTGTGTGTTGATTCTGTCACTATTCACTGTGTGTAGTGTGTTGATCCTGTCACTATTCACTATGTGTAGTGTGTGTTGATCCTGACACTATTCACTGTGTGTAGTGTGTGTTGATCCTGTCACTATTCACTGTGTGTAGTGTGTTGATCCTGTCACTATTCACTGTGTGTAGTGTGTGTTGATCCTGTCACTATTCACTGTGTGTAGTGTGTGTTGATCCTGTCACTATTCACTGTGTGTAGTGTGTGTTGATCCTGTCACTATTCACTGTGTGTAGTGTGTTGATCCTGTCACTATTCACTGTGTGTAGTGTGTGTTGATTCTGTCACTATTCACTGTGTGTAGTGTGTGTTGATCCTGTCACTATTCACTGTGTGTAGTGTGTGTTGATCCTGTCACTATTCACTGTGTGTAGTGTGTGTTGATCCTGTCACTATTCACTGTGTGTAGTGTGTGTTGATCCTGTCACTATTCACTGTGTGTAGTGTGTGTTGATCCTGTCACTATTCACTGTGTGTAGTGTGTGTTGATTCTGTCACTATTCACTGTGTGTAGTGTGTGTTGATCCTGTCACTATTCACTGTGTGTAGTGTGTGTTGATCCTGTCACTATTCACTGTGTGTAGTGTGTGTTGATCCTGTCACTATTCACTGTGTGTAGTGTGTGTTGATCCTGTCACTATTCACTGTGTGTAGTGTGTGTTGATCCCATTGATGTATCTTTTGATCAATTAATTTTAGCAGCTTTTAACTGGTATAAATTGTCTTTAAGTCTCTTTTAACACTGCTCCCGCCTCGTAATAAATTATATCGATAATAAGCTATTGATCTGAATTGATTTTGCTTTTGTAACTAAGTACAATAATTTGTAATAGTTGGGTGTATGAGGAATTCTGACAAAAGGAGAGTTCAGAAAGAGCTTTAGTACTAGATTAATACATTACCAGGATGATCTTCAATAGGTTTGCTGATTTTAAAAATAAATTGAAAGGATACAGAAACCCTTTAATAGTTTTGTCTGATATTTTCTATTATCCAATGAAGGATTATGAACAAATTCGTAATAAAGTTGGTACCAGAGATCTTTTCCTCCACCTCAGCAACATCCTATAATTGTGCTACGCATATATTGATAATAAAGGTGCAGTACAGCAAACATGTGATGAATGGATTTTAATTTCCATCTAAATGTCTCCTGCTGTCTTTTTCTCTGAACAGATCCATTTGTGAAAGTTTATCTCCTTCAAGATACGAGGAAAATAAGTAAGAAAAAGACAGGGATAAAGAGAGATGATCCCAATCCTGTTTTCAATGAAGCCATGATATTTTCAGTTCCTGCGATTGTTCTGCAGGTAAGAATTTGTGCCCTTCAGTGTCCAATGTTTAACCTAGACTGAGTGTGTAACAGCTGACAGAAGGGTTTTCCTCTTGTCCAATATTGGACTGGAGCCAATATGCCATCCAAAGACAAGATTATCCTCGCTGATCTTTGGAGAACTATGTAGTTCCTATAAGTGTCATTCAGCATAAATAACTGGCTGCACAAAACTGATCGATGTAGGCACTCCAATCTCCATCGGTTCTATTTTACAGCCATCACTGTGAATATTTCACACATCAGCTTCTGTATCATATCATTGTTTTGCAGCTGGGTCAATATAAATGAATTTCTGTTTCAGAAGCGGAACTGATGTAATAAAAGTAATTGGACTAAACTGATTTATAATGTTTCTGGTCGAATTCTGCTGGTTGTACCCAGTGTGGCCTGTTATCTGTCGGAGGCTGTAAATATAATTAGCTGTGCTGGGTATCAAGAGAATCATTCCTTCTCTCAGTGCATCACAACAGTGACTACACTTCCAAAGTCCTTCTTTGGCTGTAAAACACTTTGGGACATCCTGAGGTTGTGAACGGCGATGGTGTAAATGCAAGTCTTTCTTTTCTTTTTACACTGAGTGTTACGATCAACTGATCTAATCTGAAGATACAGTACAGCTAATTATCCGTCATCCAGGCACCCAGGTACAATCCCGGTGTAACTTTCTGTTTTCCCCAGTTCTAATGCAGCGCAGCTTTGAATTTTTAGCTATATGAGTAACTGTATCACATAAATAAGTGCTAGAACAGAATTACTGATGGCAACACATGGCACAGTGTTTGGAGTCTCGCTGCACGGTGCTGCAGACGGATGGAAGCCCACGATTGTGCCTACAGTGAATTCCCGAGGCACAGAGTTTCTCACATCTTTAGTCAATGTATCCTGATCCAGTGCTGGACACTGTTTAACACTGAAATGTGGAATAATCAGTAGTCCCCACCACTTACACCATCCACGCCTATCACGGGTAACCACCTAGATCAGTCAAATTGTCAGAGCCACGAGTCAATTATAAAGGCACCGTTTATAATGTCCTAAGCATGCTGGCTATTTTGAGCAGTTCTTCACACTTTGTTAATCCCCTGTATGGTATTTACTGACGGGCGATGTTCTGTTTTTATCCACGATGAGGACTCCAGGGAGCGTTGGTGCTGCCGCGGGTCTCTCCCGCCATTCTCTTTGCTGACAGGCTCGCTTTTCTGCTGGCGCTTATCTCGGCCAGTACAGGAAGTGAGTGGAATAAAAACAGAAAATGCTGGAAATACTCAGCCGGTCAGGCAGCATCTGTGGAGAGAGAAACAGAGTTAACGTTTCAGGTCAATGACCCTTCGTCAGAACTGGAAAAAGCTGGAGATGGAACAGGTTTTTAAGCAAGTGCAGGGGCAGGGAAAGGGGGGAGGGGAGGAAAGAACAAAAGGGAAGGTCTGTGATAGGATGGAAGGCAGGAGAGATTAAGAGACATTAAGAGAGATTAAAGAGATGGTGCAAGGCAAAAGGAGATGGTAATGGGACAAGTTAAGAAACAAAAGATGGCAGAATGAAAGAACTGGCAGAATGAAAGACAGCTGCCATGTGGGAGAGAGAAAAAATAAATAAATGGAAAAAAAAGGATAGGGGCAGAGGTTATGGTCTGAAATTGTTGAACTCTATGTTGAGTCCAGAAGTGAGTGGAAGCTGGATCCCAGCGCAATCTGTATTTCAGTGACCAGTAGCGGCCGCAGGGATCACAGCAGCGGAGATTGGTTTTACCATCCATCGGTAAATCACGTTAACACCAATGCACCCCTTAATAAGCAGTGAGGACTGTATTAATTGCACAAACACTGCCCTTGATGAAAGATATTTTCGAATGGTTTCACTAGAGTGTATCGTTAACTGGACCCTGCTCGTCCCATTTTTCTCTTGAGAGTTTGAATGACCCGTCTATTGCTTTTCTTGTGGCATAGGAATTGTCCCTGAGAATAACAGTGGCTGAATGCTGTGAAGATGGAAGAACTGAGAACATAGGACATGTCATCATTGGGCCCGAGACCAGTGGGATGGGCGTCACTCACTGGAATCAGATGCTGGCAACATTAAGGAAACCCGTCTCAATGTGGCACGCTCTCCGAAAGAATTAAAGCGAAGGCACATTGACGTGTTCTTATCACTTGTGTTAATATTTTGCATGGTGACTAAATTCTTACACTTTAATGCTGGTGTTTTGGGAAATTCAAGTTTGAGACACTATTTTTCACTATACTTTATCGACTTACTCGCATTGGCCTGGTACTGGCAGCCGAACCAATTACAAATCAAAATGAACTTGACTTAGTAAATTAATGCATCTATAACGAGAGCTGCTGTGAAGCAGCCATCCCATTGAATGCTTCATTTTGAATGGTGCATAGATTATATATATATATATGTGTATATATATAGATAGATATTAAAGAGTGGCCAAGGATAATAAAGGGGTAAATCATCTGATGTTACTAACTGTTCAGAAGGCACAGCTGAGCGTCCCAATGTTAGCCCTAAACCTACAAACAATCCTATACATCAACACTGGACTAAATCCTTCCAAAAATGTTTTCTTTAAAAAAGTTTTTATGCTATTATATAGAGAAAGAATGCAAATAATGACCGGTGTGTTGCAATGGCCAGACAGCACAGCTCAGCAGGGATCTTGAATGTTGAGTATTGGAAATGCAAAATAACAAAATATACGTGACACACAGGAAACATCTTGTGCATATTCTGGCATTTTGTTAAGGTGTTTTGTCCAATTAATAAGGGGACCCAGTGCACTGTCTATATTAAATATGGAACAGTAGATTGTTGGGATGAATTAGAGGTGTATGTGGTTTTGAGTTGGTTGCAGCCAGTATGTACACAAGTATCTGTATATATATATATATATTTGAATATTGTATTATCCATTAGATTGTGCGGATTAGGTCAGACATGTTTTATATGTAATTCTAGATCTTTCCTTCAGAAATTTCTGTTGAATGTGCAATTTATTAGACTTCTTGGCAAAGAAATGAAGACTTACTGTATCAGACTTTTCAAAATGTGGTTGCTTTACAACAAACTGTAGGGAAAAATGGTACTATTTCCACCCTATGGCCTATGGTCGATCCTGTCTTTCTGAGAACTGCTCTGATATCCATCTTTCCTGGAACTAGCAACGGTCCAAGAGAAGCTAGTTGTGTTTGAGATTAGCACCTGATCAGGAAATAAAATTGTCCTCCCTGCCCTACCCTTGCACAATGTGCTTAAATTATTCCTTGGTGCACTTTCGGTGCTTTGGGTCCTTGTATTGGAACTCACATGGCAAGAATGGCCACTGGATTTGGTGACTAGTCTTTCTTCATGAGATTCCATTTGACGTCATTTTTGTCAGGGGAAAAAATGCATTATTGATTGTCTGGACTCCTGTTACGATGAAGACAGGAATTTAGCTTATTTTAAAATATATAATAAAAATAACATATTTCATAGTATCAGAAGATGAAGGCTTCCCCATCGTAATTTCAACTGGCACAACCCTCCCTATAGATATGGCAGTAACCTCCACTGCAGGAAGGAAAGATGCTACCAAGCAATAGGATGAGCATAAATCGGATTCGCACCTTGCTTGCTGCAAACCCCCTATGTTGGGATAAAAAGTGTTTTTACCCTTGTTCCCTCTGAGGGTAAACTGCTTTGAAAATGAATTAAGATAAATATAAGCAATAATAAATAAAATATATTAATGACTGACAATCGCATGTATCTTGGGTCAGCACTGTTCTAATACTGAACTAGTAGTGAATATATTGGCCCTTTCTGTAAGACATTGACTGACGAGTGTTGCTGCTACATGTAGGACAGAACAACAGTAACACACACAAGGAAGTTGCTGTGAGACACTGTTCTATAATTATTGTTTGGTCAATTTAACTATTTTAAAAGTTACCATGCAGGATACATGATTGATTGATAATTCACGTTTATATACTAGCATCTGATTTTCATTGCAGAGAATGAATGGCTGCAATGATTATAAATTCTCTGCTGTTTGCCATTAAACAACAATTGATTTACGTGTCTCTGACCAAAAGAAAGTTCAGTCCAGAAGTCTCCACGACCATTTGACTTCACTAATTTTGTGTGAACTTCTCCTTTAGAGTGAGCAATAACAGTATTGGGGAACTAATTATTTTCCCAAGCTCCATTCAACAATGAAAGGATAAGTGTCTAAAGGTCATGTCCAGGGACAGCTCAGTAGTGTTTCAATGTGCTGGTGTTTCAATGTTTGCACTCTTCATTTATCCATACATTGAGTTTGAGTTTATGAGCTCTGCTGAGCCATTAGTGCTAGCATGTCGCTGAGGACAATTTTCTTTACTTTTTGGTAACTAAATTTCTCAAACTAATGGCACTTTGGACTTTTTGGAACTATCAGAAAGAGGAAATCTAATTTTCTGTTGGTGGATTGAATTTCAGCTACAGTCTAAGAGGTCAGAGGGTAGCTGTTTTTCTAACATACTGCATCACCCACCCATTGTGAAAGAGAGGAAGCCTTTATTCCCCCTCTTTAGCTAGGTATAAATCTAGGTCCTGTATATTAAGATCAACGTTGCACCTTGGCTCAGTGGTAGCACTATTTCCTCTACGTCATGAAAATCATAGATTCAAGCCCCACCCAGACACTTGAACACATAATCTAGGCTGACGTTCCAATGCAGTACTGAGGGACTGCTGCGCTGTCGGAGGTGCCGCCTTTCGGATGAGACGTTAAACTGAGCCCCCGTTTGTCTTCTCAGTTGGATGTAAAAGATCACGTGGTACTATTTAGAAGAAGAGCTGGCGAGTTCACCAGGCCAATATTTACCCTTCAACCTACATCTAGTCATTTATCTCATTGCTGTTTGTGGGACATTGATGTGTGCAATTTGGCCAACATATTTCCTTACATTACATCATTGGCTATGAATGGCTTTGGGCTGACCTGGGTTTGTGAAAGGTGTATATAAATGCAATTTCTTCCTTTTTCAATAGGCAATAATTACCAAAACCTCAAATAAAGCATTATTCTTGTTTTTTTCTCCTTCTAGTCAAATTGTTATACAAGGATAACCATGTACACTTCTTCAGAAGTAAAATTAAACTGTATTGGAACTGCTTTTGATTACAAATAAGCTAGTAACAAGAAAACATAAGGTATGATATTTTCTTTTGGAAAAAAAAGTTATAAAAGGATTCAATACAGTAAATACAGAAAAGCTATTTCCTCTGGTGGGGGAATCCAGAACAAGGGGGCACATATTAAAATTGGAGTCAGGCCATTCAGGAGTGAAATCAGGAAGCACTTTTTCGCACAAAGGGTAGAGGAAATCTAGCATTCTCTCCCCCAAAAGGCTGTGGTTGCTGGGTAAATTGAAATTTTCAAGACTGAGATCACTAGATTTTTACTAGGTAAGGGTATGAAGGGATATGGATCAAAGGCAGGTTAAATGGGGTTGAGGTACAGATCAGCCATGATCTAATTAAATGGCAGAACAAGCTAGAGGGGCTGAATGGGCCACTCCCATTCCTATGTAGGTAGGGCAACCCACAAGAACACTCCAAAGACAAAGAGCTTGATTACTGTGAGGAGCTAGAAGGAGGTCTGTAAAAATGTTTCATTGGAAAAGAACACCGTGATAAGGTAAGAATATTTCTGTAAAGTAGGAGCAAAGGATATATATGGAGATTAAATTAAGTGGCTGTTTTATAGATTTAAAAAAAATAGTACTCAACGAAAAATGAATGAACTTCAAAGCAGCAAATTGCCACTAATAGTACAAAGGACATATATGGAGATGAAATTAAATAGTAGTCATTTTATAGAAGTTTTCAAAAACTGTTGTACCCATACAGAGAAATTAATTTCCATGTGCTGAATCACCCTATCTTAATCCACAACACCCTTATTTTTAAAGGCAGTGGAGGGTAAGGAGTAAAACTAGTGTTGGATTCCTCAGGAGAAACTGTTCATTTCATGGGAACTGAGAACTGTGCAATTAATAACAAGGGAGACTGTCACCTGTAGAGTGATCCCACCTGGAATGGTCTTCCTGTTAGGATTGTGGAGGTGAAAACCTTAGACACATTCAAAGGTAGTTAGATGACATGATGGGGGGGAAAGTATGCTTTTCTTTATTGTGGGTGGGTGCACTAAGGTGGGTCAAAACACTTCCCTCATCTGTATCAATTTTATGATATTAATCATGATTTACACCATTTGTTAAGCAACTTATTCATACACACTGTGCACAAGTGCTTAATTGTTCAGGTAATGACAACACAATACAAGGCGGATAAGTGTATTCAGAGGAGTAGAGTTTTTATGAGGGATCCCCAAGCTCCCGCCATAATTCCAATGGAAGATCAGTGGAAAACCTGACGCAAATGGCCGTTTACACCAAGGATGGGCAATTATTTGGGCTGGAGGGCCACTTAACAAGTTTTGGTGAGCTGTTGAGGGGCCGCACACATAAAATGAATTGTGTTAACAACAGCTACCATAAAAAATGATGGCATTTGTTGTATAAAGAACCCTTCATGTAATTTCCACACTTAATAAAAATAACACTTAACATGCTAATGAACATGGTACAGGTTTACCCAAAACTTAACGAACCCCAGCGAGGCCCAAATCGCGCACAAATACCATACCCAGAGAGATGCTTTTGTTATTCACATGTGCCTTGGGACGTTTTACTAGCTAAAGCCGCTATATAAATACAAGTTGTTGTTGTAGCTTCAGCTGACTACAATAATCCAACTACTGCTTGTACCAACTACTACTTGGACTACTTTATGCAACCCCAGGCAGTCTGACACATCTCCAGTATCCATATGATCCACTTTTTAGCATCTTGTCTTTTGTTGTCTGTCTGTAATAATTCAAGATCACACCTGGCCTGTGAGAAGTGCCTGAATCAGACTATTTCGCAGAGATGAGGTCCTTGACTTACCTCCTGAATAATAATAGGACACATTTTTATGAGCGGTTCAAATTTCCCATGAATCAGGTCATAAAACACTTTATTATCCACTTACTTCACTACTTTGCATGCGCAAATTGTGTATATTTTTCAGGCATGCGCATATCGACGTGTTTTTTTTAAAAAAACAGGGGATTTAGGCATTCCATTCAGAACCACTGTGCGGGCTGGATTGAATCAATTGGCGGGTCGTATTTTGCCCACCACTGGTTTACACCATTTCTCCGGAGTTTTCAACAATTTTTCACCGAGATCAGAAGATCCCTGCGGAAATTCCAAGCAGTAGTGTCCAGTTTGCTCTCTTCACAGTGCAAGAATCAAGAAAGTGGTCTGGGGCTCAGTCAGAAGGCAGCAGAAAGCAGAGCGTAAACCCATCCTCACACACAACTGAAACTCCAGCAGGAAACGCAAATATTGATGAAGATGAGGAAGTACACAGTAAAGCACAGGGCAGCAGCGACACAAAGTTAACAGAGATTAGTCTCAAAGGGTTGATGAGGGTGAGCAAGCCTAATGTGCGTGCTGCCTGTTCCTCTTGATTTATCTCATGATACCAACCTTAGTAGGCCTCCTTTCACTGCAGGATGTTGAAATATGTGGACCATGTTGCACAGTCGCTTCCCTCCGCATGCAAGATAATAGAAGCTGGTCATGGATAGGTGGGACCAAGCAGCCATGGCTGGTTTCAGAGTTAAAAGATAAGCATAAGGGAGCTACAAAGCAACTGATTCCCGAGAAGGGCTATGGGGAAAGAGCAGGAAAGTGAAACTAATTCATAGCTCTTCAAAGAGCTGTCACAGACATGATGGACTGAATGGACTCCTACTGTTCTCTCTGATTCTATGAAGTTCACTATGGGAGCTTGGAAGGATCCTGGGGCATAAATATTATGGCACTGCAGACGGATGACTGTCCCCAAAGGTCTTTGTGGAACTTCAGTCACAGCCGCCCTGCTGAGTCTGAACCTTATCATACACTGATCCCCTTCATGCCCAGGTATCTGACGCTGGTGTGAATGAGCCACTGACTTGTTCTGTGAGTGAAGCACCTCCTCTACTCCCATGTGGCTCCTGGACTGCCTTCTCCTTGTCTCCTGCCTGCACAAAGACATACTCAGCAATGGCCAGTGCATAAGTGCTGCATTAGATTTCTCACAATTGGCCTTTGATGAGGTCTTAACATTAACAAAATGTTTTTGCTAATTTCCATTGACATTTTAAGATGGGTGCGAGACTCTAAATAGAGCTAACAGATTTGGATGAAAAGTCTACCATTTTCTACTGCTCTTGCTTCCTTTTAGCACACGTACTTTAGCATCAAAATTTATACACAAAGAAAAATATGCCCTAGATTACCAGTAAGGGGCTAGTTTCTCCTTTATGCATGTCTATTATGCACACAATTTTGTTAATGAAATTGCAATTTATACATTATGTATAAATAAAAAATTATATTGTCATTAATGGATTAGTTTATTTGTGTAATTATACACAATTAATAATTGTGCAGGTAGAATTATGCGTGATGGGTGGCCAACTGTGTTGCCAACTTATTAAACTTGGTGGCCCATCAAAAATGTCTGTAGCTCAAATCAGATGATAAATCAAGTCTTTTTGAGTCACTGTGCAGTCTTTGATGAGATTTACTAAACTAGTAACAGTTTCCATGTGGAAAGATGTGACTTGTTCAGTATGGACTTAGCACAGAGAGACTGAAGTAGAGATAACAGCAGAGGGAGAATCTTTGAATGGTACAAAACTGAGGCGCCAACAAGGCTTCTAAGATTTGAAATTCAGGTGTGTGTAATTCAATGGTTATTTGGCACTTGCCTTGAATGACGTTCATGTGCCAGAACCAGCCCTGAAGGCACTGCCATAAAAGCTTTTACTCACTTTCATATTGCATATTAGAATATTTTTCATTGCATGAAATACACAGATTTATCTGTACCTTTTGCTGAATGTAATGTGTGAGTATTTTTTCCAAATAAAGGGCATCTTCCAAAAAGAGCACTGCGGTGGATTATTCAGCTGGTATTGTGAAACTGGTGCAATGCTGTAGACAAATTTAGATTTAGATAAAGTTCAGATTTAAAGCTGTTAATAAGTATTATAGAAAACATAGCTTCCCTTTTACGGGTCCATATTATTTTGAGCCTAGAGCTTGTGCTAATATTGAACATCATTCATAATGATCAATATTTTAGCCGCCAAGAGATTGACAGCAGCATGCTTTGGGCTCTCATGATAGAACTAACCCACCAAGACAACCCTACTCTTAAATAGGGTTGCCAACTCTGGTTGGACAAATTCCTGGAGGTTTTATCAAATGACCTTCTGCCCCGAACTGCCCTCTATCTCCAATATTTTTTAAATGAACAAACAAAAGTGTTCGAAGAAAATGAAAAACAATACTTTTTTTTTAATGCCCCAACGATTTTCCCCCCAGGTTGCTCGCAGCAGCGTCCAGGAGATTAATCTTTAATTCCTGGAGACTCCAGGGCAATCCTGGAGGGTTGGCAACCCTATTCCTAAAGCAGTGTATGCGCAACTCCAGTCCAGAAAGTAGTTGTGTCTCATAACTCAATGTCAAACTAAGGTCACCACCCCAATCAAGCGTGTGACTACTCAGTAAATGAGCCGAAAGTTTGTAACTGGAGAGAGTTCTCAACCCGTATAAAATAGAAATGGGAGGACAATATCACGGTCAATAGAGTTCATACAATTGTACAGACCCTTATAGTGGTACCAATCTTTACAGTCTACAAAGGCATTTGTCTCAAAGGCAGCTGCTGCCCTTCCACTTTCTTGACAGAAGTGACAAAGCCTTCTAATGCAATTATTCTGGCATCTTAATAGTGGATGTGGCACAGAGAGCAGCAGAAAACTCTGCCCTGCTTCAAAGACTCTTCCCTTTGTCTCAGCACAGGAAACATTCAAAGCATCTAGTGAGTGTAATTTGACATGGGCACATCTCGCCTAACAAGTTTAGTGAAATTGTTTTGAATACAGAGTAACAGTAGTGGATATCAGTTATGCGGTTGGCAATACTTAATCTTGTATTTCAGAAAATATTTGATATGATCCCTCGCACAAAATTTATGGCTAAAGTGAAAGCTCATTGAGAAGATTCTAGATCGAGTAACAAACTGGCTAGATGATAGTTCTTAATAATAGGTCCAGTTGTGACCAGCAGAGTCCCACCCCAGCTATGTTTTCATGACTGTGGTGATGTTACAAGGAGAGGGATTGTATTTAAGATCACCCAACGACAATTAGTAAGTGGACAACAATGGGAAATGGTAGTCAATCCTGAGAAATGTACAGGTACTAAAAATACCAATGATGATTTAATGATGTACCATTTATTGTGTAAAGTGCAACAGGGGGAAAAAAAGTACAATAGTGTTGAAAAATGTCCTTATGCACATGACAGCAGCTGCCAAGAGAAATAAAACATTAGAATGACTAAGTAGAACCCTGGACTATAAATGCAAGGGAGTGATGCTGTCACAGTAAAGCACAGGTGGACGCACAGATTGTCTGTTGCATCCAGTGTCAGTACATATACTTGTGAAAAAGGCAAGGGCACTGAAAACAATTCAGGTGCAAAGATTTTACCAGGTCTCAAATCCGTGCGCTATGATGAGGCTCTAAGGTAGCAAATCTGAATAGAAATAGAAAATGAGGGCAGGGAAATGAGGAAACAGGCAAAATATTAAAATTAGGAAGGCAGCTGAAAGGATGGATGGAGAGAATCTAGGTAAGAAAACAAGAGAGTGTGGATACATGCCAAGGAGCTAAATGTAACTTCTGCACATTGATCTGTTAAGTTATGCAATAGACTAGCATCTAAATGTAGTGAATGGCAACTCAACAAGCACATCAAAACAAAAAAGGACTAATGCCCGATTCAAAAGTGCACATAGGCACTTGAAAATTATCCATACAGATCCCAAAGTACAAATTATGAGATGTGAAGATCTCAATGAGATAGTGGCATTTTTCTTGTCTTAATTACTTAATGTTATCAGAAATGTTGAAATTAAACTGAAGGAAAAATTAACTATATGATACATGCCCATCTTATTCATGTTTTGTCTAACCTCAACAGGAGATGCATTGCTATTCCTAAGGCTACAGTATCCATTTTGATGTTACCTACACATACTGCAGTGGGTTATCGACTGTTATTGTGTATATGATGTAACTCATACCTTCCTGCCCCTTGCTACCATCCATGATGTTATATGAATGTGACAATCAGCCCTATTTTTATTTTCCTTCCTATGAACAGATTTAGCGGTATCCAGCAGCCTCCTCTGTCAAACACTGAAGTGGCCTTCACTTGGACTCTTGCTAGATAAAATAGGCTACATCAAATACCTCCCCTCCCCCTTTTCCCAGCCCCTAAACTTGCTTTAAAATCTATTCCATTTCCTGCTTTTTTCCAGTTCTGACGAAAGGTCTTCGACCTGAAATGTTAACTCTTGTTTCTCTCTCCACGGATGCTGCCTGGCCTGCTGAGTTTTTCCAGCGTTTTCTGTTGTTATTTCAAATACCTCCAGCTCCTTGCTGGGTGTGGGGACGGGTGGAGAAAACAAATGCCTCTGGTTACTATTTCTAGCAACATCATCAATATCTTCAAAAAAAAATTTTATTTATATAGCAGGTTTCATATCCTCATGATGTCCCAAAAGGCATCACAGACAATTAATTACTTCCGAAGTGTAGTCACTGTGGTTATGTAAGCAAAAATGCACAGCAAGTTCTCCCAAACAGTAAAGAGATAAACAGCCAGTTAATCTGTTTTGGTGGTGTAGGTTGAGGGATAAATATTGACCAGAAAACTGGGGTAACTCTTCTTTGAATAGTGCCTTAGGATTTTTTTTTTTAAACATCTATTGACCAGGCAGACAGGACATTGGTTTAACGTCTTATCCAAAATATGGCACCTCTGACAATGCAGCTCTCCCCCAGTACTGCACTGAAAAAGTGAAGGTTTATAGTTGAGGGCTGTGGGGGGGTGGTGGCAGAGGTGAGAGTGCTCCCACTGAGCCCACAAATCCCCTGGAGCTGACGGCCTACATCCTAGGGTTCTAAAAGAGGTGGCTGAAGAGATAGTGGATGCATTGGTTTTGATCTTCCAAAATTCCCTAGATTCTAGAATGGTCCCAGCGGATTAGAAGGTCGCAAATGTAACACAGCTATTCAAGAAAGGAGGGAGAGAAAAAACAGGGAACTACAGGCCAGTTAGCCTGACATCAGTCGTCGGGAAAATGCTGGAATCCATTGTTAAGGAAGTGGTATCAAGTCACTTAGAAAATCATAACATGATTAGGCAGAGTCAAGATTAGGCAGAGTCAACATGGTTTTATGAAAGGGAAATCGTGTTTGACAAATTTATTAGTTTTTTTAAGGATGTAACTAGCAGAGTAGATAAAGGGGAACCAGTGGATGTAGTATATTTGGATTTCCAAAAGGCATTTGATAAGGTGCCACATAAAAGGTTATTACACAAGATTAGGGCTCATGGGGTTGGGGGTAATGTAGTAACATGGATAGAGGATTGGTTAACAGACAGAAAACAGAGTAGGGATAAACGGATCTTTTTCAGGTTGGCAGGCTGTAACTAGTGGGGTGCTGTTAGGATCAATGTTGGGGCCTCAGCTATTTACAATCTATATTAATGACCTAGATGAAGGGACTGAGTGTAATGTATCCAAGTTTGCTGATGATACAAAGCTAGGTGAGACAGTAAGCTGTGAGGAGAACACAAAGAGTCTGCAAAGGGATATAGATAGACTAAGTGAGTGGGCAGTAAGGTGGCAGACGGAGTATAATGTAAGGAATATGAGGTTATTCACTTTGGTAGGAAGAATAGAAAAACAGAATATTTTTTAAATGGTGAGAAATTTTCAAATGTTGGTGTTCAGAGAGATTTGGGTGTCCTCGTGCAAGAAACACAGAAAGCTAGCATGCAGGTACAGCAAGCAATAAGGAAGGCAAATGGCATGTTGGCCTTTATTGCAAGGGGGTTGAAGTATAAGAGTAAGGAAGCCTTGCTACAATTGTACAGGGCCTTGGTGAGACCACACCTGGAGTAGTGTGCACAATTTTGGTCTCCTTATCTAAGGAAGGATATACTTGCCTTGGAGGCAGTGCAACGAAGGTTCACTAGATTGATTCCTGGGATGAGAGGGCTGTCCTATGATGAGAGATTGTGTAGAATGGGCCTATACTCTCTGGGGTTTAGAAGAATGAGAGGTGATCTCATTGAAACATACAAGATTCTGAAGGGGATTGACAGGGTAGATGCTAAGAGGTTGTTTCCCCTGGCTGGAGTGTCTAGAACTAGGGGGCATAGTCTCAGGATAAGGGGTAGGCCATTTAAGACTGAGCTGGAGGAGGAATTTTTTCACTCAGAGGTTGTGAATCTTTGGAATTCTCTGCCCCAGAGGGCTGTGGATGCTGAGTCTTTGAGTATATTCAAGGCTGAGATAGATAGATTTTTGGACTCCAGAGGAATCAAGGGATATGGAGATCAGGCGGGAAAGTGGAGTTGAGGTTGATGATCAGCTATGATCTTTATTGCATGGCGGAGCAGGCTTGAGGGGCCGTAGGGCCTACTCCTGCTCCTATTTCGTATGTACTTAAAAGAATATATTTACAATCTCGCCAGAAATACTGAGCAGAGGAAACCTTCAGGAACACCTTTATGAGGTCACTGCATGTAATAACCAGGGCAATTTTTAAACAACAGCTTGTATTTATATAGCACCTTGAACATAGTAAAAAATCCCAAGGCGCTTTACAAGAGCGTTATCAGACATAATTTGACACCAAGCCACATAAGGAGATATTAGGACAGGTGACCAAAAGCTTGGTCAAAGAGGTGGGTTTTAAGGAGCATCTTAATGGAGAGGGGCGGAGGTTTTAGGACGCAAATTCCAGAACTTAGGGCCTTAACAGCTGAAGGTATGACCGCCAATGGTGGAGCGATTAAAATTGGGGGTGCTCAAGAGGCCAGAATTGGAGGAACACAGAGATCCAGGAGGATTGTACGGCTGGAGGAGGTTACAAAGATAGGGAGGGGCGAGGCCATGGAGGGATTTGAACACAAGGATGAGAATTTTAAATTCATGGTGTTGCTGGACTGGGAGCCAATGTAGGTCAGTGAGCACAAGGGTGACAGGTGAACGGGACGTTTCCTCCCAGCATCTTTATTTTTGAAGCTCCCTGAATCTGGTAAAAGCGTGACCCTGGATACATTCTGGCTCAATCTGTGCCAAGAGGCTGCTAGGAACATGCAGTCTCCAACCGCCATGACCAAACAGTCTTTTTCCCCCCCAACTCCAATGTTTTTATAATAAACGTAAGTGTTCAAAGAAAATGGGAAAAAAAACAATTTTTTTTAATGCTCCTATGATTTTGCTCCCTGGGTTGCTCGCAGCAGTGTCCAGAAAATATCTTTACTTCCTGGAAATGCCAGAATAATCCAGGAGGGTTGGTGACCCTACTTCAGGGCTCATTTAATATTTAGATCATATTCGCAGAATCTTCATTTCATTTAAATATTTTAGTCCTGTTATTCTTATAACACAGCAATTGAGTGGATCTTACCAGAATAGATGAATTCTTCGTCCTTTAAGTAGGCGTTTTATCACTAAAATTAAAATGGCCTCTCCTTGCTCTCCATGACTACTACACACAAAAAGGAAATCATGGTAAAGAGTAGCTGTCAGTTTTCTTTAATTCAATGTATAAGTGATATACGGTTAATGGGTAGACACTTTTGCTGTGCTTCACAGCTCTTGTTATTAGCTGAATGACAAAATTCATTCAAGGTAAACACCCTAGCTGCTCAGCTCATCAAAAGACAAACAAACACATTAATTTGCATGTCTATAGGTCTAACAGGAAAGGAGATTGGAAAGAAGGTTGTTTCCTGAATCTATCGTGCTGCTTTAATCGGAAGAAGAAAAATGGCATCTGAAATATTATGGAAATCCACTGGAGCTTGTCATTCAAAATCCTGCCCAAAGCTCCTACAATAGATTCTGTGATTCAAAGCAACAGCACACTAGTTTACTGAATTGCCAAAGGTCCTGGTAATTTTTCTTGTGTGGGAAATGCTGTATCTAGATTGTACACATGATAATAATGTGGCACAGCCTATTAGGAATGCTATTTTGAAAGCTGTTGCTGCTCTTAAACATTATTTATCCCTTTCCCAACCATTCATTATTTACAATGTTCAATTTCTAATTGAGTTAAATTCCAGATTAAGTTTTATTGTTGCCTGTGAAATTTATTCAGAGACGGTCATAGCAAGGTGTGACATGTACATTTTATATGGGGAGGGGGAAGAGACCATAGTGCTACCAGATGTGCATCAGTTTACAATGTGACATCTACTGTGACATTAAGCAGTCATTTTCCTGTGATAGTGTGGAAAAACTCAGTAATTGCATCATATAAACTGGAGTGCGTTCGGTTTGCTGCAGCAGCAAGCTAACTTTAGACCATGCCATAATACTGTCAAAGAAAGGTTTATTCTGACTGACGGCTCACACATTTCCAGGGAGAAAATTTAAAAGGCTGCCAAAGAATTTCAGCAAGTCAAGTGCAAAAGTCCCAGTGAAGCTTATCCGCATCATCCAGGATATTAATAATCAAATCAAGAGTGCAGGGAGGAGTCAAGGGTGAACGGAGAGTTTATTGCACTATTCTTATGTGGCAGAGTTGCCTCCTATTATCTAATCTTTGTTATTCGTTTCTTTAACATATTATGCACAAGGCAACAGCAGGGGGCCCAAGAGGAACAACATCATTGGTAGGCCTGCTGAAAAACTTTAAACGTGCCAACGCAGGGCACTGCTTTTCCAATAGGTTAAGCTTCCTTCCTGTAAGTAATCAAAAGAGACAGATGATAAATCTGCTGCTTTACACGTGGATGTTATTGGGAAGCAAGACATGTTGTGTAGGGACACCATCAAGGATCAATTATCCTGTATTTATTTCCATTGATCAAAGCCTGCAGTTAGAGTCAAGCCAACACTTTCCTCATGGAGCACAGACTTTGACTCACAACCCTGAAATTACCCACAAAATGTAACACAACATTTTACTGAAATCTTAATTACTAAAACTGCCCTGTTATTGGTAAACTATATACATTTACATTCCTTCCACCGATATCTTACACTTAAAATGAAAGGGAGATTTAATTTCCAATATTTCATTTTTTCTTCAATATGAATTACTAAGATGCAAGCATCCGACTACTGGCCACGTCTTCACACTGATGTAAAGATAAATAGTTAATGTGCTCGCTATCACACCGCCATCAATTATATACTAGTGAATAATCATATACTTGTGGATCTCCTGTGCCATTGCTCAAGGATAATCTGGGGTCTGCAACAGTTGTTATGTTTAGCTACTAACCTGGCCTGTCCCTTTAAGGCCACTGTTCAAGTATTCCCAGTGGTCAAATAGGCAACTTCAGGCAACTGTGGAAGCTTGTAAACTCCTGACGTCAATCAGTAGCTCGTACATTCCTGGCTCCAGGTTAGAAGAACCTAGCATGAAGTGAGTGGCTTTCTTTATAAAAAAGATAGTTTTGTGTGACATTAAGAGAGTGTGTTGGATACACATTTGTCCAACGTTCTTAGTACAAATTTACTGATCAGCAAGGCATTTGGAAATCGGTAGTCCCTTATGGTTTTATTTTCCCATACATTAGAGATTTTTAAAACAAAAAAGTAAAATGATCACCAATATAAATGACCAATTAAGATTGAACACCACAAATGATTACTATTCCAGTAATCCGTTTACAGAGCTATCCCTGAATGATGGTGTGGAATCAGTGATTGAAATATCAGGATAGTCATTGTTTTTAACAGCTGCTGACAAAGTAATAGGTTGAAGATTCATTTCTACACCTCAGTAGCGTCCATTACTACACAATCTGCAACACCCACAACAAATCAAAATTGCATATCTTTCATAGTTAGTATAGGGTCATTTCCATTCCTGATCGACTGACACTTGTGTTTATTACTCTTCTCCTGGAATCATTTTTATAATGCAAGAAAACCCTTTGAAATAAATACACATATTTAGGCAATTTAAATAAATTTATAGCACACCATTTCAATTTTTATTTTTTATTTTCCTTTTTGGCACCTCGCTGGCTAGCTAATTGATCAATTTTCTTTCCCAGTCTTCTCTGCAGATGGGCCTTCTTCACTGGATCTAATGAGTGGTCCTTACTGCCACTGCCTGCATACAGAATACCTTCTCTGCTGATGAGTTTTCGGGCATGAGCTTTGGCATTCCCACCACAGCCATGAACCTAGAAGAGGGACAGAGGTGCAAGAATCTTGCATTATTCATGATGATGAAGGCAGAAGTTGCTGAATAATCGAGAAAGAATAGCAGATACACTCAGATAAAACACGTGGCAGTCACAGGAGTCTGCAGCATTCTGAACGCAACAAGAATTAATGACATGAGCAAGACCAGATTCAAACCTTGGTTGAAAGGGAGTTGGGAAGGTGGTGAGATAAATGAAATAGCAGGGGTCAGGTAATTTCAAGCTTGGATTTTAAAATCCTGTAGATTTGAAGGAGGACAGAAAGAGATAAGGAGTTCCACAGTCCATCCAACACTTTAAACATCCGCTCACTCTACCACCGGCGCAATGTGGCTACAGTGTGTACTATCTACAGGATGCACCACAGCAACTCGCCAAAGCTTCTTTGACAACACCTCTCAAACCCACAAGCATTACCACCTAGAAGGAAAATGGCAGCAGGTGCATGGGAATATCACCACCTCCAAGTCACACACCATCCAGATTTGGGCATGTATCATCGTTCCTTTATCATCACCAAGTCAAAATCCTGGAACTCTCCAACAGCCAGCACTGTGGGAGTACCTTCATCACACAGACTTCAGCGGTTCAAGAAGGCGGTCCACCACCACCTTCTCGAGGGTAACTAGGAATGGGTAATAAATGCTGGCCTTGCTAATGACACCCGTGTCTCCAGAATTAATTTTTTTTTTAAGTTTTGAGATTTTGGGTAAAAATGAGTTTGAGTAGGAATTATATAGAGTGTTCCAACAACTAGATCCATCCAGCCCCTTCAGCATTCTGATCAACAATTTCATGCTAAACATTGCTGAAGTGAACGAGTTAGCACTTGCTTTCGCTATACACAGCTCTTACCTCTGGGATGTGATGGCTGAGGCAGTAGCTTTTGTTACAGTGGGTGCAGTGCTGACCCAAGGTGAGAATACTTCCTTTGCACTTTAAAAAAGCACAAACACTGTCTGCCTTTACTGTCGCAGCAATGAGCGCATCAAAATCCTCTTCTGTACCACTTGCAGCAGCTTCTTTAGTTGAGGAGTTCCCTGTTAAACAAGCAATTAGAGCTGCAGGATTCCTTTGTCTGATCCCAACTTATCTACAGTAAAATGGTTGAAAATTCAATACCCAACATATCGTAGCCACATTGCAAAGTTATTACACTGTAGCGTGATGGCTTTTCACATGTCAGGGCTGTCTGATTAATAAAAATATTCCAAGCATTCTTATAACCCTGGTACAGTGTGGGAACTTTGCAATAAGGTTAATGTAGTGCTCATCAATTTGAAATGCAGCCAAAACAGCCCTGCACCTACTTTCCAGTTAACTCAAGCAGACACTGATTAATAGAACAAAACAATTTCCTTTTAATTATGTTGCACTGTGCCAAGCAGTTACTTCTGTAACTGAAGGTTCTATAAAATTATGGTAATGTGCTATTTTGTTTATTCTAAGATATAAAGTCATTTTAAGAATGGTACAATTGCCTCACAAGAGTATTATATGGATTCTGCATTGGATAAACGCCAGTTTATGCAGGAGTTGCTATTTTTCATTCAATACATGAAGTGGCCACATTGGGCAACACTGACTGAAGGTTTGTCGAGTGCTGAACCATATCAACCAGCTCAATGATAAGAAAATAAAAATCTATTCAGCTTTTTGTTAATTCAAAATTTGAACACATTCAGCAATGTATCTCTAAATAAATATTTAAAATATAAAGAGAAATGGATTCCAAAAACGAGACTAAGCTTTGGGGGAAATATTTGATTTCCCAAGAACAAATTAGCAATCACAGAATTCTAAAGCATCACAAAACTCTACACTAGCATCCTTTCAGAACTAAATGTCCAGCCCAGCTCTAACAGGGATAAAGGCTTTCATCCAATAATCACTGCTCAGTCAGTCATTATTGCTTAACTTATATTTTAAAAAAATCAATAACTCGTGACTTGAATTCCTTTTAGAAACAATAGTACGTACCTTTTTCTGCAGGTTTCTTATTTTTTGACTTCAGAGAAGCAATAGTGCTAGAATGCTGCTTCTGCTTTGCCTTCTCCTCTCGCTTAGCTTCTTCTCGCTGCATCCTTTCCATGTGCAGGGTCTTTAAATCCAGCTTAGACTGAGAAACACAAGGGACACAGTCCTGTGGCTCTTCCTTTTCAGTAAAATTCCATTCTTTTTCTTTTTCCATGGGAATTTGAGAGACAAGGTTGCTGGTTTTCTGAGGCACTTCCGGCCTCTTTTGGTCCGATTGACTGTCGAGCTGTCTTTGTGTTTCCAAAAAACCTGACTTGGCCACGACAATAAACCTGTCTTTGCTTTCACCAATGCTAAAATGCTCAAGGCCAAGCTCTTCTGCTATCTGGTGGACCAACAACCGATCATGAGAATTCAAAGACCAAGGGAATTCGAACTTGGTCCTTGCACTATCCTCCATAAATCGCATTATTTGTTCCTTAAGTTTCGCGGAGTTATCTTTTACAACGATGGTTTTGGCGGTCTTGTCTAATGCTCCTGAACTGGCATCCTCTTTCTGCATTAAGCAACTATCATCATTTGCAGCCTTTTTTCTACACTCGGGCTTTTGAGCGGATCGGTTTGCGGTGTCTTTATGGATTTTTGCAGTTGCTGTACTTTTGTTGCTGGTTGAGTTCCCGTCACGTTTTCGTGCTGCTGAAGAATCTTTTGCTCTCCTTTGCTCGGCTTGAGGGGCTGGCCGGGAGTAGTTTTCGGACACAATGTCATCGCAGTACTCGAACGCAGTTCGTACTTCCCCGTGTTCCGTCATGTAGTCAACCAGGGATTTCAAAAACGGGTGAGTGCTGACCGTACGCGCGTCACAGACCACCATCAAGTGGCGGCGCGCACGTGTAACCGCCACATTTATTCTTCGGTCTTCAGCCAGAAAGCCCACCTCACCTGGACAACAGGATTCAAAAGGTGATTAAACTCAAGAAAATGATTTGTCCGTGAGACAGTGAGGTAGAAATTGGTCTTGGACAGTAGCGCTAAACACCAGTTTCGCTTGGGTTGCCTGTTATACGCCCCACTTGATAGTCAGTTGTATTGAAGTCGATGGAACTGAATATTGGGCGGGGCGTACAACGGGCGGTTGATGCAATACCACCCATTTTGTGCTACCGCCCAAGATCAATTTCTACCCCAATAGGTTTTAATTATTCATCGGGGGACTAGCTGGAAGGACTCAAAGTGAGCAATGTTAATGCGGGAGAATTACCACTTTGTATCAGTATCAAACAGCCTCAGCTTGGGATAGAGATGCAGAGCAAAGCTGCATTTGGAATGTCCAGAGGTCATGAAAGATGCCATGCAAGTTCTCTGTTTTTGAATATTTAAGTTACTGTGGTTCCTGTTTTCCTCAACTTGCTCTGGCATCAGGGCAGTTCTGCATCAGGAGTGGCGGGGAGCAGAGAAGTGAGGATCATACTAGGCCAGGCAGAGAGGCTGAGCAGTTACTCGGGCAACAAAAAGAGGTGTAACACTGGAAAACCAAATACCAGCAATGGACACAGTTCTGCTGCACCTGTTCTGAATGGCCCCATTCTCTAGAGCTGTCTCCGACCAGTTACAAGTTGTAACAATTGAATTTTACCACCCAAGAGAAGGCCAAATATCGCACGATAAGTCAAAGAATGATACAGCACAGAAGGAGGTCATTTGGCCCATCGTGCCGGTGCCAGTTCTTTGAAAGAGCGATCCAATTAGTCCCAAACACCTCGCCCATTCCCCATAGCCCTGCAAATTTTTCCTTTTCAAATATAGAATCATAGAATGGTTACAGCACAGAAGGTGGTCATTCGGCCTGTCGAGCCCGTGCCAGCTCTCTGCAAGAGCACTTCAGCTAGTCTCACTCCCCCGCCCTTTCCCCGTAGCCCTGCAATTTTTTTTCCTTCAGGTACTTATCCAACTCCCTTTTGAAAGCAGTGATTGAATCTGCCTCCACCACCCTTTCAGGCAGTGCATTCCAGATCCTAACCACTCGCTGAGTAAAAAAGCATTTCCTCATGTCGCCTTTGGTTCTTCTGCCAATCACCTTAAATCTGTGTCCTCTGGTTCTTGACCCTTCTGCCAATGGGAACAGTTTCTCTCTAACTACTCTGTCCAGACCCCTCATGATTTTGAACACCCCTATCGAATCTCCTCTCAATCTTTTCTGCTCCAAGGAGAACACCACCACTTCTCCAGTCTATCCACGTAATTCAAGTCCCTCATCCCTGGAATCATTCTCGTAAATCTTTTCTGCACCCTCTCTAAGGCCTTCACATCCTTCCTAAAGTGCGGTGCCCAGAATTGGATACAATACTCGAGTTGAGGTCGAACCAGTGTTTTATACAGGTTCATCATAATTTCCATGCTTTTGTACTCTATACCTCTATTCATGAAGCCCAGGATCCTGTAAGCTTTTTTAAACTGCTCTCAACCTGCCCTGCCACCTTCAATGATTTGTGCACATATACCCCTAGGTCTCTCTGTTCATGCACCCCCTTTAGGATTATACCCTTTAGTTTGTATTTCTTTCTTCATTCTTTCTACTAAAATGTATCACTAGGCACTTTTCTGCGTTAATTTCATCTGCCACGTGTCCGCATATATATCTCCAGTTCCCTTATGAAAATTACTACTGAATATGTCACCCTCTCAGGCAGTGCATTCCAGATCATAACTTGCAGTGTAAAAAAAAAAATCTTAATTTCCCCTCTAGTTACCAACCCTCCTGCCATTGAAAATAGCTTTGCCTGATTTACTCTATCAAAACCCTTCATAATTTTTAACACTTTTATTAAATCTCCCCCAGATTATCCAAGTGGTCAAATGCAGACTAAACCTCCTTCTATTCTGCCTCAATTTTCCTGAACCATAACCAACCCTACTACACCAATGTGACATTTCTTCATTTCCCACACCAGCCATGCTGTGAGATTTAGTGCTAATTAATGCCAAATTAGGGACAGTTTTGGTTAGTCAAACATGCCCACTAAAACCTGGACCTGGGACTGTCCAAACGTGTTCCACATAGAACCCTTACAGCCAGCAGACAGAGGAGACTTCATCCGAACAGTCTGCATTAATACGCCGCTGCACCACAGTGCACAACCTATTGGAACCTACAGCCTGTGCTGAGAAAATGAAGATATTTGCAACTTAAAAGCAAAACAAATGACAAATAACATTTGAAAGTGATTAAATTGCATTTCTGCAACAAAAACTTATGTCAAGGTGGTGGCCACTGGCAGTATTTTTAAAAAATAAATTCCAATATTCTGCCTTCAGCTATCAACAACTTGTATTTATATAGAGCCTTTAATGTAGTAAAATGTCCCAAGGCACTTCACAGGAGCGTTATCAAACAACATTTCTCACCGAGCCACATAAGTAGATATTAGGGCAGACGAAAGAGGTAGGTTTTAAGGAGCGTCCTTAAAGGAGCAAAGAGAGGTAGAGAGGCTCAGGGAGGGAATTCCAGAGCAGCTGAAGGCACGGCTGCCAATGGTGGAGTGATTAAAATCAGGGATGCTCAAGAGGCCAGAATTAGAGGAGTGCAGATATCTCAGAGGATTGTAGGGCTGGAGGAGGTTACAGAGATAGGGAGGGGCGAGGCCATGGAGGGGCGAGGCCATGGAGGGATTTGAAAAGGATGAGAATTTTAAAATGAGATCCACTGAAATTATATAACACATTACTGTATAAATTGAGCTATTTCAAGTACAAATTATGTATTATTGACAACCTACACAAATGCATTTTTTAAAAATTGTATGCAAATTCAAATGTCATTTTTGAAAATATTTTAATATTGTTTCCAATAAATAATGTTAAAAGCTTTTATTTCCCCCTACAGGCCCGAGTCTTGCTCAATTAATATTCAGTTCCTCCAGTGGATCAGCAGCGATCAATAGTGTGTAGCCAAGAGTCCATCTCTGGTGGAATGAATAATCCTGATTTATTACCTTGTGCCGGGGCCTGGAAACAATGCATTCGCATTAACTCTACTCGCCAAAAACAAGGCCGAGAAGATTAACTTCACAGTGAAGCACATTAATATTCACCTTTTCAATGGTGCGTTAGACTCATCCAGCACTGCTGGAATGTTGGTGACTTTTTAAAAATAATGTACAAAACATACAGGGAGTAGTGCACCTTGCAAAATAGGCTACATGCCTCCGAACATAGGGACATTAATTTTCATATCCCTCTACTTCGGAGTATATATGTCTAGTGCATGCTTTCCCCATCTCTTCTTTTTCAACCAATTTCTGGCTCGAGCAGAGATCACCATGGGGCCAGAATGGTCTCCTAGACTAGTTTCAATTGCCTAAGGGGGTCGATGAGGAATTTTGTGATGCGTAAGACATCACAGTTGTGTGGGACAGGCTGGATGGACCAGAAGGTCTTTTCCTGTCTGTCATTGTTCGGAATTTTCGTCACTCTTGACGACATTGACTCATTGCCGGGGCACAGCTTGACAGGCACCGGTGTCCGTTGTGTGAACCCAGACAATAAGCTTTAGCAAGCTATTCAACTATAGGAAGCATTACAGTCGAGTCCAATCCAGTTCTCACTTTTGTAAATGGGAGCTAACATGACCTCAGCCATAACTGTAGGGGGATGGTTTTTTAAAATCTCAAAGTATCAATAATAATGAAAACAAGAAGAAGAGGAGAGAATTCAATTGCTCGCACAGTTGGATCACAGTACTTGGCGCTTTCACCATTATTCTGTGGAGGAGTAGAATCAATTTCACAGCTTCAATTCACATTACCAGTGGAAGATTTGTAACTGTATCATCTACTGGCAACTATATGTAATAATGTGTGCCAAGATTATGAATTGTATCTTTGAGGCGGTTATTTTACTATTGCGCATCTCAACACTTCAATGTGGTTTCTGAGCGATCCAATGGCATCCTAGATTTTGATTTTATATAGTTTCAGTAGAAGTTTTGTGCCACAGTCATGATGGTACAGCACAAAATATATGATGTTAAAATCTGAATGAAGATCATATTCAACAGAGTCGGAGTACATTATCTTCACTGGCATCTACGTACAACTGAGGCTGGCAGTGTAGAAACATAGAAGATAGGAGCAGGAGTAGGCCATTCGGACCCTCGAGCCTGCTCCGCCATTCGATGAGATCATGGCTGATCATTCAAACTCAGTACCCTGTACCTGCCTTCTCCCCATATCCCTTGATACCTTTAGCTTTAAGAAATATATCTAACTCATTCTTGAATATATTTAATGACTTGGCCTCAACTACCTTCTGTGGTAGAGAATTCCACAGGTTCACCACTCTCTGGGTGAAGAAATTCTTCCTCATTTCTGTCCTAAATGGCTTACCCCTTATCCTTAGATTATGACCCCTGGTTCTGGACTCTCCGACCATCGGGAACATTCTTCCTGCATCTAGTTTGTCCAGACCTGTCAGAATTTTATATGTTTCGATGAGATCCCCTCTCATTCTTCTATACTCCAGCGAGTATAAGCCCAATCGACCCAATCTCTCCTCATATGTCATTCCTGCCATCCCAGGTATCAGCCTTGTGAATCTTCGCTGAACTCCTTCCATGGCAAGAACATCCTTCCTCAAGCATCATGGAGCATCATGCTAGCTCCAGAAACACGATACGGCAACATAAAGCATGATGGGGCCAATTTTTGTTTGTGGTTAAATTGGGCGGGCAATGAGCTCCCAATGTCGTCAACAGGACAGCCAATCGATTTTCATCACGGGGCCTCAGTTAAATACTGGAGGTGAGTGGCGAGTGCTAATTGCGCTGCTTGTAGGCAGCTGGCTGTTCTGGAGGGTGGGAAATCCGACAGGGCTGCTGCTTCTTAAATGGGCGAAGGGTTGCCCCACAAATTAGCCAGCAGCAGTGGAGAAAGGTGGCTAGGCATTCATAGCAAGCAGCATAATTACTAGAAATGTAATGACCTTACCAGGAATGCCAAGCTGAGACTCCTCTCCACATCTCTCTTGTTCTTTACAGCCTTGCAACATCAGACGTTAGCCCAAGTACTGGGCCATCCTTCCCTCTCCCACTTCAAAAGCCTCTCCTCCAGTCACAACAGGACACTACGGTACACCTCTTTCTGCTTACACTCAACACAACTTCTCCCTGCTGCCCACCCTGTTGTTTTTACATGTTGTAGCTCAGCTGCCTGACATCTTCACAACCCTTCAACAGGGCAAACACTAACCCACTCTTCTTACAGAAGCTGGCACACAATTGGAGGCAGACCTCAAGAACAAGAGGAGATCCTGCCATGTTGCAAACTTTGACTCCAAATGAGGACGTGACTATGAACATCATTAGTAGAGGGAGGACATGCAGTATTGGAGGGGCGATCACACTGCTGGGAGTGTACTACAGACCCCCAAACAGTGAGAGGGAGATAGAAGAACAAATATGTAGACAAATTTCTGAGAAGTGCAAAAACTATAGGCAATAATAGTAGGGGATTTCAACTACCCCAATATTAACTGGGATAAAATTAGTGTGAAAGGTATAGAGGGTGCAGAATTCCTAAAATGCATCCAGGAGAACTTTTTTAGCCAGTATGTAGCAAGCCCAACAAGGGAGGGAGCAGTTCTAGACTTAGTTTTAGGGAATGAAGCTGGGCAGGTAGAAGGCGCATCAGCGGGGGAGCATTTTGGTGCTAGTGACCATAATTCTGTTAGATTTAAGGTAGTTATGGAAAAGGACAAGGACAGACCAGGAATAAAAATTCTAAATTGGGGAAAAGCAAATTTTGCTAAGCTCACAGGGGATTTAGCCATAGTGGACTGGAAACAGCTACTTGAAGGTAAATCAGTGTCAGAGCAGTGGGAGGCATTCAAGGAGGAGATCCGGAGGGTTCAGACCAAATATGTGCCCTTAAAGAAAAAAGGTGGGACTAACAAATCTAGAGCCCCCTGGATGTCTAGGGACATACAGGGTAGGATAAAGAAAAAAGAGAGGCGTATGACAGATACCGAGGGCTAAATACTCCAGAATCTTTAGAAGAGTACAGAACGTGCAGGGATGCAATTAAAAAGGATATTAGGAAAGCAAAGAGAAAGCATGAAAAATTCTTGGCAAGTAAAATCAAGGAAAACCCAAAGATGTTTTATAAATAAATTAAGAGTAAGAGGATAACTAAAGAAAGGGTAGGGCCTATTAGAGATCATGAGGGTAATCTGTGTGTGGAGGTGGGAGACGTCGGTAGGGTTCTTAATGAATACTTTGCGTTTGTTTTCACAAAGGAGATGGGCGAAGCAGACATTGTTGTCAGGGGGGAAGAGTGTGAAATATTAGATGAAATAAACATAGTGAGAGAGGAACTATTAAGGGGTTTAGCAGCTTTAAAAGTGGATAAATCCCCAGGCCCGGATGAAATGTATCCCAGGCTGTTAAGCGAAGCAAAAGAAGAAATAGCAGAGGCCCTGACCATTATTTTTCAATCCTCTCTGGCTTCAGGTGTGGTACCGGAGGACTGCTAATGTGGTACCCTTGTTTAAAAAAGGAGAAAAGGATAGACCAATGAATTACAGGCCAGTCAGCCTAACCTCAGTGGTAGGAAAATTATTGGAAAGAATTCTGAAAGACAGGATAAATCTTCATTTAGAAAAACACGGAATAATCAAGGATGGTCAGCACAGATTTGTTAAGGGAAGGTCGTGTCTGACAAACTTGATTGAATTTTGAGAGGAGGTAACAAGGAGGGTAGATGAGGGTAGTGCGATTGATGTAGTGTCTATGGACTTTAACAAGGCTTTTCATAAGGTTCCACATGGCAGACTGGTCACGAAGTTAAAAGCCCATGGGATCCAGGGCAAAGTGTCAAGTTGGATTCAAAACTGGCTCGGAGACAGGAAGCAGAGGGTAATGGTTGATGGGTGTTTTTGTGACTGGAAGGCTGTTTCCAGTGGGGTTCCGCAGGGCTCAGTACTAGGTCCCTTGCTTTTTGTGGTATATATATCAATGATCTAGACTTGAATATAGGGGGTATGATTAAGAAGTTTGCAGGTGATACTAAAATCAGCTGTGTGGTTGATACTGAAGAAGGAAGCTGTAGACTGCAGGAAGGGACCTTGGAGTGCATGTCCACAGATCCCTGAAGGTAGCAGGCCAGGTAGATAAGGTGGTTAAGGCGGCATACGGAATGCTTGCTTTTATTAGCCATGGCACAGAATAAAAGAGCAGGGGGGTTATGCTTCAACTGTATAAAACACTAGTTAGGCCACAGCGAGAGTACTGCGTGCAGTTCTGGTCACCACATTACAGGAAAGATGTGATTGCACTAGAGAGGGTACAGAGGAGATTTACAAGGATGTTGCCGGGAGTAGAGAATCTTAGCTAGGAGGAAAGACTGGATAGGCTGGGTCTGTTTTCCTTGGAACAGAGGAGGCTGAGGGGAGACCTCATTGAGGTGTATAAAATTATGAGGGGCATAGATAAAGTGGATAGAAAGGACCTATTTCCCTTAGCAGAGGGGTCAAAAACCAGGGAGCACAAATTTAAAGTAATTGGTGGAAGGTTTAGAGGGGATTTGAAGGGAAATTTCTTCACCCAGAGGTTGTGGGGGTCTGGAATTCACTGCTTGAAAGGGTGGTAGAGGCAGGAACCCTAACCACATTTAAAAAGTACTTGGATGTGCACTTGGGATGCTCCAACCTGCAGGGCTACAGACCAAGAGCTGGGAAGTGGGATTAGGCTGGATAGCTCTTTGTTGGCGGACACGATGGGCCGAAATGGCCTCCTTCCGTGCTGTAGCTTTCTATGATTCTATGGAGATGGTGAGGCTGGAGGCCACGCATGGCACTGGTGGTTTGGGCATTTTTCTTTCCTTTCCTCTTTCCACTTAACTTCCCAGCTCACAAAGCATGACAACATTGATTAGTGTGTGCACTGTTATACATTACAACAGTGTCTACACTTCAAAAATACTTAATGAGCCGTGAAGCACTTTGGGATATTCCGCAGTCGAGAAAGGCATTACATAAATGCAAGTTCTTTGTTTCTTTCTCTACTGTGCATACGCGGAACACCTAAATAACTATGCACATAGTAACTCTGACATCAATAAATTAATCTAAACTCAGCACTTTATGTGCTCAAAGGTCGTGGACTCCAAAAGGAATTATTTATCTTGATCTACTATACGAGAGACATTCAGCACTGTACCACAAGTGAGGCCAATAGTACATACCTCTCCTGTTGGATCTCACGAGCGTTAAAACAACAGCCTCTTTTTCTCTTCCTTGAAAACCATCCACAGACTTGATTTCCAGCTCCGGGTGCTTGCTGGACAGCTCTTTTCTCAAGAGTTGTACCTGTTTAACAAACAATCTCATTGTTAAAAAGGTTCAGCTACAGTTTCTGCATTTCCCCCACCCAGCCCCATTGGCTCATCTCATTTCTAGATTCCGCTATTCCTGCCCCAAACAAAAAAAGTGTGAAGCCAAACTGTTTCCATCTCTGCTACACCACTCTTCAGCTGGCCACTGGGAGAAGCACAAGATCAGCCTACAGTGGGCACGGTTCCTATTTCTTGGAGAGAAGTGTCTAACCTGTGTAGCAACTCTCACATACAACACTAGCCAGATTGGGAACCCACTCTTTATGAAGGATTTTAGACATGTAGACTGATACCTGGGATGGCAGGAATGACGTATGAAGAGAGATTGGGACGACTGGGCTTGTATTCGCTAGAGTTTAGAAGAATGAGAGGGGATCTCATTGAAACTTATAAAATTCTAACAGGACTAGACAGACTAGATGCAGGAAGGATGTTCCCGATGGCGGGGAGTCCAGAACCAGGGGTCACAGTCTAAGGATAAGGGGTAAGCCATTTAGGACTGAGATGAGGAGGAATCTCTTCACCCAGAGAGTGGTGAACCTGTGGAATTCTCTACCACAGAAGGCAGTTGAGGCCAATTCATTAAATATATTCAAGAAGGAGTTAGATATATTTCTTAAGGCTAAAGGGATCAAGGGATATGGGGAGAAAGCAGGGACAGGGTACTGAATTTGGATGATCAGCCATGATCTCATTAAATGGCGGAGCAGGCTCGAGGGGCCGAATGGCCTACTCCTGCTCCTATCTTCTATGTTTCTATGTATCTAAGTTAATAGGCATGAGAGTGGACCTGTGGGAGAGCGAGAGGAGCTGCCGCAGATAAAGGTAGGCCTGAGAGCCCAGAGCTCGGAGGGAGCAAGGTAAGTGAAGCCAGCACAAGGGAAGGAGCTGATTGGTGATTGTTTTTTTTTTTAAGTCTTAAGTTTATTTCTGTTAAGTTACTTAATAGTCTATTAAGTAGAGGCATGGCAGGGCAGCTCCGTCCAGTTGAATCGACATATTATCCCATTTAGCAATCCAGGATGCTTCCCGTGTCCTGAACAACCACATGTGCAGGAAGTGTCGTCAGCTGGAGCAGCTCAAGCTCAGGGTGTTGGAGCTTGAGCAGCAGCTGGCGTCGCTGCGGTTCATCCATAAGGCTGAGAGCTACGTGGATAGCATGTTTCAGGAGGTGGTCACCCCGCAGCGTAAGAGTGTGCAGGCAGAGAGGGAATGGGTGATCATCAGACAGACAAGGAGGACCAGGCAGGTAGTGCAGGAGTCCCCTGAGTGCATCCGATTCTCTAACCAGTATTACTGGTGAGGGCAATGGTTCCTCTGGGGAGTACAACCAGAGCCAAGTCCACGGCACCACGGGTGGCTCAGCTGTACAGGGAGGGGGGGGGGGGGGGGGAGAGGAGGAAGATCGGGAAAGCAATAGTGATAGAAGATTCGATAGTTAGGGGAACGATAGGCGTTTCTGCGGCCGCAGACTTGATTCCAGGATGGTATGTTGCCTCCCTGGTGCCAGAGTCAAGGATGTCACTGAGCGGCTGCAGAACGTTCTGAGGGGGGAGGGTGAACAGCCAGAGGTCATGGTCCATATCGGTACCAACGACATAGGTAGAAAGAGGGATGAGGTCCTGCAGGGAGATTTTAGGGAGCTAGGAAAGAGATTAAAAAGCAGGACCTCAAAAGGTAGCAATCTCCGGATTACTCCCGGTGCCACGAGATAGTGAGTATAGAAATAGGAGGATAGAGCAGGTGAATGCGTGGCTGCAGAGATGGTGCAGGAGGGAGGGCTTTAGATTCCTGGGACATTGGGACCCATTCTGGGGGAGGTGGGATCGGTATAGGCCGGATGGGTTGCACCTCAACAGAGCCGGGACCAATGTCCTCCCGGCGGGGTTTGCTAGTGCTGTTGGGGAGGGTTTAAACTAATTTGGCAGGGGGTGGGCACCAGGATGTAGCATTAGAAAGGAGAAACAAGGTGCACAAAGGATTGGGAGAGACAGATAGCACTAGAGTAAGAAATAGTACGGTATTAGGTGGGGTCAGATGAAGAGAGAATACAAGAAGGTCTAAGATAGGTTTACAGTGCATGTGTGTAAATGCACGAAGTGTGGTGAATAAGGTTGGTGAGCTGCAGGCGCAAATAGACACATGGGAATACGATGCTGTGGCAATAACTGAGACCTGGCTCAATAAAGGGCAGGATTGGGTACTAAATATTCCTGGATATAAGGTGTTCAGAAAAGATAGGGAAGGAGAGAAAGGAGGTGGGGTGTGAGTATTGATTAAGGAGAATATTACAGTGCTGGAGAGAGAGAGGATGTCCTGGAGGGGTCAACAACAGAATCTATTTGGTTAGAGTTGAGAAACAATAGAGGTGCCATTACACTACTAGGTGTATTCTATAGGCCGCCAACTAGTGGGAAGGATATAGAGGAGCAACTTTGCTGGGAAATTATAGAGAGATGCAAGAACTATAGAGTAGTGATAATGGGGGATTTCAACTACCCTAATATAGACTGGAATAGTAACAGTGTAAAGGGCAGAGAGGGGGAAGAATTTCTGAAGTGTGTTCAGGAGAACTTTCTTGATCAGTACGTTTCCGGGCCAACAAAGGAGGAGGCATTGCTGGATCTGGTTCTGGGGAATGAGGTGGGTCAAGTAGAGCACGTGTCAGTAGGGGAACATTTAAGGAACAGAGATCACAGTATCATAAGGTTTAGATTAGCTATGGAAAAAGACAAGGAGCAATCTAGAGTAAAATTACTTAATTAGAGGAGGGCCAATTTCAGTGGTTGAGAATGGATCTGGCCCGGGTAAATTGGAATCAAAGATTGGCAGGCAAAACTGTAATCAAACAATGCCTTTTAGAAGAGATGGTTCGGGTACAGTCGAGGTATATTCCCGAGGGGGAAAGGTAGGGCAACCAAAGCCAGAGCTCCCTGGATGATGAAAGAGATAGAGAGTAAGATGAAGCAGAAATAAGGGCCGTATGCTAGATGTCAGGTTGAGAATACAAGAAAGAACCAGGCTGAATATAGAAAGTTCAGAGGGGAAGTGAAAAAGGAAATAAGAGGGGCAAAGAGAGTGTATGAGAATAGATTGGCAGCTAACATAAAAGGGAATCCAAAAATCTTCTATAGGCATATTACAAAGGATTACATAGGATATACGGCACAGAAACAGGCCATTCGGCCCAACCAGTCTATGCCGGTATTTATGCTCTCCTTGAGCCTTCTCCCATCTTTCCTCATCTAAATCTATCAGCATAACCCTCTATTCCCTTCTCCCTCATATGTTTGTCCATATAAATATAAATAGTAAACGGGTAGTAAGAGGGGGGGTGGGGCCAATTAGGGACCAAAATGGAGACCTGCGCATGGAGGCAGAGGGCATGGTTGAGGTACTAAATGACTCCTTTGCATCTGTCTTTACCAAGGAAGAAGATGTTGCCAAAGTTATAGTGGATGGGATAAAAATTGATGAAGAGGAGGTACTAGAAAGGCTGGCTGTACTTAAAGTAGATAAGTCACCAGGACCGGATGGGATGCACCCTAGGATGCTGAGGGAAGGTGGAAATTGCAGATGTGCTGGTCGTAATTTTCCAATCCTCCTTGGATACGGGGGTGGTGCCAGAGGACTGGAGAATTGCAAATTCTTGTTCAAAAAAGGGTGCAAGGATAAACCCAGCAACTACAGGCCAGTCAGTTTAACCTCGGTAGTGGGGAAACTTTTAGAAACGATAATCCGGGACAAAATTAACAGTCACTTGGACAAGTGTGAATTAATTAAGGAAAGCCAGCATGGACTTGTTAAAGGCAAATCGTGTTTAACTAACTTGATTGAGTTTTTTGATGAGGTAACAGAGAGGGTTGATGAGCGCAATGCGGTTGATGTGGTGTACATGGACTTCCAAAAGGCGTTTGATAAAGTGCCACATAATAGGCTTGCCAGTAAAGTTGAAGCCCATGGAATAAAAGGGACAGTGGCAGCATGGATATGAAATTGGCTAAGTGACAGGAAACAAAGAGTAGTGGTGAATGGTTGTTAATCGGACTAGAGGAAGGTACATAGTGGTGTTCCCCAGGGGTCAATACTAGGACCACTGCTTTTCTTGATATATATTAATGACTTAGACTTGGGTATACAGGGTACAATTTCAAAATCTGCAGATGACACAAAACCTGGAAGTATAGTGAACAATGAAGAGGAGAGTGATAGACTTCAAGAGGACAGAGACAGGCTGGTGGAATGGGCAGATGAAATTTAACGCAGAAAAGTGCCAAGTGATACATTTTGGTAAGAAGAACGAGGAGAGGCAATATAAACTAAAGGGTACAATTCTAAAGGGGGTGCATGAACAGAGAGACCTGGGGATATATGTGCACAAATCGCTGAAGGTGGCAGGGCAGGTTGAGAAAGTGGTTAAAAAAGCATACAGGATCCTGGGCTTCATAAATAGAGGTCATGATGCGGAGATGCCGGTGTTGGACTGGGGTGGACAAAATTGAGAGGTCGCACAACACCAGGTTATAGTCCAACAGTTTTATTTGAAATCACAAGCTTTCGGAGCTATCGATTGCACCTTCCTCAGGTGAAGTAAATTAGATACAGAATCGCCAAAGCATATATAGATAGAGAACAAAGCATGTGTATCTTACAATTGCAGACCACTAAATTAAATCATCCTGACTATCTGCCGAGGTGTGATAAAGTTAATTAAGTCAGCCAGGAAGGTACCACATCAAAGACATAGCAAGATACAACTGAGACAATGAGGTGTAGTCGCAGGGGTTCTAACGTGTCAAAAGCTGCCGTCTGTATGTAAAACGAAAAGCTTTAAAATTTTTACTTTTTTACTGGGAAAATTAATGGGCGAGACCATGCAGACACTGAGACAACGTATGAACGAGCACCGCGCAACAATCGCCAGGCAGGATTGTTACCTCCCAGTCGGGGAACACTTCAGCAGTCAAGGACATTCGGCCTCGGATCTGCGGGTAAGCGTTCTCCAAGATAGAGGCATAGAGTACAAAAGCAAGGAAGTTATGATGAACCTTTATAAAACACTGGTTTGGCCTCAACTGGAGTATTGTGTCCAATTCTGGGCACTGCACTTTAAGAAGGATGTGGAGGCCTTAGAGAGGGTGCAGAAAAGATTTACTAGAATGGTTCTAGGGATGAGGAATTTCAGTTACATGGATAGACTGGAGAAGCTGGTGTTGTTCTCCTTAGAGCAGAGAAGGTTGAGAGGAGATTTGATAGAGGTGTTAAAAATCATGAGGTGTCTGGACAGAGTACATAGAGAAAAACTGTTCCCATTGGCGGAAGGGTCAAGAACCAGAGGACACAGATCTAAGATCACAGATCTAATCCCCATTAAATTTTATCCTCTCACAATTTTACGCGCCCTATAGGAGCATATTCCCTACGCATATCTAAATCAGAACCTTAAGCAACGATAATCAACCAAGTGTAGAAAATTGGATGCGAACAGCATACTTTACTTTGGGTCAGTGTACTGCCCCTTTCAAGCCATTTGGATGTAAACTGCACCCATAATCAGAAAATTTAGGAATTGGACTACAAAACTCACCTTATTAACCCGTCATGTTTTTCCATTACTTACAAACTAAGATTGAACTTTTAGGGGAAAAAATGTGTGGCAATTCGGGTTAGCGTCCGCTGAAAATGGACACAGCGCAACCAGGGAAAAATTTGCGCTGGGGGCTAAAGATTTTTAGCCCAGCGCTAACTTACCATGTAACGCCCTCCTGGTGGCGTTAGTGCAGGCATGGGAGTCGAAGTTCCCGTCCTCTGGAAGCGAGGCTATGGAGTTTGCTAGGAATTGTGGGAAATTAAAAGGGGCATGCATTAAAAGGGCAATGCCTTCTGAACTAATAAAAATTAAAATGAAGTGAAAAAATGCAGTTTTCAGCCCTTACTGCCTTTCAAAAAAAAATGTAACCATAAAAAGTCCCAAATGGGAGTCTTCAGCACTTAAATCTGAATTCCCTTCCGAACCTCAAAAAAATGGGAAAAGTGCTTCAGCACCAACACAAATGGCTCAGCAAGCCAGGGAAGGGGCACCCAGAGTCTCGCATGCAGCACTCCAGCTTTGTGCAGGGGGTCAACACTGCAAGAGAGGTCCTCTACCCACAGGGGCCAGGAGACCCTCCAGAAAGATGTGGGACCACATCACCGAGGCCGTCACTGCCAGCAGTGTCACCCCCACCACCTGGCTCCAGTGCCCAAAGAAGCTTCATGACCTCAGACCAGTAGTCAAGGTCAGTGAATACATCTTCAAAAGCCGTCTCTCCAACCAACTGCACCACTAGCCTCACACACTACTCAATGCACGACTTTCCCCCGCCAATCTCTCATCTACCAACAATCTGTACCAATCACGAGGCACATCTCCCATTCCTAGCCTCACCTCCCCGCCTTGGAGGAGACAGTGCAGGCCATTCTTGGCAGGGGCAGGGCTGAAAGGATACAAGATGCTGGTATCATCATACGTTATCCTCCTTCTCGCATGCACCTCTTGCTTTCCCGCCCTCCCCGCACCACAACGGCACCCTTGCGCCTTCCTCATTTCACACACCCAAGAAATGCAGCCTGCCCAGCCAGTGGTTGGCCAAGAAGAGGGAGAGGAGAGTGAAGAAGAAGAAACACCGTCACTTGATTTGACAATCCCAGCCACCAGCTCAAGATTGACCAGCAAGGCCATTTGCAGTGTCCCCCACTGAAAGTCAACAGCCTTCCACCAGCCATTGGGGTAGCACTGCGTGACATCAGTAGGATAGGCAAAGGCACATACAAGACAGTCACTAAGGGAATGCATAAGAGTGATGAGTTGATTTCTTGATGTCATATTGGATGGATAGATGTATAAAGTTGGATTGGAAAGTTTGCTTTGCGGTGGCTTTTATTCCAGCATTGTGGCCAAGAGGACGCCGCGATGGTCAGTAATAGAGGGAAGGTAAGGTGTGGGACTAATGTTGAAATGGGACTTGGGGTTGTGGTCACTGGGACTGCAGGCGGATGATTCCATCCCGGACAGAAAGGTTGCATCCTACCTTCTGCTTCCTCCTCTTTTATGTCTTCCTCTTTCCTCTGCGAGTGGATGCTGTAAATCTGAAATGACAGCATAAAATGCTAGAAATACTCAGCAGATCAGGCAGCATCTTGACCGGAGACGTGAACTCTGTTTCTCTCTCCACGGATGTTCCCTGACCTACTGAGTATTTGCAGCATTTTCTGTTTTCTCAGAGGCCTTCCTTTACCATCCGAGGCCTTGCAAGCATCCAGCACTCCCATCACACTTAAAAAAAAAACTTTTAACATCTATTGCAGCAAGCCACTACTTCAGTAAAATCAAAAAAGCCCAGTCCAGAAGCTTTAATGCAAACTTACCTGAAAGATGTGTGTGTCCCTTTAAGAGGTGCCGACAGCACCTCTGTGAGTCTGCTTGCATGCTGGGTTTACACGGCAAGCTTAGGACCCAGCGCTGGACTCAGTGCAAAGGTCCAAGTTCGCCGTGGTGACGGTAAGTCGGCGCGCCGCTCCCTCATTTAAATCTGCAGGGCGATGGATCTTACCAGCAGCACTGCCAGGCCTAGGAAAATGGAGGGCGCCACAGGACCCACTACCAACTGGCGAGAGCGGCAGCCACCCTCTTTTCGTGATTTTTTGCCAGTAACGGGTGGCGTAAAGCCCTCGAATTTTTAGTCCTTAAAATTTGATTGTCTTAAAAGATTTCAATATCAGAAATTAAAAACCAAATGCCTGCTTTGCCTGTACAGAAACATTAGAAAAGGATCAGGAACTGTACCTGCAAATTGTACGGCGCTATCACAGCAACATCCTTGGGGTGGACACCAGCCTCAGTCAGGGCTTGAATGTGCATTGCCACAATTTGAACCTCACCTGGAATAAAAGCAGTACGAGTCATGACTTTACAAGTTCAGGTCGACCATAGATACCTTTTCATTGACATTAGTTGCTCCCGTAAGTGGATTCCAAGCCCCTTACATGCCGAAGTTGACTCGCACTGCCCAATATCTACCGATAAGATAGCGTAAACTAAGGATGTAACAATAGTATCTCCCGATCTGAACTGGATATTTGTGTCTATTGTCCATGTCCCCACATGTATCTCCAATCTTTTCAAGGGTGAACTGAGAAAATATGTTGCAAGACAAGGGCCGATATGAACAGTTAAGCTGATTTCACGTCCAGTGAACATACAGAGCAACAGTTACTTCATTGTTTTTGTGCAACAATACAAAATATCAAACACGCTATACTTTCCCATAGTGATGGGTTATCTTGCTTGACTTAAACAAAATAACTACCCTCCTGTATTCTCTTTGAGCCTGGCGATAGCTTGCCATTGCAGCGTTCTGCTTAAACACCTGGTTAACTGTCCATATCACTGTATTTTTAATCGCCCAGTGATCACAACCCAAGAGAAGTGTCTGATAGTGACCCCGTGACAATGGTTTGGGACCAAGGACCTCTCAACCCAACAGATGCGAGATGTTCAAGCTTACAGTCTCAAAGGCAACAACATTAAAGCTTAGTCTATTAGCATTTTAACCACCTTTTATTTTTGAAACTGTATGTGAATACACTGTGTGTTAAGACACAATCCTTAAGTGTAACATTTCCCAAATCCCTTCTGTGGAAACAAGGTCAAAAAATTCCAAAATGTGACACATAATCAAATACAAATAATTTGGCTGGGATGCAGTGTGGATTAATGATTATTGATTATTTTTATAAAAAGGGCATGGCTGTTAATGCTGTCCTGGCTTTACTGCAACTTCACTTGTTACCCAATAATTCAGAGCTCCTGTAAACTATGAAGGAGAGATACGGTAATGTAGTGGTTCTGCTACTGGACTGGCAACCCGAATGCCACAGTGCAAAGTTGTGACATTGAATTTGATAATTGGCTGATGCCAAAATGACCAGATTGTTGTGAAAACTAGTCCAATAATATCCTTCAGGGAAGGGAATCTGCCACATACATATGGCCCACATATGACTCAAGCCCCACACTACGTAGTTAATTTAATGCCCTTGCCAACGTCACCCACAAACATTAACTTTTTTTTTAAATGATACTACTCTTCATAATACAAGGGAGAATCAGGTTGAATATAAATAGTACGGAAAAAATGTGAAAAAGGAAATAAGAGGGACAAAGAGACAGTATGAGAGTAGATTGGTGGCTAACCAGGCTAGTCATGGAACCAACCAGGGAACAGGCTATTTTAGATCTTGTATTGTGTAATGAGACAGGGTTAATTAGCAATCTCATAGTACAGGATCCTCTGGGGCAGAGTGATCATAATATGATAGAATTTCACATTAAGTTTGAGAGTGACTTGCCTAAGTCCGAAACTAGAGTCTTAAACTTAAATAAAGCCAATTGTATAGGTATGAGGGGCGAGTTGGCTAAGGTAGATTGGAAAAATAGATTAAAAGGTATGGCGGTAGATAAGCAGTGGCTAGCATTTAAAGAAATATTTCATAATTCTCAACAAAAATACATTCCATTGAGAAACAAAAACTCCACAGGAAAAGTGATCCATCCGTGGCTAACTAAAGAAGTTAAGGATTGCATTAGATTGAAAGAAGAAGCTTATAATGTTGCGAAGAATAGTGGTAAGCCTGAGGATTGGGAGAGTTTCAGAAACCAGCAAAGGATGACCAAAAAAATTGATAAAAAGGGAAAAAAAGAGAAAACTAGCAAGAAATATAAAAACAGATTGTAAGAGCTTCTACAAGTATGTAAAAAGGAAGAAGCAGCAAAAGTAAACATTGGTCCCTTGGAGGCTGAGACAGGAGAAATTATTATGGGGAATAAGGAAATGGCAGAAACGTTAAACAAATATTTTGTATCTGTCTTCACAGTAGAAGACACAAAAAGCATACCAAAAATGGTGTACTACCAAGGGTCTAATGAGGGTGAGGAACTTAACGTAATTAATATAAGTAGAGAAAAAGTACTAGAGAAACTAATGGGACTAAAAGCCGACAAATCCCCTGGACCTGGCGGCCTACATCCTAGGGTTCTAAAGGAGGTGGCTGCAGACATAGTGGATGCATTAGTTTTGATCTTCCAAAATTCCCTAGATTCTAGAACGGTCTCAGCGGGTTGGAAGGTAGCAAATGTAACACCGCTATTCAAGAAAGGAGGGAGAGAGAAAACCGGGAACTACAGGCCAGTTAGCCTGACATCAGTTGTCAGGAAAATGCTGGAATCCATTGTTAAAGGGCACTTACAAAATCATAACATGATTAAACAGAGTCAACATGGTTTTATGAAAGGGAAATTGTGTTTGACAAATTTATTAGAGTTTTTTGAGGATGTAACTAGCAGGGTAGATAAAGGGGAATCAGTGGATGTAGTATATTTGAATTTCCAAAAGGCATTCGATATGGTGCCACATAAAAGGTTATTACACAAGATTAGGGCTCATGGGGTTGGGGGGAATATAGTAGCATGGATAGAGATTGGTTATCGGGCAGAAAACAGAGTAGGGATAAACGGGTCTTTTTCAGGTTGGCAAGCTGTAACTCGTGGGATGCCGCAAGGATCAGTGTTGGGGCCTCAGCTATTTACAATCTATATTAATGACCTAGATGAAGGGACCGAGTGTAATGTATCCAAGTTCGCTGACAATACAAAGCTAGGTGGGGCAATAAGCTGTGAGGAGGACACAAAGGCCACAATTTTATCGGCACCGAGAGGGCGGGTTTGGTGGCGGGTCAAAGGTTAAAATTGTTTTGATTGACGGCGTTTCCGATCCCGCTGTTAACCCGCCTCCAAACAATTTTCCCAAGTGTCGGGTCCCCGATTTGCGCATGGACCCAACACCTAGTGGCGGGAAGAGGATTAAAGCCAATTACCTGCCTGTTAACAGGTAGCTGATAATAGTTGACAGGCTATTTTTAAAATTTTGCCACTTCTGCCTCGGGTTTCCCGACATCCGGACACCATGCCAGGTAAGTGTGGTGTGTTGTGAGTATGTTGTGATGTTTCTGGATTGATGACAGCTGCAGAAGTGGTGTGAAGGATCCAATGGTGCACTGGTGAGTCTCAGAAGTAAGAAAATGTTGGGAAATTCATTTTTTATGCATTTACACATTGCTTTAGGTAACAAGTTTTGAAATCCATGTCCAGTGTCACCTCATTGGGAGAACCTCTCTCACCAGTGACAGATCGCTTCGGTCACCTCACCTGCAGCTGCCATCTATTCCAGCCTAAGGAGGGAGTCACTGGAGAGCCTGGGTGCAAGAGCTCACCTTTGTATAGCGATTGTCAGTGGCCCAGATATTCCGATCTCTACGGGTGGGTACGTGCTGTATACCCACCCGTAGGGACATCGGAAATGCCAGTTTCAGGCAAGCAGAGCACATGCGCTGAAAACCGGCATTTCCGATCTGTCAAGAATGCTCTTGACAGATCCTCCGGCTGCCCTGGAGAAGGGCCTCTGCTTTTTGGAGACCCTCCGCCCACAGAAAACCCTTACAATTTTTACGCCTGGTAAAAGCAGGCGTAAGGCCTGCTTTTACCAGGATAAGAGTTGAAAAAAAGTTTTTAAAAAAATATTTTTCACTGATTTATCATTTAAAAATACTTTTAAAAAAGGTAAAAGTTTATTTTTAGCCTTGTAAAAAACGAATTCTTTTTTTCAAAAAATTAATTTTTTTTGTTTCAAATACTTAATTTATTGTAATTTCAAGTCATTTTAAAAATGTGATTTTTTTTTAAATTTATTTAAAGTTTTACTATGTTTTTGGGGTGATCTCCATTCATATATTTGACAGGTCTTCCTGTCAAGTGTATGAAGGGAGATTCCCTTCTTTGATTGGCTCCCCATGGCCTATGTGATCCCAGGGACATTGCGAACTACATGCGCTTCTGGGATATGTGGGCCCAGAGTTTGGAGAGGCCCAGGAGCGGAAGCGTGTGCGTCCCGGGAGCCCTCAGGTAAGGGCGTAGATTTTTCCAGATCGCAGGCCTCCGCCCGCGGGAGGCCTGCAATCGGAAAATACGGGCCAGTGTTTGCAGCACCTCAATGCTGTCAAACACTGAGAAATCAGCTGTCAAAAAAATATTGTGTGTGGTCCCTTTAAGAAAACCGGCAGATGACGCATCATCAAATGACGTCATCTAACTGGCTTCCTCTTAATTGGCAGGCTTAACAAGGTCAATCAACGTAAAATTACGTCCGTGGGCCGGATGCAGTTGGGGGCGGGACAGGAAGCCGGAAACCCCCTGACCCGCACCCAACTCGCCTCCAATGAAAAAATCGCAGCCAGTCTGCAAAGGGATATAGATAGACTAAGTGAGTGGGCAGTAAGGTGGCAGATGGAGTATAATGTAGCGAAATGCGAGGTTATTCACTTTGGTTGGAAGAATAGAAAAACAGAATATTTTTTAAATGGTGAGAAACCTTTAAATGTTGGTGTTCAGAGATTTGGGTGTCCTTGTGCAAGAAACATAGAAAGCTAGCATGAAGATACAGCAAGCAAGAAGGAATGCAAATGTTATGCTGGCCTTTATTGCAAGGGGGTTGGAGTACAAGAGTAAGGAAGTCTTGCTACAATTGTACAGGGCCTTGGTGAGACCACACCTGGTGTAATGTGGGGAAAATGCTAGAGTCCATTATAAAAGATGTAATAGCAGAGCACTTGGAAAACAGTGACAGGATCAGACAAAGTCAACATGGATTTACAAAAGGTAAATCGTGCTTGACTAATCTACTGGAATTTTTTGAGGATGTAACTGGTAAAATAGATAAGGGAGAACCAGTGGATGTGGTATATTTGGACTTTCAAAAGGCTTTCGATAAGGTCCCGCATAAGAGATTAGCATGTAAAGTTAAGGCACATGGGATTGGGGGCAAGGTATTGACTTGGATAGAGAACTGGTTGGCAGACAAAAAGCAAAGAGTTGGAATAAACGGGTCTTTTTCCAAGTGGCAGGCAGTGACTAGTGGGGTACTGCAGGGATCGGTCCTTGGACCCCAGCTATTCACAATATATATTAATGATCTAGACAAGGGAACTAGATGTAATATCTCCAAGTTTGCAGACGACACAAAGCTGGGTGGGCGTGTGTGCTGTGAGGAGGATGCTTTGGACAGGTTGGGTGATTGGGCAGAAGCATGGCAGATGCAATATAACGTGGATAAATGCGAGGTTATCCACTTTGGTGTCAAAAACAGGAAGGCAGATTATTATCTGAATGGCAATAGATTGGGAGAAGGGGAAGTGCAACGAGACCTGGGTGTCCTTCTGCACCAGTCGCTGAAGGTAAGCATGCAGGTGCAGAAGGCGGTTAAGAAGGCAAATGGTATGTTGGCCTTTGTAGCGAGAGGGTTTGAGTACAGGAACAAGGATGTCTTGCTGCAGTTGTACAGGGCCTTGGTGAGACCACACCTTGAGTATTGTGTGCAGTTTTGGTCGCCTTATCTGAGGAAGGATGTTCTTGCCATGGAAGGAGTTCAGCGAAGATTCACCAGGCTGATACCTGAGATGGCAGGAATGACGTATGAGGAGAGATTGGGTCGATTGGGCTTATACTCGCTGGAGTTTAGAAGAATGAGAGGGGATCTCATTGAAACTTATAAAATTCTGAAAGGACTGGACAGACTAGATGCAGGAAGGATGTTCCCGATGGTCGGGGAGTCCAGAACCAGGGGTCACAGTCTAAGGATAAGGGGTATGCCATTTAGGACAGAAATGAGGAGGAATTTCTTCACCCAGAGAGTGGTGAACCTGTGGAATTCTCTACCACAGAAGGCAGTTGAGGCCAATTCATTAAATATATTCAAGAAGGAGTTGGATATATTTCTTAAGGCTAAAGGGATCAAGGGATATGGGGAGAAAGCAGGGACAGGGTTCTGAATTTGGATGATCAGCCATGATTGCATTGAATGGTGGAGCAGGCTAGAGGGGCCGAATGGCCTACTCCTATCTTCTATGTTTCTATGTACAGTTTTGGTCTCTTTATCTAAGGAAGGATATACTTGCCTTGGAGGAGGGGCAACGAAGATTCACTAGAATGATTCCTGGAATGAGAGGGCTGTCCTATGATGAGAGATTGTGTAGAATGGGTCTATACTCTCTGGAGTTTAGAAGAATGAGAGGTGATCTCATTGAAACATACAAGATTCTGAAGGGGATTGACAGGATAGATGCTGAGAGGTAGTTTCCCCTGGCTGGAGTGTCGAGAACTAGGGGGCATAGTCTCAGGATAAGGGGTAGGCCATTTAAGACCGAGATGAGGAGAAATTTCTTCACTCAGAGGGTTCTGAATCTTTGAAATTCTCTGCCCCAGAGGGCTGTGAATGCTGAGTCTCTGAGTATATTCAAGGCTGAGATAGATAGATTTTTCAACTCTAGGGGAATCAAGGGATATGGAGATCGGGCAGGAAAGTAGAGTTGAGTTCGATGATCAGCCATGATCTTGTTGAGCTCTTGCTCTTGCTTGAGGGGCCATATGGCCTACTCCTGCTCCTATTTCTTATGTTCTTATAAAAGGGAATCCAAAGGTCTTCTATAAGCATATTAACAGTAAAAGGGTTGTCAGAGGAGAGGTGGGGCCAATTAGGGACCTAAATAGAGATCTATTGGTGGAGGCAGAAGGCATGGCTGAGGTACTGAATGCGTATTTTGGATCGGTGTTTACCAAGGAAGAGGACTTTGCCAAAGCTACAGTAAACAATGAGGTATACTGGATAAGATAAAAATAGATAAAGAGGGGGTACTGGAAAGGGTGCCAGCACTTACAGTGGATAAGTCACCTGGTCCAGATGGGATGCATCCTAGGTTTCTGAGGGAAGTAAGGATAGAAATTGCTGAGGTGTTGGCCACAATCTTCCAATCTGCCTTAGATACAGGGGTGGTGCCAGAGGACTGGAGGATTGCAAATACTGCACCCTGTTCAAAAAAGGGGGAGAAGGATAAACCTGGCAATTGCAGGCCTGTCAGTTTTATGTCGGTGGTGGGGAAGCTTTTAAAAACAATAATCCGGGAGAAAATTAACAGCTGCTTGGACAAGCATGTACAAATATAGGAGAGCCAGCACGGATTTGTTAAGGGCAAATTGTGTTTGACTAACTTGATTGAGTTTTTTGATGAGGTAACAGAGAGGGTGGATAAGGGCAGTGTAGTTGATGTGTATATGGACTTTCAAAAGCGATTTGATAAAGTACCACATATTAGGCTTGTTAGCAATATTGAAGCCTGTGGGATAAAAGGGGCAGTAGCAGCATGGATATAAAATTGACTGAGGGATAGAAAACAGAAAGTTGTGGTGAATGGCTGTTTTTCAGACTAGAGGGAGGTGTTTCCCAGGGTTCAGTACTAGGACCACTGCTGTTTTTGATAAACATTAATGACTTGGACTTGGGGGTACAGGGCACAATTTTGAAATTTGCAGATGACACAAAACTTGGAAGTGTAGTAAACAGTGAGGAAGATAGTAATAGACTTCAAGAGGCTGGTGGAATGGGCGGATACGTGGAAGATGATTCAACGCAGAAAAGTGTGAGGCGATACATTTTGGTAGGAAGAATGGGGAGAGACAATACAAACTAAAATGGTACAATTTTAAAGGGGATGCAAGAACAGGAAGACCTGAGGGTGTTTGTGCACAATTCTTAAGGTTAACAGTTTAACAAAGCACTTAATAAAGCATATGGGATCTTGGGCTTTATAAATAGAGGCATAGAGTAAAAAAAGCCAGGAAGTTATGCTAAACCTCTATAAATCACTAGTTCTGCCCCAACTGGAGCATTGTGTCCAATTCTGGACACCACACTTTCGGAAGGATGTGAAGGCTTTAGAGAGGGTACAGAAGAGATTTACTAGAATAGTTCCAGGGATGAGGGATTACAGTTACGTGAATAGTCTGGAGAAGCTGGGGTTGTTCTCCTTAGAGCAGAGAAGACTAAGAGGAGATTTGATAGAGGTGTTTAAAATCATGAAGGGTTTATATAGAGTAAATAAAGAGAAACTGGTTCCAACGGCTGAAGGGTTGATAACCAGAGGGCACAGATTTAAGATGATTGGCAAAATAACAAGAGGTGACAAGAGGAAAAAAAATTTTAAGCAACGAGTGGTTAGGATTTGGAATGCACTGCCTGATAGGGTGGTGGATACAGATTCAATAGTAGCCTTCAAAATGGGAATTGGATAAATACTTGAAGGAGAAAATATTGCAGGGATATGGAGAAAGAGCGGGGGAGTGTGACTAACTGGATTGCTCTTCGAAAGAGCCGGTGCAGACTCGATGGGCCTAATGGCCTCCTTTTGTGCTGCAATATTCAATGATTCTATGATTTCTTTTTAAATCAGTACAAGATTTCACGTAGGAATAAAATGCTCAGCTCAGTTCAGGAACTTGGTGTGTGGACAATTACAGGCTCAAAACGAACCTGGTCAAAATGGCGCTCACAGGAATGTGACTTGAACAACAACAACAAATATTTATATAGCGCCTTTAACATAGTAAAAGGTCCCAAGGCACTTCACAGGAGTATTGAGACACAAAAATGCATTAATAAAAATTGGTGAGCGAAGGAATTTTAGTTCCACGAAAGCTACCTCTGTTTAACAGCCCAGTTATACTGGAGAAAACTATATCTGTATGATTACTCCCAACCTATCTCCATTAATCATACGGTACCCTTATTTCCTTTAGATTGTTCATCCTCTTCATCAAGTTCAAGCAGGCCACTTCCTGAGGTGTCTATTAGAAGCAGTGGAATCATTGTCTCTTCCGTGGAAACAACCCCAGGCAGATCCCTAAGAATTATGGAAGCAACAGTTAGTAACACAGCAAAACTACAACTGCACAAAAATAGAGTCATCCATCAAAAAGCTTGTATTACTGTAACAGCGAAATCAGCCCACACAGCATAGTCAATAAAGAAGATTAATTGGAGTGTGTGTCTATGTATGGGGTCTGCTTTACTAAAACTGCTACAGTAACATTCTGCCAGGACACAATTAATTTTTGGGTAGCACTATGGTCTTTATTAGCCTTTGAAGCTTGGAAAGATTGAAAATAATTTCATCCCACCTCCCTCCTCCTCCTCAGTTCATCACCTCACAGTTGACGGAGCTATTTTCAGTGAAGTGTTTTGATTAAATTCAATATTTTAACAGCCTGGTATTAGCAGAAAGACATTTTACAACCCTTGCTCACACTCGTTCTCACTTATATGTCTATTACACTAATAGCAGTGACTACAAAAAAAACTCAAGAACTGTCAAATCGGGATAAAACCAGGATTCTGATTTTTTTGTCACAAGTCAACTAGATTACCCTTTCCCTGCCCCTGCACCTGCTGAAAACCTGTTACATCTCCAACTTTTTCCAGTTCTGACAAAGGGTCATCGACCTGAAACGTTAACTCTGTTTCTTGCTCCACGGATGCTGCCTGGCCTGCTGAGTGTTTCCAGCATTTTCTGTTGTTATTTCAGATTTCCAGCATCCGCAGTATTTTGCTATTGTATTAGATTACCAAGGCGTCGCCTTACACCAAAAATAAACATGATTAAAAGTAGCAGGCTGCATCCATTATGTGAAAATCAGCTGAAAGAGGTAATCTCACACAAGGATGGGCATTGGTTGTATTAGAGAAGTAACTGGTACCAAAGCCCACAAATAAAGGTAAGCTTTTTAAGAACATAACATAAGAAACAGGAGCAGGAGTCGGCCATTTGGCCCCTCAATCCTGCTCCGCCATTCAATAAGATCATGGCTGATCTCCTACCTCAACTCCACTTTCCTGCACTATCCCCATATCCCTTGATTCCCTTAATATCCAAAAATCTATCGAGCTCTGTCTTGAATATACTCGACGACTGAGCCTCCACAGCTCTCTGCGGTAGAGAATTCCAAAGATTCACCACCCTCTGAGTAAAGAAATTTCTCATCTCAGTCCTAAATGGCCGACCCCTTTTTCTGAGATTGTGACCACTGGTTCTAGACTCCCCAGCCAGGGGAAACATCCTCCCTGCATCTACCTTGTCAAGCCCTGTAAGAATTTTGTATGTTTCAATGAGATCATCTCTCATTCTTCTAAACTCTAGAGAATGTAGGCCTAGTCTACTCAATCTCTCCTCATAGGTCAAAAGTTAAAACAAGCTCTGGGAAACTGCGGAACAAAGATTCGCATTTTAATAATTAAGAAAGAACTGATATAGGAACAGGAATATGCCATTCCTGTTCCACCATTCTGTAAGAAATCGTGGATTGAAGGAAATAATAGTCTGTTACAGGGTCCCTAGATCAGCAGTTTGCCTAAGTTGATGACACAGATAGATTCCAGTCATGTCAGAAAAATAGCTGTACAGAGAGCTGAATTACGAGGTCAGTACACAAAAACAGGCCTTCGAGTGGGCATAACTAGGGCTGATAAGGGATGCAGCAAGGAGCTGTAGGATAAACAAGATGTCTACAAGAGGACTACAAGACCTTTAGAACAGAGATAAGGAGGAAAATGACCTCATGAGGCAGGGAGGGGGCTGTCATAGGTAGCCTCTCCCTTGTAATTGGACGATCGGATGGGTAAAAATGATTGACATCAGATATCCACTAGCCCATCGAAATAAGGTATAAAAACAAACGACTGAGAGGGAAACAGGCAGTTAGGGGCGAAGGCTTCCCCGAGGTGGCTACGGCCTAACACCTTGGTCAAGTTTAGCCTCTGAGGTGGCTGACGGCCTAACACCTCCAACAGCTCGAGGGATGACCCAACGGAAGTGACCGCTGCAGCAGACTGCAGGAATCCACCCAATCCGAGACCACCATACTGCCTCACCGTCCGTCCGGTTGTTTCGTTCCATTCCAGGGCTGTAGATCGCCCTCATCTGTCACGGGTTGTATGTCTACTGTATCTATTTCAATCGCATGTAGTAATATCTGATTATGCTTTAAACTGTAGCTCTTTAATAAAAAGCCTTACAACTCCTAAGATCCTTTGGGTAATCTGTGTGTGACCTGTGATCCAAATCTTACAATTCGGTTAGATCATGGCTGATCTGTATCTCAACTCCATTTACCCATTTTTGATCCATATCCCTCACCATACAAAAATCGATCAATCAGTCTTAAAAATTTCAACTAACCAGCATCCACAGCCTTTTGGGAGAGTAAGTTCTAGATTTCCATTACCTCTGGCATGAAAAGTACTTCCTGATTTCACGCCGAGCTCTTATTTTAAGATTATGCTGTTCTAGATTTCTCCACCAGAGGAAATAGTTTCTCTGTATCCAATTTCTACCCAATCTAAATCGCTTTATCGTTTTATAAGAACATAAGAAATAGTAGCAGGAGTCGGCCATTCGGCATCTCGAGCCAGCTCCGCCATTCAATAAGATCATGGCTGATCTTCTACCTCAACTCCACTTTCCTGCACTATCCCCATATCCCTTAATATCCAAAAATCTATCGTTCTCTGTCTTGAATATACTCAACGACTGAGCCTCCACAGCCCTCTGGGGTAGAGAATTCCAAAGATTCACCACCCTCTGAGTGAAGAAATTTCTCATGTCAGTCCTAAATGGCTGACCCCTTACTCTGAGATTGTGACCACTGGTTCTAGACTCCCCAGCCAGGGGAAACATCCTCCCTGCAACTACCCTGTCAAGACCTGTAAGAATTTTGTATGTTTCAATGAGATCACCTCTCATTCTTCTAAACTCTAGAGAATATAGGCCTAGTCTACACAATCTCTCCTCGTAGAACAATCCCCCCGTCCCAGGAACCAGTCTGGTGAACCTTCGTTGCACTCCCTCTATGGCAAGTATATCCTTCCTTAGGTAAGGAGACCAAAACTGTACACAATACTCCAGGTGTGGTCTCACCAGCGCCCTATATAATTGCAGGAAGACATCTTTACTCTTATACTCAAATCTTCTTGTAATAAAGGCCAACATACCATTTGCTTTCTTAATTGCTTGCTGTACCTGCATGTTAGCTTTCAGTGATTCTTGTACAAGGACACCCAGGTCCCTCTGAACTCCAACATTTTCCAATTTCTCACTATTTAAAAAATACTCTGCTTTTCTATTTTTCCGACCAAAGTGGATAACTTCACATTTTTCCACATTATATTCCATTTGCCATGTGCTTGCCCACTCACATAGCCTGTTTATATCCCCTTGAAGCCTCTTTGCATCCTCCTCACAACTTACATCCCCACCTAGCTTTGTATCATCAGCAAACTTGGACATATTACATTTGGTCCCCTTATCCAAATCATTGATGTAGATTGAGAATAGCTGAGGCTGAAGCACTAGTTGCAGCCTGCCAACCCGAAAATGACCCATTTATTCCTACTCTCTGTTTTCTGTCCGTTAACCAATCCTCTATCCATGCTAGTATATGACCCCCAATACCATGAGCCCTAATTTTGTTTAATAACCTCTTGTGTGGCACCTTATCGAATGCCTTCTGAAAATCCAAATACACCACATCCACTGGTTCCCCCTCATCTATTCTGCTAGTTACAAACTCAAAAAGCTCTAACAGATTCGTCAAACACAATTTCCCTTTCATAAATACGTGTTGACTCTGCCCAATCCGATTATTATTTTCTAAGTGCCCTGTTACCACGCCCTGAATAATAGATTCTAGCATTTTCCCTACTACTGATATCAGGCTAACTGGTCTGTAGTTCACCGTTTTCTCTCTCCCTCCTTTCTTAAATAGTGGGGCTACATTTGCTACCTTCCTAGAATCAATGGAATTTTGGAAGATGACAACTAATGCAGCCACTATCTCTATAGCCACCTCTTTCAAAACCCTAGGATGTAGGCCATCAGGTCCAGGGGATTTATCAGCTTTCAGTCCCATTAATTTCTCCAGTACTATTTTTTTTACTAATACTAACTTCTTTCAGTTCCTGATTCTCGCTAGAACCTTGGTTGGCCACCATTTCCGGCAGGTTTTTTGCGTCTTCTTCCGTGAAGACAGACACAAAGTTTTTGTTTCATTTCTCCACCATTTCCTTATTCCCCATTATAATTTCGCCTGTCTCAGCCTTATGGGAACGGTCACATAGTGGTAATGTCACTGGTAATCCAGAGGCCTAATGATCCAGCGACGTGAGTTCAAATCCCACCCTGGCAGCTGGGGAATTTAAATTCAGTTAATTAAATAAATCTGGAATAAAAAAGCTAGTATCAGTAATGAAACTATCGTTTTGTCGTAAAAACCTCTAATGTAACTAATGTCTTTTAGGGAAGGAAATCTGCCGTCCTTACCTGGTCTGGCCTATATGTGACTCCAGACCCACAGCAATGTGGTTGACTCTTAACTGCCCTCTGAAATTGCCTAGCAAGTCACTCAGTTGCAACTAACCGCTACGAAAAACAATAATGGACGGAACACCCGGCATCGGCTACAGACACGACAACGGCACACCCAGCTCAGTCAACCCTGCAAAGTCCTCCTCACCAACATCTGGGGACTTGTGAAATTGGGAGAGCTGTCCCACAGACTAGTCAAGCAACAGCCTGACATAGTCATACTCACAGAATCATACCTTTCAGCCATTGTCCCAAACTCCTCCATCACTATCCCTGGGTATGTCCTGTCCCACCGGCAGGACAGACCCACCAGGGGTGGCGGCACAGTGGTATAGTCGGGAAGGAGTGGCCCTGGGAGTCCTCAACATTGACTCCGGACCCCATGAAGTCTCATGGCTTCAGGTCAAGCATGGGCAAGGAAACCTCCTGCTGATTACCACTTACCGCCCTCCCTCAGCTGATGAATCAGTACTCCGCCATGTTGAACACCACTTGGAAGAAGCACTGAGAGTGGCAAGGGCGCAGAATGTACTCTGAGTGGGGGACTTCAATGTCCATCACCAAGAGTGGCTCGGTAGCACCACTACTGACCGAGTCCTGAAGGACATAACTGCCACTCTGGGCCTGCGACAGGTGGTGAGAGAACCAACACGAGGGGAAAAACCTCAAAATCACCAATCTACCTGTCGCAGATGCATCTGTCCATGACAGTATTGGTAGCAGTGACCACCGCATAGTCATTGTGGAAACAAACTCCCGTCTTCACACTGAGGACACCCTCCATCGTGTTGTGTGGCACTACCACCGTGCTAAATGGGATACATTCACAACAGATCTAGCAGCTCAAAACTGGGCATCCATGAGGTGCTGTGGGCCATCAGCAGCAGCAGAATTGCATTCCACCACAATCTGTAATCTCATGGCCCGGCATATCCCTCACTCTACCATTACCATCAAGCCAGGGACCAACCCTGGTTCAATGAGTGTAGAAGAGCATGCCAAGAGCAGCACCAGGCATACCTAAAAATGAGGTGCCAACCTGGGTGAGCTTCAACACAGGACTAAAAAGCGAAAGCAGCATGCTATAGATAGGGCTAAGCAATCCCACAAACAATCAGATCAGATCAAAGCTCTGCAGTCCTGCCACATCCAGTCGTGAATGGTGGAGGACCATTAAACAACTAATGGGTGGAGGAGGCTCCATGAATATCCCCATCCTCATGATGATGGAGCCCAGCACGTGAGTGCAAAAGACAAGGCTGAAGCGTTTGCAACCATCTTCAGCCAGAAGTGCCGAGTGGAAGATCCATATTGGCCTCCTCCTGAGGTCCCCACCATCACAGAAGCCAGTCTTCAGCCAACTCGATTCACTCCACGTGATATCAAGAAACGGCTGAGCGCACTGGATACAGCAAAGGCTATGGGCCCTGACAACATCCCAGCTATTGTGCTGAAGACTTGTGCTCCAGAACTAGCCGCGCCTCAAGCCAAGCTGTTCAAGTACAGCTACAACACTGGCATCTATCTGACAATGTGGAAAACTACCCAGGTATGTCCGTCCACAAAAAGGAAAAAATCCAATCCAGCCAATTACCGCCCCATCAGTCTACTCTCAATCATCAGCAAAGTGATGGAAGGTGTCATCAACAGTGCTCTCAAACGGCACTTACTCACCAATAACCTGTTCACTGATGCCCAGTTTGGGTTCTGCCAAGACTACTCGGCTCCCGACCTCATTACAGCCTTGGTCCAAACATGGACAAAGGAGCTGAATTCCAGAGGAGAAGTGAGTGACTGCCCTCGACATCAAGTGAGTGACTGCCCTCGACATCAAGGCAGCATTTAACCGAGTGCAGCATGAAGGAGCCCTAGTAAAACTGAAGTCAATGGGAATCAGGGGGAAAACTCTCCACTGGCTGGAGTCATACCTAGCACAAAGGAAAATGGTTGTGGTAATTGAAGGTCAATCATCACAGCCCAGGACATCGCTGCAGGAGTTCCTCAGGGCAGTGTCCTAGGCCCAACCATCTTCAGCTACTTCATCAATGACCTTCCCTCCAACATAAGGTGAGAAATGGGGACGTTCGCTGATGACTGCAGTGTTCAGTGCCATTCACAGCTTCTCAGATAATAAAGCAGTCCATGCCACAAGACCTGGACGACGTTCAGGCTTGGGCTGATAAGTGGCAGGTAACATTCGCGCCACAGAAGTGCCAGGCAATGACTATCTCCAACAAGCGAGAGTGTAAACACCACCCCTTGACATTCAATGGCATTACCATTGCCAAATCCCCCACCATCAACATCCTGGGGTCACCACTGACCAGAAACTTAACTGGACCAGCCGCATAAATACTGTGGCAACAAGAGCAAGTCAGAGGCTGGGTATTCTGCAAGCAAGTGACTCACCTCCTGACTCCCCATCTACAAGGCACAAGTAAGGCGTGTGATGGAATACTCTCCACTTGCCTGGATGAGTGCAGCTCCAACAACACTCAAAAAGCTCGACACCATCCAGGACAAAGCAGCCCGCTTCATTGGCACCCCATCCACCACCTTAAACATTCACTCCATCCACCACCGGCATACCGTGGCTGCAGTGTGTACCATCTACAAGATGTACTGCAGCAACTCACCAAGGCTTCTTCGGCAGCACCTCCCAAACCCACAACCCCTTCCACCTAGAAGGACAAGGGCAGCAGACGCATGGGAACACCACCACCTCCTAGTTCCCCTCCAAGTCGCACACCATCCTGACTTAGAAGTATATCGCTGATCCTTCATCGTCGCTGGGGCAAAATCCTGGAAATCCTACCGAACAGCACTGTGGGAGTACCTTCACCACACGGACTGCAGCGGTTCAAGAAGGTGGCTCACCACCACCTTCTCAAGGGCAATTAGGGATGGGCAATAAATGCTGGCCTTGCCAGCGACACCCACATCCCATAAACAAATTTTTAAAAAGCCTGTAAGGGACCCAAATTTACTTTTGCTAATCTTTTCCTTTTTACATACCTATAAAGCTTTTACAGTCTGTTTTTGTCTCTCGCTAGTTTACTCTCATATTCTATTTTCCTTTTCTTTATCAATTTCTTGGTCCTCCTTTGCTGAATTCTAAAATCCTCCCAATCCTCAGGCTTGCTGCTCTTTCTGGCAACAATATAAGCCTCTTCCTTTGATCTAATACTATCTATCTTTCATTTCTCTTGTTAGCTACGGTTGCAACACTTTTCCTGTGGGGTTTTTGTGCCTTAAAGGAAAGTATATTTGTTGTAAATTATTGTTTCCAAATTGTTTCTTTAAATGCTAGCCATTGCATGTCTTCCGTTATATCTTTTAATGTAGTTTCCCAATCTACCTTAGCCAACTCGCCCCTCATACCTACGTAGTTTGCTTTGTTTAGATTTAAGACCCTAGTTTCGGATTTAACTAAATCACTTTCAAACTCAATCTAAAATTCTCTCATATTATGGTCACTCTTCCGTAAGGGTTCCTTTACTACAAGGTTATTAATTAACCCTTTCTCATTGCACAATACTAGATGTAAAATAGCCTGCTCCCTAGTTGGTTCCTCAACATACTGATTTAGAAAACTTTCTGGTGTACATTCCATGAATTCGTCCTCCACACTATTACTGCAAATTGGGTTTGCCCAGTCTATATGTAGATTAAAGTCCCCTATGATTACTATATTACCCTTGTTACATGCGCCTCTAATTTCCTCATTTATAGTCTGCCCTACATTACAATTACTGCTTGGGGGCCTATAAACATCTCCCACCAATGTTTTCTGCCCCTTGCTGTTTCTGAGCTCCACCCAAACTGATTCTACTTCTTGATTTTCAGAGCTAAGATCATTTTCTCTCTACTGTCTTCATCCCATACTTTATCAGGGCTACCCCTACTCCTTTTCCATTTTGCCTATCTCTTCTAAAAGCTAAGTATCCTGGAATATTTAGTTCCCAACCTTGGTCACTTTGCAACCACGTCTCCGTTATGGCTATTAGATCAAACCTATTAATTTCGATCTCCGCTATTTCAGTCTCAGCAGGGGAGTGCATGATAACGGAGAATACGAAGAGATTCAGAGAGAAGTCAAAAAACAATTAGAAAGGCAAAGAGGAACTATGAAATTAAACTATCAAGGAACATAAAACAAAAAAAAAGTAAAATATTTTACAGGCTCATCAAAAAAAAGCGAAGGTTGGTATGGGAATAGGGCCATGAAGGGATAGACAGGATAATACCACATGTAACCATAGAGAGATGGCAGAAATATTAAATAATTATTTTGCTTCAGTATTTACCAGGGAGATAGAACAGGTGGACATGACATTGGATGAAGAGATTAGTAATGAGATAAGTGCATTTAAAATAAAAAAGAGGGTATATATTAAATAAACTAATCAAACTCAAAGAGGATAAAACACCTGGTCCGGATGGATTGCATCCACGCATTTTAAAAGAATCTAGGGAAGAGATAGCAGAGGCATTACTACACATATTTAATAATTCGTTAGAAAAAGGTGTAGTGCCAGAAGACTGACGGATAGCTAACGTAATACCTATATTCAAGGAGGGGGATAGAACATGCCCAGGGAATTATAGACCAGTCAGCTTAACATCGGTGGTAGGAAAAATAATGGAATCCCTACTAAAGGAGAAAATGGAAGAACATCTAGAAACCAAAAATATAAGGAATAGTCAGAATGGATTTCAAAGCTTGCTTGACCAACCTCATTGAATTTTTTGAAGAGGTAACAGAGAGAGTAGACAATGGTAATGCAGTAGATGTAATTTATCTAGATTTTCAAAAGGCCTCCGATAAGGTACCCCATAATAGACTGATGAACAAGGTCAGAGAATGCGGAGTTACGGGACAAGTAGCAGAAAGGATAGCTAGCTGGCTTCAAGTCAGAAAGCAGAGAGTAGGGGTCAAGCGTAGTTATTCACAGTGGCAGAAGGTGGGTAGTGGTGTTCTACAAGGATCAGTGCTAAGACCACTGTTGTTCACAATTTACATTAACGATTTAGACTTTGGAATCAAAAACACAATTTCTAAATTTGTGGATGACACCAAATTGGGGGGGGGGGGGGATAGTCAATACTGAGGAGGACTGCAACAAATTACAGGAGGACATTAATGAACTCGCAGAATGGGCATATAATTGGCAAATGAAGCTCAACACAGATAAATGTGAAGTATTATATTTTGGTAGGAAGAGTAGGGAAGTCACTTATTACTTGGAGGGTGCAAGTCTAGGTGGGGTAGAGGAACAAAGGGATCTCAGAGTACAAATACACAAATCACTAAAAGTTGCGACACAGGTTAGCAAGGTCATAGAAAAAGGAAACCAAGCACTAGGGTTTATTTCTAGAGGGATAGAATTGAAAAGGAGGGAAGTTATGCTAAACCTGTATCGAACCTTGGTTAGACCACACCTGGAGTACTGCGTACAGTTCAGGTCGCCATATTATAAACAGGATATAGGGGCACTGGAGAGGGTGCAGAGAAGATTTACAAGGATGATATCAGAAATGCGAGGGGATAGATATCAGGAAAGGATGAACAGGCTGGGTCTCTTTACTCTTGAAAAAAGGCTGAGGGGTGACCTAATAGAGGTCTTTAAAATTATGAAAGGTTTTGATTAGAGTGGATAAAGAGAGAATGTTCCCGCTTGTGGGGAAGAGCATAACTAGAGGCCATCAATATAAGATAGTCATCAAGAAATCCAATAGGGAATTCAGAAGAAACTTCTTTACCCAAAGAGTGGTGAGAATGTGGAACTTGCTACCACAAGGAATGGTTGAAGCAACCAGTCCATGGACTGGTTGGGCCAAATGGCCTGTTTCTGTATATCCTATGTAATCCTATGTAATTCATCTATTTTGTTGCGAATGCTTCGCGCATTCAGATGTAGTGCCTTCAGCTTCGACTTTTTTCTATTTTTCCCTGATGTCACCTTAGTCACTGATGCCCTATTACCTTTGTTACTCTCTCTGACCCTTCCTAACCTACTCTGCTTATTTTTACCCAAAACTGCTCGAGAGCCTTGACTCTTTTTTACTCTTTCCTGAATGTTCTCACTGCCAACCACCCCCCGCTTCATTAGTTTAAAGCCCTGTCTACTGCCCTAGTTATTCGACTCACCAGGACACTGGTCCCAGCCCAGTTTAAGTGGAGCCCATCCCAATGGAACAGCTCCCTCTTTCCCCAGTACTGGTGACAGTGTCCCATGAAGCAAAACCCCTGCCTCCCACACCACTCTTTGAGCCACACATTTTACATTCTAATCTGCTTATCCCTTTGCCAATTAGTGTGTGGCTCAGGTAACAGTCCAGAGATTATTACCTCTGAAGTTCTGCTTTTTAATTTGGACCCCAACTCCTCAAACTCCCTCGGCAGAACCTCATTCCTAGTTCTGCCTATGTCGTTGGATCCTACGTGGACCACAACAACTGGATCCTCCCCTTCCCACTCCAAGTTCTTCTCCAGCCGCGAGGAGATGACTTTAACCCTGGCACCGGCCAGGCAACACAACCTTCGGAACTCCCAGTCGCAGCTGCAGAGAACAGTATCTATCCCTCTGACTATACTATCCCCTACCACAACTACATTCCCTTTCACTCCCCCCACTTGAATGGCCTCCTGCACCATGGTGCCACGGTCAGCTTGCTCATCCATCCAGCAGGCTTTACCCTCATCCACACAGGCAGCAAGAACCTCATACCTGTTGGATAAAGACAAATGCCGAGGCTCCTGCAGCACTTCACCTGGGGTCCCCTTACCTGCCTGAGTTGCAGTCACACCCTCCTGTCCCTGACCACTAACCAGACCTGTACCGCTACCTAACCTAAGGGGTGTGACTACCTCCTGGATCAATGTGTCCAGGTAACTCTCCCCCACCCTGATGTCCCACAATGTCTGCACCTCAGACTCCAGCTTAACAACTCTGAGCTGAAGTTCCTCAAGATACAGGCACTTGCTGCAAACGTGGTTGTCCGTGATCACAATGCTCTCCACAAACTCCCACATGCTGCAGTTGAGGCACACCCCCTGCACTGCCATCCCTATATGACCGTGTTCTATTTAATTTAATTTAATTTAATTTGCATTTAAGTAACTTAGTTTACAGTTTAGTTTCTTGACTACTTAATTGATCTCGATTAAGTTATGGGTACTGAAATTAAATATCTACCTGCAACACAGCACTACAAGTAGTGTAGGCAAAAAGCAGCAACTCCTTCCCACTCTTCCCAAATTCCCAAATGAAACACTCTGAGTGCATTCCGTTTAATTCCGCTTCGTGCAGACCGCTCTGTGCTCTGCAAACTGTTTACTTTTATACTCTAGGAGCCTCACCCAATTTAGAGTTGACTTAGCTCCCCTGCGAATAGCACCTATTCAAGACAAACACTTACAGCTGACTTAAAAACAGGAAATGCTGGAAATACTCAGCAGGTCAGGCAGCATCTGTAGAGAGCGAAACAGAGTTAACGTGCTAGTGAGTACAGAAATAGGAAGATAGAGCAGATGAATGCGTGGCTGGAGAGATGGTGTAGGAGGGAGGGCTTTGGATTCCTGAGGAATTGGAACCGTTTCTGGGGGAGGTGGGACCTCTACAAGCCAGACGGGTTGCACCTCAACGGGAACGGGACCAATATCCTAGCGGGAGGGTTTGCTAGTGCTGTTGGGGAGGGTTTAAACTAGCTTGGCAGGGGATGGAAACCTAAGTATAGAGTCAATAGGGAGGGAAGAAAAACTGGAATTGGAAAACAAAAATGTAGAAAGTAAATTGGAAGGACAGTGGAATCAAGGGCTAGATAGTAGTCAACAAGGAGGTTTGCCTGTACTAAATGGTATATACTTCAATGCAAGGAGTATAGCGAACAAGGCAGATGAGCTGAGGGCACATAGATACTTGGGACTAAGATATTATAGCAATTAGAGAGACGTGGCTGAAAGAGGGGCAGGTATGGCAGCTCAACATTCCTAGTTACAGGATTTTTAGATGGGATATAGAGGGAGGTAAAAAGGGAGGGGGGTCGCTGTATTGATTAAAGAAACTATTACAGCTGTGAGGAGGGATGATATGTTGGAGGGATCATCAAACGAGGCCATATGGGTTGAATTGAAAAACAAAAAAGGGGCGATCACACTGCTGGGAGTGTACTACAGACCCCCAAACAGTGAGAGGGAGATAGAAGAACAAATATGTAGACAAATTTCTGAGAAGTGCAAAAACTATAGGGCAGTAATAGTAGGGGATTTCAACTACCCCAATATTAACTGGGATAAAATTCATGTGAAGGGTATAGAGGGTGCGGAATTCCTAAAATGCATCCAGGAGAACTTTTTTAGCCAGTATGTAGCAAGCCCAACAAGGGAGGGGGCGGTTCTGGACTTAGTTTTAGGGAATGAAGCTGGGCAGGTAGAAGGCATATCAGTGGGGGAGCATTTTGGTGCTAGTGACCATAATTCTGTTAGATTTAAGGTAGTTATGGAAAAGGACAAGGACAGACCAGGAATAAAAATTCTAAATTGGGGAAAAGCAAATTTTGCTAAGCTCAGAGGGGATTTAGCCATAGTGGACTGGAAACAGCTACTTGAAGGTAAATCAGTGTCAGAGCAGTGGGAGGCATTCAAGGAGGAGATCCGGAGAGTTCAGACCAAATATGTGCCCTTAAAGAAAAAAGGTGGGACTAACAAATCTAGAGCCCCCTGGATGTCTAGGGACATACAGGGTAGGATAAAGAAAAAAAGGGAGGCGTATGACAGATACCGAGAGCTAAATACTCCAGAATCTTTAAAGGAGTACAGAAAGTGCAGGGATGCAATTAAAAAGGATATTAGGAAAGCAAAGAGAGAGCATGAAAAATTCTTGGCAAGTAAAATCAAGGAAAACCCAAAGATGTTTTATAAATATATTAAGAGTAAGAGGATAACTAAAGAAAGGGTAGGGCCTATTAGAGATCATGAGGGTAATGTGTGTGTGAAGGCGGGAGACATCGGTAGGGATCTTAATGAAAACTTTGCATTTGTTTTCACAAAGGAAATGGGTGAAGCAGACATTGTTGTCAGGAGGGAGGAGTGTGAAACATTAGATGAAATAAACATAGTGAGAGAGGAAGTATTAAGGGGTTTAGCAGCTTTAAAAGTAGATAAATCCACAGGCCTGGATGAAATGTATCCCAGGCTGTTAAGCGAAGCAAAAGAAGAAATAGCAGAGGCCCTGACCATCATTTTTCAATCCTCTCTGGCTTCAGGTGTGGTGCCGGAGGAATGTTAATGTGGTACCCTTGTTTAAAAAGGGAGAAAAGGATAGACCGATGAATTACAGGCCAGTCAGCCTAACCTCAGTGGTGGGAAAATTATTGGAAAGAATTCTGAAGGACAGTATAAATCTTCATTTAGAAAAACACGGATTAATCAAGGATAGTCAGCACGGATTTGTTAAGGGAAGGTCATGTCTGACAAACTTGATTGAATTTTTTGAGGAGGTAACAAGGAGGGTAGATGAGGATAGTGCGATTGGTGTGGTGTATATGGACTTTAGCAAGGCTTTTGATAAGGTTCCACATGGCAGACTGGTCACGAAGTTAAAAGCCCATGGGATCCAGGGCAAAGTGTCAAGTTGGATTCAAAACTGGCTCGGAGACAGGAAGCAGAGGGTAATGGTTGATGGGTGTTTATGTGACTGGAAGGCTGTTTCCAGTGGGGTTCCGCAGGGCTCAGTACTAGGTCCCTTGCTTTTTGTGGTATATATCAATGATCTAGACTTGAATATAGGGGGTATGATTAAGAAGTTTGCAGATGATACTAAAATCGGCTGTGTGGTTGATACTGAAGAAGGAAGCTGTAGACTGCAGGAAGGGACCTTGGAGTGCATGTCCACAGATCCCTGAAGGCAGCAGGCCAAGTAGATAAGGTGGTTAAGAAGGCATACGGAATGCTTGCCTTTATTAGCCGTGGCATAGAATACAAGAGCAGGGGGGTTATGCTTCAACTGTATAAAACACTAGTTAGGCCTCAGCTAGAGTACTGCGTGCAGTTCTGGTCACCACATTACAGGAAAGATGTGATTGCACTAGAGAGGGTACAGAGGAGATTTACAAGGATGTTGCCGGGAGTAGAGAATCTTAGCTATGAGGAAAGACTGAATAGGCTGGGTCTGTTTTCCTTGGAACAGAGGAGGCTGAAGGGAGACCTTATTGAGGTGCATAAAATTATGAGGGGCATAGATAAAGAGGATTGAAAGGACCTATTTCCCTTCGCAGAGGGGTCAAAAACCAGGGGGCACAGATTTAAAGTAATTGGTGGAAGGTTTAGAGAGGATTTGAGGGGAAATTTCTTCACCCAGAGGGTTGTGGGGGTCTGGAGCTCACTGCCTGAAAGGGTGGTAGAGACAGGAACCCTAACCACATTTAAAAAGTACTTGGGATGTTTTAACCTGCAGGGCTACGGACCAAGAGCTGGGAAGTGGGATTAGGCTGGATAGCTCTTTGTTGGCCGGCGCGGACACGATGGGCCGAAATGGCCTCCTTCCGTGCTATAACTTTCTATGATTCTATGAACGTTTCAGGTCGATGACCCTTCATCAGAACTGGAAAAAGTTAGAGATGTAACAGATTTTTAAGCAAGTGTAGGGGCAGGGAAAGGGAGGAGGGGAAGGGGTGAGAGCAGAAGTACGGGAAATAGAACGGACACGGTCAAGGGTCGTGATTTAGAACGGACATGGCCAAGGGCTGCTCTCACCCTTTCCCCTCCCTCCCAGAACCACGAAGGGTTCCCCTTGTCCTCACCTTTCACCCCACCAGCCTCCACATTCAACGGATCATCCTCCGCCATTTCCGCCACCTCCAGCGTGATCCCACCACCAAACACATCTTCCCCTCCCCTTTCAGCATTCCAAAAGGACCGCTCCCTCTGCAACACCCTGGTCCACTCCTCTATCACCACCAACACCCCTTCCCCTTCCCACGGCACCTTCCCGTGCAAGCGCAGGAGATGCAACACCTGCCCTTTTACTTTCTCCCTTCCCACTGTCCAGGGCCCCAAACACTCCTTCCAGGTGAAACAGCGATTTACTTGTACTTCTTGCAATGTAGTATACTGTATTCGCTGCTCACGATGCGGTCTCCTCTACATTGGGGAGACCACGAACAGATGGGGTGACCGCTTTGCGGAATACCTCAGTTCAGTCCGTAAGCGTAACCCTGAGCTTCGGGGTCACTTTAATTCTTTTCACTCCCACTCTGATCTCTCCGTCCTGGGATTCTTACATTGTTCCAACGAAGCTCAACGTAAGCTCGAGGAACAGCAACTCATCTTTCGGTAAGGCACTTTACAGTCTTCTGGACTCAACATCGAGCTCAACAATTTCAAACCATAACGTCTGCCCCTATTTTTTTTTCCCTCTCTCATGGCAACTGTTGATGATTCTGCCATTGCCATTTACACCTCATCTAGAGTCATCTTTTGTTTTTTAACTTGTCCCATTACCATCTCCTTCTGCCTTGCACCATCATCCCTTTTGTCTTTTAATCTCTCCTGCCTTCCATCCTATCACAGACCTTCCCTTTTGTTCTTTTCTCCCCTCCTCCCTTTCCCTGCCCCTACACTTGCTTAAAAATCTGTTACATCTCTAACTTTTTCCAATTCTGATGAAAGGTCATCGACCTGAAACATTAACTCTGTTTCTCTCTCTACAGATGCTGCCTGACCTGCTGAGTATTTCCAGCATTTTCTCTTTTTATTTCAGATTTCCAGCATCCGCAGTATTTCGTTTTTGACCTACAGCTGACTGACAGTTAACTGCCACTCGCAGTTTTAAATACCTTGATCAGATCAACTTTCAACCTCTGAACTCAAGGGAATACAAGCCGAGTTTATGCAACCTGTCCTCAATTTAACCCTTTAAGTTTGGTGAATCTGTGATCTACACCTTCCAAGGACAATATATTTTTCCTGAGGTGCGGTGCCCAAAACTGAACGCAGTACGTTGATTGTACTTAAGTGGTGTATAGCAATTGAGTGTAATTATATGCAGGCGGTGGGAATTAATTGGGGACTCTTGCTCTCATATATATGGGAGTAGGCTGGGGAAGGGTTGCAAGCTTATCTTGAGGATGCACCGTATGTAATGTATGTGTCTGTGAATAAAGGCTTGTCAGCAAGTAAAAGACTGGGCTCTAGTATTCTCTCCTTTACCACCTGGCTATCTGGCTTTCACACAGTATGCCAGATGAGGTCTGACCAAGGCTCTGTACAACTGAAGCATAACTTATTCAGCTTTGAATTCCAACCCCCTTGAGATAAAGGCCAACATTCTAGTAACCCTTTTAATTACTTTTTGTACCTGTGCACTAGCAAATGCCTCATCAATTGCAGCAGCGAACAATATGCACCTATATAGCACCTTTAAAAAAAAAAATCCAAGGCGCAGATAGACATAGGGAATACGGGCAGCAAGCCAGGAAGGGAGTGATTCGATGGGGTGACTGAAAGCTGGTTAAAGGGATGGCCTTTTGAGTTGGGTTTTAGAAGAAGAGAGAAACAGGACAGGTGGAGAGATTTAGGAAGGCAATCCCAGAGAGCTTGATCCAGGGGCTGAAGGCTCTCCCACCAATGGTGGGGTGAAGGGAAGGGGGATGCAAGAGTGTTCAGCTGAGGAGGGGGGGAAATATCGGGTTGAAGGAGATTGCAGAGATCGGGTGCGACAAGGTCATGGAGCAACTTAAAGATGAAGATGAGGATTTTAAATTCAATGTGTTAGGAGACATGGAGCAAACGTAGCTCAGTGAAAACTGGGGTTGGAGACAAGCGGGACTTAGTGCAGGTCATCCTTGTAGTAGTCATGTGTGAAGGTAATGAATTTTGGGGCTGGGCTTCTGATCTCAAAGAGGAGCTTAATGCCACCAATCCTGACCTTGACTGTACAGCTAGAATTAAGGCTATTTTAAGATGGTATACTTGCTGCTGGTACAGAGCAGATAGATTTAGTTAACTATTTCTAAGCCGCCTCTTGTACTGTCATTCTATCTTCTTGAAATTAAAAAGCTGATTGTAAGGGAGTTACTGGCTCAAAGCACAGGGATTGGAATCTATGAGTTTCAAGGATTTCTAATTCCCCCCTCTCAGTGCAAGGTCAGCAGTCAGTATCACTCTACACAATGAGTTGTTACTATTGCATAACTCCAGTCCCAACTCTGCTCGACTGAAGAAAGCATCGACAGGCTGCAAGCACAGCTCAATGAACAAAACAATTGCCAGAAGCAGAGAGGCGAGCAAAAGGCAATCTGACTGGACGAACAATTGCTTGTGAGTGGATGGCCGCACAACTATCGAGTGCTTTTCACTTCAGTGCTGACCCCTCCTCATTGCTCTGGAATCCCCAATGGTCAGCTTCTGCTAGAACCTCCAGTGCTGGAAAGTTTGACACCGCAGAACTAATTTTTGGGATCAGCAGTGTGTGAAGTGATACATTTTGGTAGGAAGAATGAGGAGAGGCAATATGAACTAAATGATACAATGTTAAAGGGGGTGCATGAACAGAGAGACCTGGGGGTACATGTGCACAAATCGTTGAAGGTGGCAGGGCAGGTTGAGAAAGCGGTTAAAAAAACCATACAGGATCCTGGGCTTCATAAATAGACAGCTCCGAAAGCTTGTAATTTTAAATAAATCTGTTGGACTATGGGCAACACGGTGGCATAGTGGTTAGCACTGGTGCCTCACAGCGCCAGAGACCCGGGTTCGAATCTGACCTCGGGTGACTGTCTGTGTGGAGTTTGCACATTCTCCCCGTGTCTGCGTGGGTTTCCTCCGGGTGCTCCGGTTTCCTCCCACAGTCCAAAAATGTGTGGGTTAGGTTGATTTGGCTATGATAAATTGACCCTTAGTGTTAGGGGGGATTAAATATGTGGGGTTATGGGGATAGGATGGGATATGTTAGGGGGAATTAAATACGTGGGGTTACGGGGGTAGGGTGGGATATGTGTACTGTGGGGATTAAAGCAGGGACAGGGTACTGGATTTGGATGATCAGCCATGATCGTATTGAATGGCGGAGCAGGCTCGACGGGCCGAATGGCCTACTCCTGCTCCTAGATTCTATGTTTCTATGTTTCTATAACCTGGTGTTGTGCGACTTCTCATTTTTGTCCACCCCAGTCCAACGCCGGCATCTCCACTTCATAAATAGAGGCATAGAGTACAAAAGCAAGGAAGTTATGATGAACCTTTATAAAACACTGGTTCGGCCTCAACTGGAGTATTGTGTCCAATTCTGGGCACTGCACTTTTGGAAGGATGTGAAGGCCTTAGAGAGGGTGCAGAAAAGATTTACTAGGAAGAATGAGGAGAGGCAATATGAACTAAATGGTACAATTTTAAAGGGGGTGCATGAACAGAGAGACCTGGGGGTACATGTGCATAAATCGTTGAAGGTGGTAGGACAAATTGAGAAGGCTTAAAAAAAGCATATGGGATCCTTGGCTTTATTAATAGAGACGCACGATCTTGCCAGCCCTGGGGAGGCGGGTATGGAGGCAGGACTGCCAGGAAAATAGCAGAATCTGGGGGCGGGTGCCCACCTGGGGAAGCTGCAACACAGGACTACATGCATGCTAAAAAGCGGAAGCAGCATGCTATAGACAGGGCTAAGCGATCCCACAATCAACGGATCAGATCAAAGCTCTGCAGTCCTGCCACATCCAGTCGTCAATGGTGGTGGACCATTAAACAACTAACGGGAGGAGGAGGCTCCATGAATATCCCCATGCTCAATGATGGTGGAGCCCAGCACGTGAGTGCAAAATACAAGGCTGAAGCTTTTGCAACCATCTTCAGCCAGAAGTGCCGAGTGGATGATCCATATCAGCTTCCTCCTGAGGTCCCCACCATCACAGAAGCCAGTCTTCAGCCAATTTGATTCACTCCACTTGATATCAAGAAACGGCTCAGCGCACTGGATACAGCAAAGGCTATGGGCCCCAACAACATCCCGGCTATCGTGCTGAAAACTTGTGCTCCAGAACTAGCCGCGCCTCTAGCCAAGCTTTTGCAGTACAGCTACAACACTGGCATCTATCCGACAATGTGGAAAACTGCCCAGCTATGTCTTGTCCACAAAAAGCAGGATAAATCCAATCTGGCCAATTACCGCCCCATCAGTCTACTCTCAATCATCAGCAAAGTGTAGGAAGGTGTCATCGACAGTGCTATCAAGCAGCACTTACTCACCAATATCTTCTCACTGATGCCCAGTTTGGGTTCCGCAAAGACCACTCGGCTCCTGATCTCATTACAGCCTTGGTCCAAACATGGACAAAAGAACTGAATTCCAGAGGTGAGGCGAGAATGACTGCCCTTGACATCAAGGCAGCATTTGACAGAGTGTGGCATCAAGGAGCCCTAGTAAAACTGAATTCAATGGGAATCGGGGGGAAAACTCTCCACTGGCTGGAGTCATACCTAGCACAGAGGAAGATGGTTGTGGTGATTGAAGGTCAATCATCAAAGCCCCAGGACATCGCTGCAGGAGTTCCTCAGGGCAGTGTCCTAGGCCCAACCATCTTCAGCTGCTTTATCAATGACCTTCCCTCCAACATAAGGTCAGAAATGGGGATGTTTGCTGATGACTGCACAGTGTTCAACGCCATTCACAACACCTCAGATAATGAAGCAGTCCATGCCCGCATGCAACAAGACCTAGACAACGTTCAGGCTTGGGCTGATAAGTGGCAGGTAACATTCGTGCCACAGAAGTGCCAGGCAATGACTATCTCCAACAAGGGACAGTCTAACCACCGCCCCTTGATATTCAACGGCATTACCATCGCCGAATCCCCCACCATCAACATCCTGGGGGGTCACCATTGACCAGAAACTTAACTGGACCAGCCACATAAATACTGTGGCTACAAGAGCAGGTCAGAGGCTAGGTATTCTGCAGCGAGTGTCTCACCTCCTGACTCCCCAAAGCCTTTCCACCATCTACAAGGCACAAGTCAGGAGTGTGATGGAATACTCTCCACTTGCCTGGATGAGTGCAGCTCCAACAACACTCAAGAAGCTCGACACCATCCAGGACAAAGCAGCCCGCTTCATTGGCACCCCATCTACCACCTTAAACATTCACTCCATCCACCACTGGTGTACCGTGGCTGCAGTGTGTACCATCTACAAGATGCACTGCAGCAACTCGCCAAGGCTTCTTCGGCAGCACCTCCCAAACCCGTGACCTCTTCCACCTAGAAGGACAAGGGTAGCAGGTGCATGGGAACACCACCACCTCCAAATTCCCCTCCAAGTCACACACCATCCTGACTTAGAAGTATATCGTCGATCCTTCATCATCACTGGGTCAAAATCCTGGAACTCCCTACCTAATAGCACTATGGGAGTACCTTCACCACAAGGACTGCAGCAGTTCAAGAAGGCAGCTCACCACCACCTTCTCAAGGGCAATAAATGCTGGCCTTGCCAGCGATGCCCACATCCCATTAAAAAAAACAAATAAAAAAAAAACCAACTCCTACCCACCTCCGTGCCATCTTGCCAGGAGGCGGGTAGCCGACCCACGCCGGGTCCCATCTCCTTGGAGGCGGGAAGGGGATTAGTGCCACTTATCTGCCTGTTAACTACATGTTAACAGGCAGATAAGAGGATTATCCCGATTTTACCCACACAAGTGCGGGCTTCCCGAAGGCTGCAAACCCCGCCAGGGTCACCTAGGTGAGCAGTGGGTCTGCGGGGTGCAAAAGTGCGCTGTGGAGGTAAGTGATGGGTGCAAGTGTGGAGAGGTAAGTATGTGAGGTGAGTGGAAAGTGTTAATAAAAGTTTATTACCGCTGTTTCTTCCTGCAGGCTTCAATCGTTGGGTATGCGGAGAGTCTCGCACCTCCGCGGCAGAGATGACAGATGGCTGTTGCATTCTCCAATGCAGCAACCATCTAATTTCTGCTAAAGAAAGAGGTCTGATGAGTCTTGAATTCAAGGACTCATCAAACTACAGAGAATGTCAGTGTTTGACAGCTTCACAGAGCTGTCAAACGAGGACAATTCATCTGTCAAAAATTGAAACGTCATACGCTGACGTTCTCTGTAACCGGCTTTCCCTTAATTGGCCTTCTAAACCCGCTGGGCGGGCTTAACAAGGTCAATCAAGGGAAAATAGCGTGGGTTGGCAAGAAGTTGATGGAGGCGGGACTAAAACCCGACAAGTGGGAGTCCCGCCTCTAAAAGCTCCCCATTGGCAAAATCCAGCCCACAGAGTACAAAAGGAAGGAAGTTATGCTAAACTTTTATAAAACACTAGTTAGACCTCAGGTGGAGTAGTGTTCAATTCTGGGCACCACACTTTAGGAAGGATGTCAAGGCCTTGCAGAGGGTGCAGAAGAGATTTACTGGAATGATACCAGGGATGAGGGACTTCAGTTATGTGGAGAGACTGGAGAAGCTGGGGTTGTTCTCCTTGGAGCAGAGAAGATTAAGAGGAGATTGAATAGAGGTGTTATAAATCATGAATGGTTTTGACAGAATAAATAAAGAGAAGCTGTTTCTAGTGGCAGAAGGACACAGATTTAAGGTGATTGGCAAAAGAACCAGAGGCACCATGAGGAAACTTTTTTTTTTTAAACAGTGAGTTGTTGTGATCTGGAATGCATTGCCTGAAAAGGGTGGTGGAAGCAGATTCAATAATAACATTCAAAAGAGAATTGGATAAATACTTGAAGGGAAAAATTTACAGGGCTACGGGGAAAGACCAGGGGAGTGGAATTAATTGGATAGCTCTACCAAAGAGCTGGCAAAGGAACAATGGGCCGAATGGCTTCCTTCTGTGCTGCATCATTCTATGATTCTATCACGAGAAGGGAAAGCATGCCTTGCATAAAACTTTTTAATAGTTGTTTTGAGGATGTAAAATGAACTCTGTTTTCATCCAGAATAGTCTTAGCTTATTACTCTGGGCAATACTTGAGGAACTAAGATCAAGAAACCCATCATTGCCTTTTATTTGCACTGCTGGATTCATTATTTTTTTTAAAAGCTGCAACACCTTGGTGTAACTTTTGAAACATCATAATAGTCTGACCTAGCCTTGAGTGGTTGCACTAAGTTTGCAGACCACTATCTTTCTATAAGGCACTTTACAGCCTACCGGCCTCAACAGTGAGGTTAACTATAGATCATAACCACCGCTCCCATTTTCTCATACTTACCTTGCACCTCCACCCATCCCTCTATCTACATTATCACATCCCCATCTCACTAGCCACCCCTTACACTCACCCTCATCCTAGTCCAATCATACCAACTAACACACAAGGGTAGGCTTGTGTGTTTTAGCCAATGTTCATGTGAAGTTTCTGGCTGTCAAACATTGAAATCTTTATTTTCAACACTTTGCGTTCTTAGACAGATGTGTGTGCACCTTTGGAAGTGGCTTAGTGAGTTGCAGTGAATGGTGAGACATAATGGTACCCCCCGCAATGCTGGTGAGTGTAAAAGGAATGGCTTGGGCATTGTAGTGTGCTTTATGGTGTTGGTGTGGGATGGTGCCAACCTGATGCATCATGTGGCAACCAGGGTGTGCAGTGTCAAGTGAAGTAAATCTGGCCATGGTGAGGCCATCCCTGGCGTCCCAGGCAGCTGATGCCCTCTGCCCTGTGCAGCATCAGGTGATTGCGGAGAAGGGTGGTGTGGTTGCTGGTGCTGCTGGTGTTGGGGCTGATAGTAGTCAGATTCTGAGGACCAAGGTGAGAGAGTATAAACCGTACCCATGCTGATGGAATAGTTGGCAGGTGAACTTGAGATGACAGAAGCGATCTGTCAATGTTGAGAGAGGTTGTTCCAATGAGGTGACACTGGCTAGAGAGTTTGCTCCAAACACTTGCATCCTGCATAAAGCTCAATCTGTCTTCCAAATGCAGTAAGCAACAGCTTGTGAGCTTGGAAAGTAAACAGCTGCGAGATGGGAGCTTTTATAGCACATTTCAAGCTGTCAAGTAATGAGGTGATTCCATGGCCATTCAACTCCCGCCCAGCTTAACAGAAGTGATCCCCAAGCAGCGTGGACCCCGTTGGCGAGCTGGTAAATTCTAAAGGTGAGCTCAAAATTGTTGTTAATCCTCCGTTAACAAGGTCATAATGACCTGAATTGCCTCCCCCGCCACTGCGCGTCGGGTCTGCACAGCGCTGACATTTGGTAAAGGCGCTTGGCGAACAGGTCAAAAAAAACTTTCCCACCCGACCCGCCACCGATCGCGCCCGCTGACCCTCGGAAAGATCCCCCCCGTTAACTCTGTTTCTCTCTCCAGGGATGCTGCCTGAATTGCTGAGAGTTTCCAGCATTTTCTCTTTTTATTTCATTATCATGCTTACTTTAACAAGTGCTCTGCCACCATCTTGTGAGCTGCGAGTCGTCCGTGGTACATCTCTTTGGAGGCCCATTGCATTATAGCATTGTGCATTCGATACTGTACAGTCAGCATTCTCACCACCCGCTCACCATATCTCTGGATTTGCCGCTCCATCAAACTGAGTGATAGGCCATTAGCTGCAGCTCTGTTGGGAGTGTGCAAAAAAAAAGTTACGCTACAAAGAAAACCCGTAGATGGAAGACAGATATATTCAATTAAGGACAGAGCACAACTCAAGAATTTTTAGGATCAAATTTGCTGATTATCTGCAAAACTTTAATTATACTGTAATAAAATTGACCAGCCTCCATTAGATTGCAAAAGCCATTATGACATAATTAAGCATTTCAAACTGAACACAATGTACCATCCAACTTTAATGGAGCTTTATTAATATTGCATATTCAATGGCATACCTCCCTGTAATTCACCATCCAAAATATCCCTGTAATTTGCAGTTACTGGTGTTACAGGCTAATATTGTGTGAGCTCTAACATCATTACTCAGTGCTTGATATGAAAGTCTTGCTTACAAGTTAACCAAGCAAGTAGCAAACTGCAATTTTACTTTTATTTTTAAATCCACTGTATAAAAGCTTTTCTGTTTAACAACTAAACGTACGCCCTGACTGCCTGGAAATGTTCTGCAGCCCCCAATCAGCATGGCTTCCAGCGCAGAGCTCCTCCATGTAATCTTTGGCATGCAGCACAAGCACTTTCTGTCCCTGGAGATGCTAGCTGCTCATTACACTTACACTTGCCCACAGACCTTCTCTGGGGCTATTGCACTGGAACTTGCGATTATTAGAGAGCCAAAACAGTGTGGCGTCCTCCACATGGGGATCAGGGACCTATGTGAACAGGGCAAGCAACGATGTGCCTTACTGATGCATGCAGAGTCTAAACCAGGAAGTGTCGATTAGAATATTTAATTCAATGTAAAATCATGTACAGAAAGCAAAGAGAAGGAAAGAAAAATGGGATTAAGAGAAAGAGACAGAAAGAAAAAAGTTACTTTTTTTAATCTCCAACAATAATTAAAATCTGAAGGAATGAGACTCCACACTTGTAAAATTTAATTTTCAGTGCCAGAGAGGTTGTTTTGCAGTAATTAAGACTTATCACGCTGTTAAAAATGGACTTACACTTGAATGGACAAGCCCTAACTTTTTTTTGGCTTGTTTAGTGAGTATCTATCACGTAGGTACTGCTAATTCACGCCCTTCCATGTAACTGAATGCTGAGTCTCTGGGTGAGATACTGTTATAGCGCAGATTCTGGAGGAGATGGGCAACTCAGACAGCAAATTCCTGATTTCCACGTTTAACTGCACATGTGCGGACGCTGGTAGTTGCTGTCCGATTTACTCCTTAATTATGGTGAGCGCTGATGGCCTCACCGTTATTTCTATCGCAAAATCCGGGCCTTCAAGTTTGGGATCGCACCTTATGACTTGCTGGTCTGTATGGCTCGTAACCACACTTGGAACTAAACCCACTCAGCTACGAAAGGAGCTAGAATTAAAACTTTTATTCAATTAGTCTCTAGCCAATATAAATCGCAGCATGTGTGTTTATAATACTTCAACTGAGTACTATAATCAGTCAAGCAATATTAATAGGCTTCTGAAACACTGCTAACCCAAAGCACCCCAGGTGGCTTAGCAAGTTAATCCAGTGAACAGCTGAGGCTTACAAACCAGGAAGGTCCCACGTTCGATCTTGGTCTGTGCTGAGTCAGCTCATCTAGCCCAATTGGGATGGCTGCAAGGGTCTACAATTGGACTAAGAAACCCTAATTAAAGAGAAAGCATTAAATATGGCAGCATCAGGAAAACAAATTTAGATGGAAATTTCATGCAATGTTAAGTGAGGTTTCTTTACTGCAAGCTTCCAACCTAGTATGGGGCTGTGTTTGAAAGAGGAGCTAAAAAGCGTACAAAGGGCCCTCCTACACAATACTCTATATCTGTGTTTTTAAAAAAAAGTAATTTTGAATGGTCCCATAGGATTTCAATTCATTACGAGATAACATAAATACGAGTAATCAAAAAATATACTCATATACATCAAGCAGCCTTCCGATCACATTGGTTCAGTAACTGTGTAAAACATCTCAAAAGTTATCAACAAGTTATATTTTACAAAACTATCTTGCTAAAGCTTTTGCCTTCATTAGAATCATAGAATGATACAGCACAGAAGGAGGCCATTTGGCCCATCGTGCCTGTGCCGGCTCATGAAAGAGCTATCCAATTAGTCCCACTCCACTGTTCTTTCTCCATAGTCCTGCAAAATTTTCTGTTTTAATTATTTATCTAATTCCCTTTTGAAAGTTATTATTGAATCTGCTTCCACTACCCTTTCAGGCAGTGCATTCCAGATCATCATAACTCGCTGCGTAAAAAAAGTTTCCTCTTGTTGCCTCTGGTTATTTTGCCAATTACCTTAAATCTATGTCCTCTGGTTACCGACACTTCTGCCACTGGAATCAGTTTCTCCTTATTTACTCTATCAAAACCCTTCCATGATTTTGAACACCTATATCAAATCTCCCATTAACCTTATCTGCTCCAAGGAGAACAACCCCAGCTTCTCTAGTCTCTCCACGTAACGGAAGGCTTTGATCCCGAGTATCATTCTAGTAAATCTCCTCTGCACCCTCTCTAAGGCCTTGACATCCTTCTTAAAGAACTCAATCAAGTTAGTCAAATCAGATTTGCCTTTAACAAATCCATGCTGGCTTTCAGTTATTAACCCATATTTTTCCAAGTGCCAATTATTTTTGTCCCCGATTAATGTCTCTAAAGGTTTCCGCACCACCGACATTAGGCTGATTGGCCTATATTTGCTGGGTTATCCCTCTCCCCTTTTTTGAACAGGGGTGTAACATTTGCAACCCTCCAATCCTCTGGCACCACTCCCATGTCCAAGGAGGATTGGAAGATTGTGGTCAGAGCCTCTGCAATTTCCACCCTTAATTCCCTTAGCAACCTAAGATGCATCCCATCCAAACTGGGTGAGTCTTCTACCTTGAGCTCTGCCACCTTGTTAAGTACCTGCTGTTTATCCTATCCAATTCTCTACTACTTCCTGACTACTGTGACATAGGCAGCATCCTCTTCTCTAGTGAATACAGATGCAAAGTACTCATTTAGTACCTCTGCTGTGCCCTTTGCCTCCACAAAAAGATCTCCTTTTTAGTCCCTAATCAGCCCCACCCTTCCTTTGACCACTCTTTTACTATTTATATGTTTATATTCTGCTCGCACATGAAACCACTTTTGTTGCCCAAAGGGCACTCATCAAACCGCAATTATAATGCTTGATTCTCATCTCCCTGAAGTGTAATAGAGTAATCTTACAAATACTGCTCATATACTACGCCACATTACATATTTAGAACTCCACTGAACTGGCCTCCCTGATTATTAGGAAATATTGTTCCCTTGAGCAGAAGAACAAGTCAATATTCTTTCATAAATAGCCATAAGAAAGTGCAAGAAAAAGTTATTTCCTTTAGAGCAGACTTTGCCATGGAGATAAATTCATAGAATGTGAGTTATGGCAATGTTGATGTGGAGCTCCAATTGTTCTATCGCAAGGGTAAAATACTCATCATTCATAAGTACCATGAGCCTGAGTGAGTTATAAAGGTCCGCTTCTCATGAATAATTGGAGCACTGCATGGTCTAGTATGACAATCTACTTACTGTGTGCAGCTTGCTGAGCTGGGGTATAAAATTAATTTGGAATACCTTGAGTAGTAAGCTGATATTCCACAAATGTAATAGGATTTCTCCCTCACGTCTTTGGGGACTGAAAACACCAGTACCTTCAGCCCCTGAAGTAACAGTGCCTACAGAGTGCATACTTCCCAGTAATCAACTGTCCATCAATCACTTAACAATAATGTACAGTCCTTTAATGTAGGTATCTGCATGGATCAATCACAAACAATGCACTAGCTCTTGCTGCCCACTTCCACTAAAAACCAATAACAGCAACTTGCATTTATATAGCGCCTTTAACGTAGTAAAACGTTCCAAGGCGCTTCACAGGAGCGTTAACAAACAAAATTTGACACAGCCACATAAGGAGATATTAGGACAGGTGACCAAAAGCTTGGTCAAAGAGGTAGGTTTTAAGGAGCGACTTAAAGGAGAGAGAAGTAGAGAGGTGGCGAGACTTAGGGAAGGGATTCCAGAGACTAGGGCCCAAGCAGCTGAAGGCACAGCCGCCAATGGCAGAGCGATTAAAATCGGGGATGCGCAAGAGGCCAGAATTGGAGGAACGCAGAGATCTCAAAGGTTTTGGACTGGAGGAGGTTACAGAGATAAAAGAGAGGCGAGGCCATGGAAGGATTTGAAAACAAGGATGAGAATTTTACAATCGAAGCGTTGCCGGAACGGGAGCCAACATAGGTCAGCGAACACAGGGGTGATGGGTGAATGGGACTTGGTGCGAGTTAGGATACGGGCAGCATAGTTTTGGATGTTCAAGTTTTTGGAGGGTGGAAGCTAGGAGGCTGGCTAGGAGAGCAATGGAATAGTCAAGTCTAGAGGTAACAAAGGCATGGATGAGGGTTTCAGCAGCAGATGAGCTAAGGCAGGGGCAGAGATGGGCGATGTTACGGAGGTGGAAATAGGCGGTCTTGGTGATGGGAGTGGCTAAGTGGTCGGAAGCTCATCTCATGGTCAAATAGGACACCAAGGTTGCGAACAATCTGGTTCAGCCTCAGACAGCGACCAGGGAGAGGGATGAAGTCGGTGATAAGGGAATGAAGTTTGTGGCAGGGGCAATGGCTTCGGTGTTCCCAATATTTAATTGGAGGAAATTATGGAGCCATAGGGCTATTTTTTTTTTTACCGGTTGTAGAGGGCTGTTAGCAGCACTGGTTCCCAAATTGTTTGTCTCGCACAACCAGCAGCAAACCCAATGTAAACCTGCTGGATCTGATGCATAAGAACATAAAAATTAGGAGCAGGAGTAGGTCATACGGCCCCTCAAGCCTGCTCCGCCATTCAATAAGATCATGGCTGATCTTCAACCTCAACTCCACTTTCCTGCCCTATCCCCGTATTCCTCTGGAGTCCAAAAATCTATATCTCAGCGACTCAGCACCCACAGCACTTTGGAGCAGAGAATTCCAAAGATTCACAACCCTCTGAGTGAAGAAATTCCTCCTCATCTCAGTCTTAAAAGGCCGGCCCCTTATCCTGAGACTATGCCACCTAGTTCTAGACTCTCCAGCCAGGGGAAACAGCCTCTCAGCATCTACTGTCAATCCCCCTCAGAATCTTATATGTTTCAATGAGATTACCTCTCCTTCTAAACTACAGAGAGTATCGGCCCAATCTACTCAGTCTCTCCTCATAGGACAACCCTCTCATCCCAGGGATCAATCTAGTGAACCTTTGTTGCACCACCTCTAAGACAAGTATATCCTTCCTTAAATAAGGAGGCCAAAACTGTGTACAGTACTCCAGGTGTGGTCTCACCATAGCCCTGTACAATTGTAGCAAGGCTTCCTTACTCTTGTACTCCGACCCTCGAGCAATAAAAGGCCAACGTGCCATTTGCCTTCCTAATTGCTTGCTGTACCTGCATGCTCACTCTCTGTGTTTCGATAAATTTACATCGGGATTGCTGCTGGCTGTGCATCACCCGTGTGTTGGTTACTGGCATCGCTAGCACCTCTAAGGAAAAAGCAGTTACAGAGTGATGGATGCAGATTAGACCCCCTGCTCCAATGAGCGCCTGACTTCAACTACGATACCAAGTTGGAAGTTGTTGCATTCAGGTTCTGAGCCTCCTTCTCTGGAGCATCTGTGGAGATTTTCCAATCTGTATCTGCATGCAGATTCATAAGGGTTACACATTTCCTCAGCTTAGATCATGCTCAGAGGATCTTGTCTCCCGTTTTGCACAAGTAACCTCTCTATCTGCAGCCTGGAATCTGATTTTACCAGTGGTATCTTCTAGACTTGAGGGTTCGAAAGTATTATGCAAACACAGCATGATTCTTGAGTGAGGGGGCAGGGGCTTGGTAGGTGGGGAGACTCTTGCTACTTTTAGTGGACTTACTTGCGAGAAATGATGGTTGGAGGAAGTTGTTTGTGATCCCCAGCCAGGATGCATTTTGGGGCCTTCATTAATGGTATCCAGCAGCTCGCTTCCAGTGCCTGTGCACACTCATCAATCACCACGAGATCAAAATAATCATCCGACAAGAGTTTTAATGGGCCGTCATTAGAAGCACCTAGGAATCACAAAGAGTAGCTTGTAACAGTAAAACTGCACATCAGTGTATAATCTGGGCATAAAAATGAATGCATACAGCAACTGATCTACAACTGTAGGACTTCAATTGCATTATATTGTAACCCTGAATTGTTATCCAACCCCTGAATTCATCGTCTGAGAGAATTGTAATATGTGCATCTTTGACGCATATAAATAGTTATTGTTGTAATGGTGTTCCATTAATAGCTCACAGCAACTTTACATTTTTATGCTTGACTATTCTATGCCATCCCCAGTGGTCCAAAATGGCAACCATTTCCTCCCATCTTTAGAAAGATGTAGAAATCAAACTGTATGAATGTATGGCCCCAGTTTATCATCATAATTTAATGAAAGGGTAGTGAACAACATTGCTTTTCTTTAACATTTTCGAATCATTGTCCATAAAGAAGTTAGAGCCATGCAAAAAGACCCTTAAAAATAAACAGCGAGATAAGGGGTCAGCTTGGCACACCTCTTGAAAGAGAAGCCTGTGATTTCAAATCCAAGACTCGAGCACATAATCGAAGCCAGCACTTACTGAGGGAATACTGTCATGTCAGAGGTGCCGTCTTTCAGAGAAGATATTAAACCGAGGTCCCATTTGCATGACCCGTGATTTGCATGGATATTAAAGAATAATATGGCACTTTGCAAAGAAGAACAGGGAGTTCTAACATTCCTCCCTCAAACAAACACAACCAAAAAACAGAAAGCAAAATACTGCAAATCTCAAAACAAAAGTAGAAAAGGCTGGAAATACTCAGCAAATCAGGAAGGGTCTAAGACTTCAAATGTCAACTTCTGTTCCTCCACAGATGCAGCCTGGCCTGCTGAGTATTTCCAGCTCTTTTATTTTTTGTTTTCAGACCACCAAAAGCAAATTTACTAGCCATTCATCCCACTGCTGTTTTTGAGATCTTACAAGATGGCTGCCACACCAACCAAAATAATAACAATCACTGCAGTTCAAAGAAGTTTGTTATATGTGAAGCACTTTGGCATTTTTCAGATATTAGAAACATAGAAACATAGAATCTAGGAGCAGGAGTAGGCCATTCGGCCCGTCGAGCCTGCTCCGCCATTCAATACGATCATGGCTGATCATCCAAATCCAGTACCCTGTCCCTGCTTTAATCCCCACAGTACACATATCCCACCCTACCCCCGTCACCCCATGTATTTAATTCCCCCTAACATATCCCATATTAGGACAAGAAGCTAGATTAATTCAAATTCTTTTCTTTAACCTACAATTAATTCTTCAGTGCACTTTAATTTAAATTTACAATGCAGATTTTGAAATAAGCTAGATATAACAAAAACAAACACCTCTGGCCATGGGCAATTAAATTATGTTCATTACCATAATTCCGCATGCAAGTAAAGCTTTTAGAAATCCTATTATTCTTAGTCCCCCTTTTACTATAGGTTCGTAGTGCTGCAGAATTATGCACATTACAAAATGTAATCACCGTATTTCGTGATGTAAAGTTTTCATACTGTGCCTGATGCAAGAGTGCAATATGAAAGTGGTTTGGATAGCCTCGATCCGGTTATTCGTGAGGGTAGATCCACAGCAGAAATCTGCTCATAATTGAGCAGAAATTGCTGTAATTAAGGCCATCCTTATTTGAGGGGAAAAGAATCTCAATTGAGAAACCTACTTTGAGGGCCAAGGCTCCAAAGTACAAGACACCAAGGTTGAAAAGAGTAGGAGAGGTGGTGAGGCAAACTGAGAAGTAATGATTAGGTGACGGCAATCTTGAGCTTTAAAGGTCTGTAGATTGTAAAAAGTGAAGACCAATGTGGGTAAAGGGTTAACCAATTTGGAGGTTGTGGCAAAGAGCGAGTTATTTAAGGAAATACAGTTCATTGCTGCTTCTACTAGAGTAAACCCCGCACTCGGCCCTTGTTCCTTATGGCTCTACCTGTGTTGGTTGCCAAGACGACACTGGCTTTTTTTAGTATCTGTACTATAGCTGCCTCCTCCCTTGTTCTCAGCTCCTTTCTCAAAGTCTTGATCTCACCACGAAAGTGCACCTTCTCTCCTCGGTCCTGTGCCTTTTTCATTTTTGCCTTTGAACGAAAAAGCGATCATTTTTTTCCTCTCTGCATTGAACATATTAGCACATTAACATAAAACTTACAGCAAATAAACCAGCTTGTTTCACTTACTGTAACGAGAAAACAATTCAGTTGGAAAAGTTGCAGCTTTACTGAAAATTATGAATGTGGTTTTTAAAAAAAAAATACAATTCTCCACAAGATGTGAAACAAACCAAAATACAAATGTAATCTAGTTCCCTGTTGTGCAGGTACTTACAAAAGCCTGATCGATGTCCTTCCGGATATCCATTACTATTTGAGTGTTGTCACTGTGTGCCAATACAGCATCCAGAGAATGGCGCTGTATGGACTCAAGCAGTCGTGCAGGGTGACCTAAACGCAGAACCTGTTTTTTAAATTGTGCCAGGCGTTCAACAAGGTTGTCGACAGCAACGTTAGAGGGAGCACAGCAAAGCACCTTGGGGGAATTTAGAAAAAATCACTATCAGCAATAGGACAACTTTCGACATCCAGATAATTGAAACAGACTGATCAAATGAGAACTTTAAAGTTGTCAGGAATCACAAACACATAAGGGATATAGACAGGTTAAGTGAGTGGGCAAGAACATGGCAGATGGAATATAATGTGGAGAAATGTGAAGTTATCCACTTTGGTAGGAAAAAATAGAATAACGCAGCCTGTGGAGGAGCATTGAATGACAGATCGCAACTTCAGGATTTCCGCATTAGGCTGCGCAAACGCTAAATCCTGAAGTTGCAGTCAGTCTCAAAGACAGAATGACGATGAACGCTGCCAGTTTGCCGTCATCTGGACCACAAATTCTGGGTCATTGTTTTAATAAACTAAAAATGTTCATAACACTATGTTTCTCTTCTTCATTGGCCCTAAATCGCATGTGGAATTTTCCCTTCAAACAGAAAGTTGGATAAATAAGCCAGACTGCTGGTCCCAGTGGCTCTTGATCTTTCCCTTCCCTTTGTGCATTCCACTTAATCTGAGAAAGCAAATAAATCAATCAATCGGACAGATTATGAATTCCACTAGGCTTTCCATTTCAGTGACATGCTTCATGCAGGAAGGCTGGTGAATGAGACACACGCTGTTAATCTCATTGGCTCTCACTCTCATACTGTCTTTCACTCAAAGGTGAATAAATATTACGCCTCCTGCTAATCTCACTAGCTCTGGTTTAGAAAGCAGAAAATCAGGCACAGACTATCAACTCCACTAAATGTCATTCGATTCCCAAACACACTCCTTCAAATTGAGAGATGGGCAAATGAGGCATCACTGCTATACCTACTGCATTTCACGCTCACAATCTGTTCCATACAGAAAGGTGAACAAAATAAGCTAAACTTCTCCAGCCTTTTGAGATTAATAAAATTGTATACACAGTTCAATTGTAGTGAACTCCATTTTCTATTTTTCCACAGCTGTCAGGGAAGACACTCTGCTAAAATGCTTTCACCTGACCAATGGCCTTCTGTGCTTGCCAACTTATGGTAATCAAATACTGTCAGTAATTGAAACTATTAAACAACAATAAATCACCACAAAATAGTAACACAGATTCATTTAATGGCCCGGATTTTGCATTGAGAACAACAGTGCTCACCATTATTATGGTGTAAATTGGACAGCAACGTCCGGAGTCTGCACATGCACAGTTAAACGTGGAAATCCGGAAGTTGCTGTCCGAGTTACCCTGCTCCTCTACAGGCTGAGCTATAACAGTACCTCACCAATAGACTCGGCACTGACATCAATGCAAAGTTGCGGTAGTTACCCACTAATCACGCCAGAAAATGTTAGGGCTGGTGCATTCAGGTGTAAGTGAATTTTTAACAGTGTGATAAGTCATAATTACTGCCAAATAACTCTGGCCCTGAAAATTTTACTTTACAAGTGTGCAATCTCATTCCTTCAGAATTTAATTAGTGTTGGAGATTTAAAAAAATTAAAATTAAAATTGTTTTTTAAATTTTTCTGTCTGTCTCTTTTATCTCTCTTAATCCCATCTTTCTTTCACAACCTTTATTTTGCTTTCTGTACATGATTTAAATCTAATTAATACTTCCTGGTTCAGACTCTGCGCGGCTCAGTGAGGATTTTTCAATCTGATTGGTTGAAGAGCCTCACTGTTGCTTGGCCAGCTCATAGACGCTACAGATCCCCTGTAGAGGACGCCCGATGAAAAGTCTCTGCTCAAAAGCCCGCTGACCGCAAAATCTGGACCATTGTCTTGCATAACAGGGTGCAATCATACTAAACAAACCCCACCCCACCCAACTCCTTCTGATCACTCTTCTCACTCTACTAGTATCAACTGCCTGGCAGCTAAACTGAAGGCCAAAATAATGGGGAGATGAGGAGAATTTTTTTTATGCAACAAGTCGTTATGATCTGGAATGCACTGCATGAAAGGGTGGTGGAAGCAGATTCAATAGTAACTTTTGAAAGGGAATTGGATAGGTACTTAAAAAGGAAAAATTTGCAGGGCTATGGGGAAATAGAGGGGGAGTGGGACTAATCGGATAGCACTTTCAAAGAGTTGGCACAGGCACAATGGACAATGGACTGAATGGCCTCCTTCTGTGTTGTATGATTCTACGAATCCCTGTCCAATTCATTTTGTTATCCCAGTTGACATATGTTAACTGGTTTTTGTAGAACCAGATCAGAATGACCAAGTCCAACATGTGCATGACCTGTGGTTGCACCCAACCTTGCCACTGCCTCTTTATTTTCTTCAGTAAGTCCTGACTGGTTCTGGTCAGTACTATAAAAAGGAGCTTCACCCGCTTGACCATCCCAACAACAACAACAACAACTTGTGTTTACAACAACAATTTGTAGTTCTAATGAAGAAATCTATCTTTGTTTCAAATGATGGAAATGCATAGCGAATTAGCTTTCACTTCAGATTTCCTGTATTTGTGACTCTCTCTTTATCTATCTATGCCATGTCATATTGGCTGGCTCAACAAGTGCAATGGTTATTTAATTAACATTTATTCATTAGAATGACTTTTCGGTTGTGCTAACTATTCAAAACAGCCTGACATAATTAGCACCAGTTATGGATTCTAGGTTAGTAGAATCATTATCCAGTCTGTACTTCTTTTCGATTTACCCTCATCTCTTTTACTCTTTCAACCTTGGTGGTGTTTGCAATAAATTTTACAAAATCAATCAATCACTTAAGTTTTCAGCACAAAAGGAGGCCATTCAGCCCATTGCATCTATGTTGGCTCTCAGAGAGCTATCCACTTCGACCCATTCACCTGCACTTTTGCATAAGAACATAAGAAATAGGAGCAGGAGTAGGACATTCAATAAGATCCTGGCTACCTCATCTCCACTTTCCTGCACTATCCCCATATCCCTTGATTCCCTTAATATCCAAAAATCTATCGATATCTGTCTTGAATATACTCAACGAATGAGCCTCCACAGCATTCTGGGGTAGAGAATTCCAAAGATTCACCACCCTCTGAGTGAAGAAATTAGTTCACATCTCAGTCCTAAATGGCCGACCCCTTATTCTGAGACTGTGACCCCTGGTTCCAGATTCCCCAGCCAGGGGAAACATCCTCCCTGCATCTGTCAAGCCCTATAAGAATTTTGTATGTTTCAATGAGATCACCTCTCATTCATCTAAACTCTAGAGAATGTAGGCCTAGTCTACTCAATCTCACCTCATAGGACAATCCCCCCATCCCAGGAAGCAGTCTGGTGAACCTTCGTTGCACTCCCTCTATGGCAAGTATATCCTTCCTTAGGTAAGGGGACCAAAACTGTACACAATACTCCAGGTGTGGTCTCACCAGGGCCCTATATAATTGCAGTAAGACGTCTTTACTCTTATAATCAAATCCTCTTGTAATAAAGGCCAACATACCATTTGCTTTCCCAATTGCTTGCTGTACCTGCATGTTAGCTTTCAGTGATTCGTGTACAAGGACACCCAGGTCCCTCTGAACAACATTTCCCAATCTCTCACCATTTAAAAAATACTCTGCTTTTCTATTTTTCCTACAAAAGTGGACAACTTCACATTTCTCCACATTATATTCCATTTGCCATGTTCTTGCCCACTCACATAGCCTGTCTATATCCCCTTGAAGCCTCCTTGCATCCTCCTCACAACTTTCATTCCCACCCAGCTTTGTATCATCAGCAAACTTGGATATATTACATTTGGTCCCCTCATCCAAATCATTGATGTAGATTGTAAATAGCTGAGGCCCAAGCACTGATCCTTGCGGTACCCCACTAGTTACAGCCTGCCAACCCGAAATGACCCGTTTATTCCTACTCTGTTTTCTGTCCGTTAACCAATCCTCAATCCATGCTAGTATATTACCCCCATACCCTTTTAACTTTTTCTTTCTGAAATATTTATCCACTTCCCTTTTAAAAACTATTATACATTCTGCTTCCACTACGATGTCCTACGCTTCTCTGTAAAAAAAAAAAATTCTCCCAACTTCTCACTTTGTTCTTTTGTTGCTCATCAATTTGGTTCCTAAATAACATTTAAAAACAAAATGAAAAGTAAAAGCACTCCGATACTGAATGGTCTATAAATGTACTCCAAGCCCACGTATGATTCAAGTAAAATACTCCATGCATAATTCAAGTTAAATATTACCAATCATTGGCTGACCTTCAAGCCCTGTTTTACAGCTTGCAGAATTATTTCTACAACTGTAGTCGTCTTTCCAGTACCAGGAGGCCCATGGATAATTGCAACTTCCTTCTGTGACAGTGCAAAATGTACTGCTTCCTTCTGAGAGTCATCCAGACAAGGGTTGTACAGCTCTGGGCTTTCTGAAGAAAAACAAACCAGCAACCAACACTTCTTATTAAGGAAATAAAATATATATATCTATATCTCTATATCTACTACAGAGCATGAATGCAGCTAAAACTGCCCTTCATTTCTGAAGCTTGCAACATTTTCATTCTATGGGTAGGTAAAAATTTTAAAGATAAAAATAAAATGAATTCTTAGTTTCCATCTAGTTTAGCCACTTTGGTGAACTCAAAGCTGAACAAAAAGAGAATGCACGTGTTACTTTCCTGTAGAGAATGGCATGTCACCAATGTTTCTACACATTTAAAACAAAAATGGTCACAGCAGACAAAGTGAACATATCAGTTATAGGTTCTCAATACTCCTGTACTGTAAAGTTAAAATGGACTGAATTCTCCATTTTCAAACTATCAGGACAATGAACAAATGATGTGCAAGAAATTGATCTTACTTAGATTTTCTGAGGGAGAACTTGGCTCAGAAGTGCCAAACAGGACATCAATGAGATTAGAAGTAGGTCCAGTATGATATTGGCTCAAGGCCTTTAAAGCACTGAAAAGAAAAATTATAAATTAAAAAAAAGTTGAGTGCAGCTTTGATGAAGCCAGAATTTTCTAAATGCGAGTTGGAAACACAAAATAAAAACATTAAAATAATCAGGTGCCCAACACTTTATGGAGTGCTATGTGGAGAAAGGTCTGATGCTTTATGAGAAAAAGATGCACAAACTTCATGTTCACATGCTTTACACTGTTACTGAAAACGGAAGAATATAGATCTGAATTTTCTGCTGGTAGATGAAATAGATCTCAATGTAATAGTGCAGGGACCTTCTGCAATCTAGGCGCGCAGGTCTAAATGTATTACCACAGAAGCAGTTATTCATTTCTATTCCACCAAACCCGTATGCAGTATGAATAAAGTTATGCCTTTTGATGTATGCCAACTGAATGTAATGAGGACGAAGTGAGCAGTCTAAATGCAGCATAAATGAGCCTGGTATATATTGATGATGCATCTAACAGAAATCTATCTTTAATTATTTTTAAAAAAACAAATATGAAACCATCGCCTCTTAAGTTTTAACACTGTTGAAGGTAAAATAAATAATGCTTACTTTTTCAGTCTTTTGTAAGTGACATCATTAGCCAGTTTCAAAAGTTTATAGGAACAGTCACCGTCGAAGCTTAACTGATCACTGGCTTCATCGAAGGCTACGGTGATCGATTTTTGCGTGATGCGCGTCACAATGCCAGATGCAAGTTGGTCCAATGGGGTGGAGCCTTGGCTGTCATACAGACCCACGATGTCCCCTGAACAACAACAAAGAAAGTTAATGCATTTTCCCCCATGCCTCTCCGCCCCCCCCACCCAAGACATTATGCATTTCACACTAAAGAAATGTTACACTACCGGGCACATTCTTGTGTTCTCCATTAGACGAAGATAAACTCTATTACACAATCTAAGGCATTTCCTATGGCAAATAAAAAGAACTACATCATTTCAATTCCACAGATCCTACAGATTTTTACAATTGTCCGATCCATGAAGGAAGCACATCCTGGACATTAGACCTACAACATTTTGAAGTGCGGTTTCTAAAACTCTTGTCTGGTACAGTGGAGGGACTCCAGTTTCAATCTCCATTCTGCTGAGCCCTTGGTTTCTGCTGTATGGGAAGGAAACAGAGTACAGGCCAGATATCTCCCTGTGGGGAAAGAGGAAAAAATACAATTCTGTGGCAACTTGTTGTCATGGACAACAGTGATGATCCTCTGTGCATACTGCAGTTTATTCAATCAAAAAAGAGAGAAAGGCTTTTACAAAAAGTGCAAATTAATGTGGTTTGCTCAAAAAATGACTGATGGCTGTACAAACAACAAGAAGCCAGCTGTAGGCCTGACTACTTAAGTAAATATGGAACCTGAGAAACACATAGAAAATCTGTATGCATGAAGTTGACAGTCATGAAACCTTTGTTAGAAGAGGTGAATGAGACTGGAAATTAGTTATTGCAGTGTTCTACATTATACACATTCGCTGCAATGGATGTGACAGCATTAAAGAACAAATGAAACACACCGGAGCTAAAGTTATTGCTGGGCAGCACGGCATTGGCCTCATACTTTCTAGGTTCAAAGCTAACAAGAAAGCGTCCATACAGTCCGGTTCTCTGGCTCGCCACCTGAAGCTTCAGCAGGCAGACACCTTGCCGCTGGAGTTCTTTCACAGAGAGGTTTTCCTGCCAGGCCCTAAAAGCAACCATATGAAAAATAAACAACAACTTGCATTTATATAGCACTTTTAAGGTAGTAAAACGTTCCAAAAAGTGTTTCACAGGAATGTTATCAGACAAAATTTGACACCGAGCCACACAAAGAGATATGAGGACAGGAGACCTAAAGCTTGGTCAGAGGCAGGCTTTAAGGGGCGTCTTAAAAGGGAGAGAGAGGTAGCGAGGCAGAGGGGTTTAGGGAGGGAATTCCAGAGCTTAGGGCTGAGGCAGCTGAAGGCATGGCCGCCAATGGTGGAGCAATTAAAATCGGGGATGCTCAAGAGGCCAGAATTGGAGGAATGCAGAGATCTCGGAGGGCTGGAGGAGGTAACAGAGATAGGGAGGGGTTTGAAAACAATGATGGGAATTTTAAAATTGAGGCATTGCTGGACTTGGAGCCAATGTAGGTCAGCGAGTACAGGGGTGATGGGTGAACGGGACTTGGTGCGAGTTAGGATACGGGCAGCAGAGCTTTGGATGAGCTGAAGTCACATCATTACATGCCCCTGTAACGATTACAGAACTTTGCGCAGAGTAGGGATGGACAATAAATGCTGGCCTTGCCAACGACGCCCAGATCCCATGAACGAATAAAAAGAGTACACATCTGCTGTAGAGAAGAAGCTCCATTCTAAACTGGTCCTCAGCTGTTTGAGGGTTCCCTTGTTGCAATGCAAATATTCAGCCCAATTTTCAAATGAACATGCATGGCTCTTTGTTGGTGTAAACCCTTACTACCTTCATTGTGTGGATTATCTGCAGACTTTCTTTCCATTTCGTATGCACATATATTTTAAGAGACATGGAGATCGCATTGTCCCTCCCATCTGTTTCGTGGGTAGCATTCCAGGGAACCACACTGCAAATTGTTCATAACTCTGTGCCTCTATGGACTAATAACCTCTGTTCCACATACATTTAACACCAAAAACCTCCTAGTAAGCTGTTTGAAAGCAGTGCTTTTACAGATACAGATCATCAATATTTATTATATCCATCAAGCTGTGTATATGAGTACTGCTATCATTTAGAAATCTATTGCAAATTACAGATAAAGGAGCCAGAATCAATATAAAGTCTTCTTCAAATAAGCTCATGAATATTCAACAAAGCAGGCTGACTTGAATCAGACATCTTTGGGTCATGGATTTTGGTTCCTGTAACAATTAAGTGGGAGGTATTGGCAAAACCAAACTGCTGGCCATAAATTATTCAATTATTTGTTAAACTTATAGATTGGAGCTGTGGGGCTGAGTATCACATGCTTGAAACTCTTCTACTAAAGGAGGAGATGAAAGGGCAGTGCTGAGAAAGCATACCTGGTCTCTTCAATTTCAGCCGCTCTTTCTTCTTGTAGTAACTCTAAATTTTGAGACACAAAGACCTCCATCGCTGTACCTATACGAGAAGCAAGTAAAAGAAGATGGCAACAACTCAAAAACAATTATAAATAGGACTTTGCTTCAAATTACTTCTGTGTGAGAAAAGCAAGGAGCTATTATTGCAACCACTTGCATTAGAATATTAGGGGTAGGACATTTAGGACTGAGATGAGGAGAAATTTCTTCACTCAGAGGGTGGTGAACCTGTGGAATTCTCTATCACAGAAGGCCGTGGAGGCCAAGTCACTGAATATATTTAAGAAGGAGATAGAAAGATTTCTAGACACAAAAGGCATCAAGGGGTATGGGGAGAGAGCGGGAATATGGTATCGAGATAAAGGATCAGCCACGATCATATTGAATGGCGGAGCAGGCGCGAAGGGCCGAATGGCCTACTCCTGCTCCTATTTTTCTATGTTTCTAATCTTTAATGCAAAAATAAAACTTCTGAATGTGTTCACGAATGGAAACATGGCAAGGAAAGTGTGCGTTATGTCATGGAGGGAGAGAGTAGGAGGTGTCAACAAAAGCCTGGATCAAAATGAGAAAGTTTTTGAATGAAGGAGAGAATAGTGGAGAGGGGTAAGAGTTTAGGGAGGGAGTTATAGAGAACAAGACCAAGGCAGCTGAAGGCTCTGTCGCCAAGGGTGGGGGACACACAAAAAGCCACCAGAGTCCGTGGACTAAAGGTGCAGGTATACAAGGATGAAGGAGGTGGCAGAGATGTGGAGAAATAGCTAGTCATCCTAAAAATAAAATCACTCAGAATATGACTGCCCTGGTAAGTGTGAACTAAAGGAGACCAATAGGAGTTCAGTACACTGACCCTACACAAGAGATTGTGTGTAGGCAAAAGGAAAAAACTGACCTCGCACAGCAGTCCGAGCCCACAGGTTTACCCTATCCCAAGGTCACTTTACTGGTTTATTGGGGATACTAGATGAAACACATTAATGGGTCAGCGACAAGGCAGTGCGTTAGCCAATAACAGCAACTATCTCAGCGAAGGGATTTGCTCCAGTTAAGCAATAGCTCTCCCAAGAGAAACAGCAGGCTGCAGAGTCATTGCAAAGCTGTGAGCCACTGTCACCGTGATCTCACTACATAGGACAGTTTGTCTGTTGGGAAAGACATAGGCAACATGAGGACAGCCAAGCAATGCCCATATCCCTGGCATTGTTCAACAGCCGACTGCCCATTTCCCACCTGAGAAACAGGCAGCCGGCAATTGAGAATAGGGTGGAGAAGGAGACCTTGGCCACTCCACTGATGCCCAAGGCCCACCGGTTTCCGGTGGAAGTCAGTTTAAATATGCAAATCGGGTCCTACCTTGTAGGACCATGATTGCTGTATTCAGGTGTGCTACACACTCTACCCATTTGTACCAGGCGTTAAGCAGCCTAACCAGCGGTCATTATGTAAAGGAATGAGCCATATTTCAGAAAAATACACCATCCTACGAACAGAATTCAGACTTTATTAAAATATGACAAACTGGGTTTAAAAATCTAAAAGCCTCAACGACACAAAGCTGTAACTACGGCTTCGGAGATAAGATGAGTCACAAAGCTGTAAACACCATACAAGCTTTTGAAATGGGAATTGGTTATTGACACTGAGACAATGGCCTCATTGAAACAGAGCGTTGGAGGTTCCAAGAAGTCTGCAGTTTGGAACCAACACAATAGCTATACCCAGTTTAAAGTGTTAAAAACTAACACTTCGAACAGAAACACAGAACATTAAAAAACCATGTGCCTTTGTAAAAGTAACATCAAATGAAAGACAGGAAACATAAGTTTGTAATACAACCAACTAAGATGGCTGGGGAAACAATCAAGTACTCGGCTAAAGTGTTTTTGATTTACATATAGTAAAAAGGTACAAACAGAAGACTTTGTAAATATTACATCAATAGATACACCAAGCAATCACACTGTTTATGTGTTGAACTTAGAACACAAGGATACGCGAAGTCTGGCTTACAAGCAGTTGAAGTAATTTAAGAATTCAATAGGAGACCTTCGTAAGAATGGCATCAAATAGATACATCTGTCATAACCATTTTTTATGATAACTTTTGAACACCTAAAAAGGTAGAGACAGAATTCTGCAAGCTAGCAGCTGAACTGACAGTAAGAATAGAAAGAAGTCAACAGAAAGATGACTGGAGATAATTAGCTTACATCAGCAGAAAACTTCAAAGAATATACCACTGCAAAAAGAGTATAAAATATGGAACTTTCAGATAGGAAGTCAGAAGTCGCTGGAAGGGGCAAAGCGATTCTCAACTTCAGAGGCAGGCTCTGTAAGTTTTTAAACTCTGAGTCTCGGGGATCAAAAGGTACTTTTATTTGATTTTGGTGGATATTCTGGATTAAGAATAAGTAGAAGAGTGGAGATGTAACAAAGTTAAGATTTGAGAATAAGGATCTCTGATAAGAAATGTAAGCTATTTGTATTTTGAACTGTTAAAGTTGCGATTGACTCACCAACTGTTAACTACATGTCGGTTCTTTAATAAATTTATATATTTTTAGAATTGTCTCACATAGTATTTCTGTATCAAACTCGCGAACCTAATTTCTGTACACTCTTTGTGAGGAGTTGCAGAATTCTGGGGGGTTTTCCGGACCCTCATAATATCCGGAAGGTTACAGTCTAGTTAAACTTATTAAAAGTGCTATCTGGAGGACGGTAACATCTTCAGGTCGTTCCTTTCCTTTAGGGAGAGATAGTCTGACCTTTAGACCCAATTAAGCATCTCTAGGATTCGGCTATCTCTAACTTTAGTTGAAGGTGAACGTCTGGGGAATACGCCTGATCTGGGGTAGCCCGAAAAGGGCGAGGACTAGTAATTATCTCTTCAATTAAAGGGACCACATGCTGACCCGTGCAAGGCTCCTTCTCCTGGAGCGCATCACCAGGGTGGGAGCCAGAAGATTTTCCACTCTCCCACAACTGGTGAGCTGCAGCAGGACACCTGCTTGGCAGCAGCAGCTTGTTGGCATCATATAAACAAGGCCCGAACCTGGAAGTGGTGCAGGCCTCCCAAAGCCAGTTCCAGGTGGGCGGTATGGCTGCTCTGCCAATTTTGGGGCCACTTCTAAAAATGTGCCCCCCACCCACCCACCCCCATCTCGTAGCAAACAGGACCAGGAAGCCTCAATGTGTCCTGTGGGGTACTTTACCAGAAAAGATACATTAATATTGTTCGGCATACCACACCAGCGCAAGATGCCAGACAGATTCTCACAAATGTCACAACAGGAACCAGCAAATAACCACCTTGCTCCAAGGAGAGTGCTGTCATCAGCTTAAGATGATGACCAAGCACTTCCTTGGAGAACTGTCATGGACGTCTGGAGATGATGGCCCGTATTTTCCGATGCCTATGGGCTGTGTACACACCCATAGGGACATCGGCAATGCCGGTTTCAGGCATGCAAAGCGCATGCGCTGAAAACCGGCATTTCCGACGTCAAGAATGCTCGACAGATCGGACGCCTGCCCTGGAGAACCTCCGCCCGCAGAAAACCCTTAGAAATCTTACGCCTGGTAAAAACATGCGCAAGGCCTGCTTTTACCAGCATAAGAGTTGAAAAAGTTTAAAAAAAAATTCTCACTCATTTATAATTTTAAAATACTTTTAAAAAAGGTAAGATTATTTTTAGCCCCATAAAAAACTTTAATTTTTTTTTCAAAAAATTAAATTTGTTTAAAATATTTAATTTATTGTAATTTTAACTCATTTTAAAAATGTGATTTTTTAAAAAAAATTATTTAATGTTTTACAGTGTTTTTGGGGTGATCTCCATTCATATATTTGACAGGTCTATCTGTCAAAAGTATGAAGGGAGATTCCCTTCTCCTATTGGCTGGCCTGGCCCACGTGATTCCAGGGACGCTTGCGAACTGCCTGCGTCCCTGGGATACGTGGGCCCTGCGCATTTCGACTTGAGAGGCCCAGGAGCGGAAGTGTCCGGATCTCGGGAGCCCTCAGGTAAGTTCGTAGATTTTTTTCCCAATAGAAGGCATCCGTACGCAGGAAGCCTCCTATCGGAAATTACAGGCCTATGTGTCCATTTTTGACGTCAGTAAGATTTAATCCAAATATTAACCAAATTTCTGATTCTTTGAAGAACAAAGGGTATTTTATATGAAAATCCTGCTTTAGCCACAAAAATGGAAGATGCGAACACTTCCTGAACCTTTAATGCACTGCTTGTTGTCATGTATGATTGTTAAGGTCAAATCTTTAATGGGACTGATTTTACATCAAAGAAAGAACACCCATAAAATCCAGGGAGCCTTTCAGGGTTTATAACTCTATTTTATAGCATCGCTATATGTGATGAGGGCTAATAATCATGCCATGGGGTCTCACCCCATGCAATTCAACATCAGAGACTAAGGGGGAAAAATTCAGTTGGTTGCGCCTCCCGTTAGCGCCTTAAGAGGGCGCAAAGCAACTGGCGCCCGGGCGCGGCGATGTTTGCGCCGTTCGCGAAATTAACTAGATATTTTGCGGCGGCGCTAAACACTACCACCACGATCTCCTGCGCCGGCAGATCGTGACGTCAGTCAAGTGCGCAACGCCCCGGAGCGGATATTGAGTGGCGGCCCCTGCCTTACCGCCCGCCGTTAGCAACGACAGGTTGAGGGGAGCGTTTTGCAGTCAGGAAGGGACTGGGGGAGCGCTATTTAAAGGCGACCGCTTCCTGCCTTTTATTGTTGGTGACATTTTTGAACCACGCATTCTGAGAGAGAGAGAGAGAGAGAGAGAGAGATATGTCTGGAGAGATTCAACGCTGTGTGAAGGAGTTTTGGGTACTGAGCAGCACTTTGCAGGTTCATTTTGATTTGCCCTTCCTTGTATCGATTTAGAAGAGACTGTGGGGGCTGCACTCTGAGCTCTTTCCCTGGGCCTCTCCATTGTTCTTTCCAGCAGATTTGATGTACAGGTCTCTCCAGGCCGAGATTCAAGGCTGCAATGAGCAGGATGTGGATGGAAAGCAAGATCAACCCTCCCCTTTAAGAACTAGCCGGCGCCATTGTGTGTGTGTTCCATTGCTGACTGACATCACATGAGCTTCGCCAGCGCTCTGAGGTAGCACCTCGCTCCTCGGCCTTTGCGCCTTAAGACAGGTGTGAAGCGCCTGATTTAGCGCTCCAATCACCTCCAGGGGCGATAAAAGTCAAGTTTGCAGTCGGAGGCGATAATTAGCGCCAGGCGCTAATCTTTGCGCCCGGCCGATAATTGCGCCCCAAATGGGGCGATACTGAATTTCTCCCCCTAAGTTTCTAAGAATTTGCTGAGAAAAACCACAAGGTTTTGGATTTTGTCTTTTCAAGTTTTTAAACAGACCAGTTCAAATATTGTGCAAGGTTAGTTATTATGTTGCATCAGTATCATACCATGTCCTGAGGAAGGGTCTTGGGCCTGAAATGTCAACCGAATGAATTCTGTTCCTCCACAGATGCTGCTTGGCCTGCTCATTATTTCTAGCTTTTTTTAAATTATTTCCAGGCAAGTGAAGGATGGACAAAAACTGCATCAACTCCAGTGCACAAGAAATTCACCTATATATAGATGTTTTATAAATACATAAAGAGCAAGAGGATAACTAAAGAAAGAGTAGGGCCTATTAGAGACCAAAAAGGTAATGAATACTTAATGAATTCTTAAATGAATACTTTGTGCCTGTCTTCACAAAAGAAAGTGACGACACAGACATTGTAGTTAAGGAGGAGGAATGTGAAATATTAGATGAGATAAACATAGTGACAGAGGAAATACTAAGGGGTTTAGCATCTTTGAAAGTAGATAAATTGCCAGGCCTGGATGAAATGTATCCCAGGCTGTTAAAAGAAGCAAGGGAGGAAATAGCAGAGACTCTGACCATCATTTTCCAATCCTCTCTGGCTACAGGTGTGGTGCCAGAGGACTAGACTGCTAATGTGGTATTGTTGTTTCAAAAGGGAGAAAGGGATAGACCAAGTCATTACAGGCCAGTCAGCCTAACTTCGGTGGTGTGCAAATTACTGGAAAATATTCTGAGGGACAGTATTAATCATCATTTAGAAAGGCACGGATTAATCAGGGACAGTCAGCATGGATTTGTTAAGGGAAGGCAGTGTCTGACTAACTTGATTGAATTTTTTGAGGAGGTAACAAAGAGCATCGATGAGGGTAGCGTATTTGATGCAGTCTACATGGATTTTAGCAAGGCTTTTGAAAAGGTTCCACATGGCAGGTTGGTCAGAAAAGTAAAATCCCATAAGATCCAAGGGAAAGTGGCAAGTTGGATCCAAAATTGGCTCAGTGGCAGGAAGCAAAGGGTAATGGTCGACGGTTGTTTTTGTGACTGGAAGGCTGTTTCCAATGGGGCTCCGCACAGCTCAGTACTAGGTCCCTTGCTTTATGTGGTATATATCAAGGAGTTAGACTTCAATGTAGAGGGCATGATTAAGACGATACAAAAATTGGCCGTGTGGTTGATACTGAGGAAGAAAGCTGTAGACTGCAGGAAGATATCAATGGACTGGTCAGCTGGGCAAAACAGTGGCAAATGGAATTGAATCGGGAGAATTGTGAGGTAATGCATTTGAGAAGGGTTAACAAGGCAAGTGAATACACAATAAATGGTAGGATATTGAGAAGTGCAGAGGAGCCTTGGAGTGCATGTCCACAGTTCCCTGAAGGTAGCATGACAACAACAACTTGTATTTATATAGCGCCTTTAATATAATAAAACATCCCAAGGTGCTGCACAGGGGTATTTTAAGACAACAAATTTGACACTGAGCCACATAAGGATAAATTAGGGCAGGTGACCAAAAGCTTGGTCAAAGAGGTAGGTTTTAAGGAGCGTCTTAAAGGAGGAAAGAGAGGTAGAGAGGCAGAGAGGTTTAGGGAGGGAATTCCAGAGCAGAGCGCCTAGGCAACAGAAGGCACGACCACCAATGGTTGAGTGATTATAATCAGGGATCCTCAAGAGGGCAGAATTAGAGCGCAGATATCTCGGGGGGGGGTTGTGGGGCTGAAGGAGATTACAGAGATAGGAAGGGGCGAGGCCATGGAGGGATTTGAAAACAAGGATGAGAATTTTGAAATCGAGGCGCTGCTTAACCGGGAGCCAAGTAGGTCAGCGAGCACAGGGGTGATGGGTGAACGGGACTTGGTGCGGGTTAGGACACAGGCAGCCGAGTTTTGGATGACCTCAAGTTTACATAGGGTGGAATGTGGGAGGCCAGCCGGGAGTGCGTTGGAATAGTCAAGTCTAGAGGTAACAAAGGCATGGATGAGGGTTTCAGCAGTGGATGAGCTGAGGCAAGGGCGGAGACGGGCGATGTTACGGAGGTGGAAGTAGGCAGTCTTTGTTATGCTGCGAATGTGTGGTCGGAAGCTCATTTCAGAGTCAAATGTGACACCAAGGTTGCGAACAGTGTGGTTCAGCCTCAGACAGATGTTAGGGATTAAGAAGACATACGGGATACTTTCCTTTATTAGCCGAGGCATAGAATATAAGAGTCATAATGGCACAGAAGGAGGCCATTCGGCCCATCGAGTCCGTGCCGGCTCTCTGTAGAGCAATCCAGTCAGTCCCATTCCCCCGCTCTATCCCCAGAGCCCTGCAAGTTTATTTCCCTCAAGTGCCTATCGAGTCTCCCCTTGAAAACATTGAGTGTCTCTGCTTCCGCCACTTCCGTCGGCAGCGAGTTCCAGGTCATCACCACTCGCTGTGTAAAAATGTTTTTCCTCACGTCCCCCCTGTATCTCTTTCCCAAAACCTTAAATCTGTGTCCCGTAGTCTTGTACCATCAACTAGTGGGAACAGCCTTTCCCCGTCTAGCCTATCCAAACCCGTCATAATCTTGTACACCTCTATCAAGTCACCCCTCAACCTCCTTTGCTCTAATGAAAACAAATCCAGCTTCTCCAACCTGTCCTTGTAGCTAAGATTCCCCCATCCCCAGAACCATTCTGGTAAATCTCCTCTGCACCCTCTCAAGGGCCTTCACACCCTTCCTAAGACCAGAACAGGACTGCAATGCTCCGGTTGTGGCCTCACCAGTGGCCTCACCTGCTCACTGATGCCCAGTTTGGGTTCCTCCAAGGCCACTCGGCTCCCAACCTCATTACAGCCTTGGTCCAAACATGGACAAAGGAGCTGATTTCCAGAGGTGAGGTGAGAGTGACTGCCCTTGACATCAAGGCTGCATTTGACCGAGTGTGGCATCAAGGAGCCCTAGTAAAACTGAAGTCAATGGGAATCAGGGGGGAAACTCTCCACTGGCTGGAGTCATGCCTAGCACAAAGGAAGATGGTTGTGCTGATTGAAGGTCAATCATCATAGCCCCAGGACATCCCTGCAGGAGTTCCTCAGGGCAGTGTCCTAGGCCCAACCATCTTCAGCTGCTTCATCAATGACCTTCCCTCCAACATAAGGTCAGAAATGGGGATGTTCGCTGATGATTGCACAGTGTTCAGTACCATTCACAACTCCTCAGATAATGAAGCACTCCATGCCCGCATGCAACAAGACCTGGACAACATTTAGGCTTGGGCTGATAAGTGGCAGGTAACATTCGCGCCACAGACATGCCAGGCAATGACTATCTCCAACATGTGAGAGTCTAACCACCGCCCCTTGACATTCAATGGAATTACCATCGCTGAATCTCCCACCTTCAACATCCTGGGGGTCACCATTGACCAGAAACTTAACTGGACCAGCCACATAAATATTACGGCAACAACAGCAGGTCAGAGGCTAGGTATTATGCGGCGAGTGTCTCACCTCCTGACTCCCCAAAGCCTTTCTACCATCTACAAGGCACAGGTAAGGAGTGTGATGGAATACTCTCCACTTGCCTGGATGAGTGCAGCTCCAACAACACTCAAGAAGCTCGACACCATACAGGACAAAGCAGCCCACTTGATTGGCACCCCATCCACCACCTTAAACATTCACTCCCTCCACCACCGGCGTACCGTGGCTGCAGTGTGTACCATCTACAAGATGCACTGCAGCAACTCGCCAATGCTTCTTCGGCAGCACCTCCCAAACCCGCGACTTCTTCCACCTAGAAGGACAAGGGCAGCAGGCGCATGGGAACACCACCACCTCAAAGTTCACCTCCAAGTCACACACCATCCTGACTTAGAAGTATATCGCCGATCCTTCATCGTCACCGGGTCAAAATCGTGGAACTCCCTACCTAACAGCACTGCGGGAGTACCTGCACCACACGGACTGCAGTGGTTCAAGGCGGCGGCTCACCACCACCTTCTCAAGGGCAATTAGGGATGGGCAATAAATGCTGGCCGTGCCAGCGATGCCCACATCCCATAAAGTAATAAAAAATTTATAAAGGTTCAGCATAACTTCTCTACTTTTATACTCAATACCTCTATTTATGAAGCCCAAGGTCCCATATGCTTTGTTAACCACTCTCTCAATATGTCGTGTCACCTTCAGGGACCTATGCACATTAACTCCCAGGTCCCTCTGTCCCTGCACATTCTTTAAAACTGTGCCATTAAGTGTATATTGCCTCTCCCTGTTCCTTCTGCCAAAATGCATCACCTCACACTTCTCTGTATTAAATTCCATCTGCCACTTGTCTGCCCATTCTGCTAGCCTTTCTATGTCCTGTTGCAGTCGATTGATATCATCCCTGTTTGCCACACCCCCAAGTTTGGTGTCATCGGCAAATTTAGAAATTCTACTCTGTATTCCAATATCCAGGTCATTTATATATATCAAAAAAAGCTGTGGCCCCAGCACTGACCCTTGGGGAACACCACTGCCTACCATCCTCCAGTCTGAAAAACAGCCATTTACCACAACTCGCTGCTTTCTGTCCTTAAGCCAATTCCTTAGAAACATAGACATAGAAGATAGGAGCAGGAGTAGGCCATTCGGACCCTCGAGCCTGCTCCGCCATTCGATGAGATCATGGCTGATCATCCAAACTCAGTACCCTGTCCCTGCCTTCTCCCCATATCCCTTGATACCTTTAGCTTTAAGAAATATATCTAACTCATTCTTGAATATATTTAATGACTTGGCCTCAACTATCTTCTGTGGTAGAGAATTCCACAGGTTCACCACTCTCTGGGTGAAGAGATTCCTCAAGGCTTACCCCTTATCCTCAGACTGTGACCCCTGGTTCTGGACTCTCCGACCATCGGGAACATTCTTCCTGCATCTAGTTTGTCCAGACCTGTCAGAATTTTATATGTTTCGATGAGATCCCCTCTCACTCTTCTATACTCCAGCGAGTATAAGCCCAATCGACCCAATCTCTCCTCATATGTCATTCCTGCCATCCCAGGTATCAGTCTGGTGAATCTTCGCTGAACTCCTTCCATGGCAAGAACATCCTTCCTCAGATAAGGCGACCAAAACTGCACACAATACTCAAGGTGTGGTCTCACCAAGGCCCTGTACAACTGCAGCATGACATCCCTGTTCCTATACTCAAACCCTTTCGCTATGAAGGCCAACATACCATTTGCCTTCTTCACCGCCTGCTGCACCTGCATGCTTACCTTCAGCGACTGGTGCACAAGGACACCCAGGTCTCGTTGCACTTCCCCTTCTCCCAATCTATTACCATTCAGATAATAGTCTGCCTTTCTGTTTTTGACACCAAAGTGGATAACCTCACATTTATCCACGTTATATTGCATCTGCCACGCTTCTGCCCACTCACCCAACCTGTCCAAATCATCCTGGAGTTTCTCAGTATCCTCCTCGCAGCACACACTCCCACCCAGCTTTGTGTCATCTGCAAACTTGGAGATATTACATTTAGTTCCCTTATCTAGATCATTAATGTATATTGTGAATAGCTGGGGTCCAAGGACCGATCCCTGCGGTACCCCACTAGTCACTGCTTGCCACTCGGAAAAAGACCCATTAATTCCTACTCTCTGCTTTCTGTCCGCCAACCAGTTCTCTATCCAAGTCAATACCTTGCCCCCAATCCCATGTGCCTTAACTTTACACGCTAATCTCTTATGCGGGACCTTATCGAAAGCCTTTTGAAAGTCCAAATACACCACATCTACTGATTCTCCCTTATCTATTTTCCCAGTTACATCCTCAAAAAATTCCAGTAGATTAGTCAAGCACGATTTACCTTTTGTAAATCCATGTTGACTTTGTCCGATCCTGTCACTGTTTTTCAAGTGCTCAGCTATTACATCCTTTATAATGGACTCTAGCATTTTCCCCACTACCGATGTCAGGCTTACCGGTCTGTAATTCCCCGCTTTCTCTCTACCACCCTTTTTGAATAGTGGGGTAACATTAGCTACCCTCCAATCCATGGGTACAGTTCCAGATTCCATCGAATGTTGGAAGATGATCAGCAATGCATCTACTATTTCTAGGGCCACTTCCTTAAGTACCCTAGGATGTAGATTATCAGGCCCTGGGGATTTATCGGCCTTCAATCCCGTCAATTTCCCTAACACCATTTCCCTGCAAATACTGATTTCTTTCAGTTCCTCCCTTTCATCAGACCGTATGTTCTCCAACATCTCTGGGAGGTTATTTGTGTCCTCCTTTGTGAAGACAGAACCAAAATATGCATTTAATTGGTCTGCCATTTCTTTGTTCCCCATTATAACTTCCCCCGCTTCTGACTGCAAGGGACCTACACTTGATTTCACTAATCTTTTTCTCTTCACATATCTATAAAAGCTCTTACAGTCAGTTTTTATGTTCCCAGCAAGCTTACTTTCATATTCTATTTTCCCCTTCTTAATTAATCCCTTTGGCCTCCTTTGTTGAAACCTAAACTGCTCCCAATCCTCAGGGTTACCACTTTTTCTGGCCAATTTATATGCCCTCTCCTTGGATCTTATGCTATCCCTAATTTCCCTTGTTAGCCACGGTTGAGTCACCCTTTTTGTTTTATTCTTATGCCACACTGGGATGAACAAATTCTGTAGTTCATCCATGCAGTCTTTGAATGTTTGCCATTGCCTATCCACCGTCAACCCTTTGAGTGACATTCCCCAATCAATCCTACCCAATTCGCGCCTCATACCATCATAGTTTCCTTTATTTAAATTCAGGACCCTAGTCTCCTTGGATCCTATGCTATCCCTTATCCAAGCTGCCACTGACCCACCTATTCCATGAGCCTCAATTTTGTTAACCAGCCTTCTATGTGGTACTTTGTCAAATGCCTTCCAAAAACCATGTAGACAACATCCATTGCATTCCCTTCATCTATCCTCCCTGTTACTTCATCAAAAAATTCAATTAGATTAGTCAAACACAATCTTCCTTTTACAAACCCGTGTTGGCTCTCCTTAATTAGCTTAAACCTCTCCAAATGCCCGTTAATTTTTTCCTTGATTATTGTTTCTAAAACTTTGCCCACCACTGATGTTAACCTGACCGGCCTGTAGTTACTAGGATTGTCCTTACACCCTTTCTTGAACAAGAGCAGGGAGGTTATGCTTGAACATGTATAAAACACTAGTTAGCCCACAGCTAGAGTACTGCATACAGTTCTGGTCACCACATTATAGGAAAGATGTGATTGCACTAGAGGGGGTACAGAGGAGATTTATGAGGATGTTGCCAGAACTGTAGAATTTTAGCTATGAGGAAAGATTGGAAAGGCTGGGGTTGTTTTCTTTGGGACAGAGGAGGCTGAGGGGAGACTTAATTGAGGTGTATAAAATTATGAGGGGTCAAGATAGAGTGGATAGGAAGGACCTAGTTCCCTTAGCAGAAAGGTCAATAACCAGGGACATAGATTTAAAGTAATTGATAGAAGGATTAGAGGGAAGTTGAGGAGAACTTTTTTCAACCAAGAGGGTGGTGGGGGTCTGGAACTCACTGCCTGAAAGGGTGGTGGAGGCAGAGACCCTCACCACATTTAAAAAGTACTTGGATCTGCACTTGAAGTGCCGTAACCTACAGGGCTACAGACCAAGTGCTGGAAAGTGGGATTAGGCTGGATAGCTCTTTTCCAGCCAGCACAGACACGATGGGCTAAATGGCCTCCTTCTGTGCTGTAAATTTCTATGATTCTATAAATTTCAATGATTCTATAAATTTCAATGATTCTATATCATCAAATAAGTCAAATCATGGAGATATTAAGAGCGAGATTTATGGTCAAAAAGAGCACATTGATATCCCGCACTCTGTACAACACTGTCCATTCCAGGTTACTATGGAGAGGATCCAAATCTTCCCCGGCCCCCAGTACGAGGACTCCTGAGCCTCGGGCCCTCCTCAGGTTCACACTTACCCACTCCCCGCTTATGTCCGTCCCTCTCTCTCTTCCCCCCACGGTCCGTCCGCTCTTTATCTCCCCCGCTGACGTCTTTCCGCCGGGAAGATGGCGGCCATCTGTGCGCGGCTGCTTGGGAGCTGGAGCCGGGGCAGAGTCCGAGCCGCTGGTAAGAGGAGTGAACCCGGGACCAAGCCCTCGGCCGGCTGTAGAGTCGGAGTCTCCTGAAGAGGCAGCGCCGGGCCGGGGATCCCTCTGGGGGGGGTCAGGCGGCCTTGGGAACCCGGTGGCAGGCAGCGGGTGTGGGCAGGTTCTTGGAGCCGGAGAGGGACGGGACACTCTGCCTGGGCTCCACAGAAAGTGTGGCTGGGATAGTTGGAGGAGCTCCAGTAACCCTCTCCCCAACCCAGGGGAGAGGTGCTGAAAGGACCTTTCACAACCTCAGGACGTCCCAAAGTGCTTTATACCCAATGAAGTACTTTTTGAAGTGTAGTCACTGTTGTAATGTAGGAAATGAGGCAGTCAATTTTGCACACAGCAAGCTCCCACAAACAGCAATGTGATAATGACCAGATAATCTGTTTTAGTGATGCTGATTGAGGGATAAATATTGGCCATGATGCAGAGATGCCGGTGTTGGACTGGGGTGGACAAAAGTGAGAAGTCGCACAACACATAAAACTGTTGGACTATAACCTGGTGTTGTGCAACTTCTCACTTAAAAATAGTGCCATGGGATATTTTACACCCACCTGAGAGAGTAAACGGGGCCTCGATTTAACGTCTCATCTGAAAAACAGCACCTCCAGCAATGCAGCACTCCCTCAGTACTGCACTGGGAGTGTCAGCCTAGATTTTGTGCTCAAGTCTCTGGAGTGAAACTTAAACCCATGACCTTCTGACTCAGAGGTGAGAGTGCGACCACTGAGTCAAACTGCCCACTCCAACTGAGATCAACTAACAGTGCAGAAAAGGGGCAAGTTTTACAATTACTATGTCTATTATGATGCAGGGCTTGCAACCCTCCTGGTAAGCAAACGGGTTATAATTCTACTTATTCTGCTTCTGTGGAATTCATTTCTCCGTGATCTTGATGCCATGTTGGCATCACATCATCATGTGGGAGGCTGTATGCGATTCCTGTTACATCAGCGTGTGCTTGATGTAGGTTCTGCCACAATGTATGTTGCCCCACGTGGAGGCTTTGGTATAAGCCACCAAAGCGGCTTTAGGTGGGAATTCAATCCAAGTTTATTTTTGGCAAAAGGTGGTAATCCTGTATTAGAGGAAGTTGCTATAAACTGGCACCATAGAATATGTCTGTTATTTGGGAGATCATCATATGTCACATAATAAACTAATATTGTTTATTTCAGAGCATTCCCATGGATAGTTCTGATTATGACTGCTTTGGTGGGAGATTGGCACCTATACAAGATGTGTTTCACTGGCACAGCCTGAGATGAAACCACTGATAATTCAGACAAAATGTGGCTAGTTTACTCATTATATGACACGTCTATTCAGTAATAATTATGCACTTTGTGGGCTTGTCTTGTGGACTTTTACTGTAGTATAATGGACAATTATACAGAGTGCCCATCTTTCCCACAAATCCATGTTTGAATCCCTCCAATCAGGTTTCCTGCCCTTGCCACAGTACCGAAACAGCTCTCATCAAAGTCACAAATTACATCCTTTGTGACTGTGACAAAGGTAAACTATCCCTCCTCGTCCTTCTTGACTTGTCTGCAGCCTTTGACACGGTTGACCACTCCATCCTTCTCCAACGCCTCTCGACCGTCGTCCAGCTGGGTGGGACTGCACTCGCCTGGTTTCATTCTTATCTATCTAATTGTAACCAGAGAATCACCTGCAACGGCTTCTCTTCCTGCTCCCGCATCGTTACCTCTGGTGTCCCCCAAGGATCTATCCTTGGCCCCCTCCTATTTCTCATCTACATGTTGCCCCTTGGCGACATCATCCGAAAACACAGCGTCAGTTTCCACATGTACGCAGACAACACCGAGCTCGACCTCACTACTTCTTCTCTCGACCCCTCCACGGTGTCTAAATTGTCAGACTGCTTGTCCGACATACAGTTCTGGATGAGCAAAAATTTTCTCCAATTAAATATTGGGAAAGCCAAAGCCATTGTTTTTGGTCCCCGCCACAAACTCCGTTCCCTAGCCACTGACTCCATCCCTCTCCCTAACATCTGTCTGAAGCTGAACCACACTGTTCGCAACCTTGGTGTCATATATGACCCTGAAATGAGCTTCCGACCACATATCCGCAGCATAACAAAGACCGCCTACTTCCACCTCCGTAACATCGCCCATCTCTGCCCTTGCCTCAACTCATCTGCTGCTGAAACCCTAATCCATGCCTTTGTTATCTCTAGATTTGACTATTCTATCGCACTCCTGGCTGGCCTCCCACATTCTACCCTACGTAAACTTGAGGTCATCCAAAACTCGGCTGCCCGTGTCCTAACTTGCACCAAGTCCCGTTCGCCCATCTCCCCTGTGCTCGCTGACCTACGTTGGCTCCCAGTTAAACAGCACCTCGATTTCAAAATTCTCACCCTTGTTTTCAAATCCCTCTATGGCCTCGCCCCTTCCTATCTCTGTAATCTCCTTCAGCCCCACAACCCCCCGAGATATCTGTGCTCCTCTAATTCTGCCCTTTTGAGGATCCCTGATTATAATCGCTCAACCTTTGGTGGCCGTGCCTTCTGTTGCCTCGGCCCTAAGCTCGAAATTCCCTGCCTAAACCTGTCAGCCTCGCTACCTCTCTCTCCTCCTTTAAGACGCTCCTTAAAACCTACCTCTTTGACCAAGCTTTTGGTCACCTGCCCTAATTTATTCTTATGTGGATCAGTGTCAAATTTTTTGTCTTAAAATACTCCTGTGCAGCGCCTTGGGATGTTTTACTACGTTAAAGGCGCTATATAAATACAAGTTGTTGTTGTTGTTGAGTGCAGATATATTAATCATAGAATAGAATCATAGAATGATGCAGCACAGAAGGAGGCCATTTGGCCCATCACGCCCGTGCAGGCTCTTTGGTAAGACTATCCAATTAATCCCACTCCCCTGTTCTTTCCCCATAGCCCTGCAAACTTTTTTCCCTTCAAGTATTTATCCAATTCTCTCCTGAATGTTACTATTTGTATCTGCTTCCACCACCCTTTCAGGCAGTGCATTCCAGAGCACAATAACTCTATTTAAAAAAAAAAGTGTTTCCTCATGTCGCCTCTGGGTCTTTTGCCAATCGCCTTAAATCTGTGTCCTCTAGTTACCGACCCTTCTGCCACTGAAAACAGTTTGTCCTTATTTACTCTATCAAAACCCTTCATGATTTTGAACACCTCGATCAAATCTCCTCTTAACCTTCTCTGCTCTAAGAAGAACAACCCCAGCTTCTCTAGTCTATCCACATGACTGAAGTCCCTCATCCCTGGCACCATTCTAGTAATTCTCTTCTGCACCTCTCCAAGGCATTGACATCCTAAAGTGTGGTGCCCAGAATTGAATGCAATACTCCACCTGAGGCATAACCTGTGTTTTATAAATGTTTAGCATAACTTTTTTTTATTCGTTCATGGGATGTGGGCGTCGCTGCCAAGGCCATCATTTATTACCCATCTGTAATTGGCCTTGAGAAGGTGGGGGTGAGCCGCTGCAGTCCTGTGTGGTGAAGGTACTCCCACAGTGCTGTTAGGGTGGGAGTTCCAGGATTTTGACCCAGCGACGATGAAGGATCGGTGATATACTTCTGAGTCAAGATGGTGTGTGACTTGGAGGGGAACTTGGAGGTGATGGTGTTCCCATGTACCTGCTGCCCTTGTTCTTCTAGGTGGTAGAGGTCGCGGGTTTGGGAGGTGCTGCCGAGGAAGTCTTGGCGAGTTGCTGCAGTGCATCTTGTAGATGGTACACACTGCAGCCACGGTATGCCGGTGGTGGAGGGTGTGAATGTTTAAGGTAGTGGATGGGGTGCCAATCAAGCGGGCTGCTTTGTCCTGGATGGTGTCGAGCTTCTTGAGTGTTGTTGGAGCTGCACTCATCCAGGCAAGTGGAGAGTATTCCATCACACTCCTTACTTCTGCCTTGTAGATGGTGGAAAGGCTTTGGGGAGTCAGGAGGTGAGACACTCCCCGCAGAATACCTAGCCTCTGACCTGCTGTTGTTGCCGTAGTATTTATATGGCTGGTCCAATTAAGTTTCTGGTCAATGGTGACCCCCAGGATGTTGTTGATGGGGGATTCGGTGATGGTAATGCCGTTGAATGTCAAGGGGTGGTGGTTAGACTCTCGCTTGATGGAGATGGTCATTGCCTGGCACTTATCAGCCCAAGCCTGAACGTCTTCCATAGAATCATAGAAAGTTACAGCACGGAAGGAGGCCATTTTGGCCCATCGTGTCCGCGCCGGCCAACAAAGAGCTAGCCAGCCTAATCCCACTTCCCAGCTCTTGGTCCGTAGCCCTGCAGGTTAGAGCATCCCAAGTGCACATCCAAGTACTTTTTAAATGTGGTTAGGGTTCCTGCCTCTACCACCCTTTCAGGCAGTGAGCTCCAGACCCCCACAACCCTCTGGGTGAAGAAATTTCCCCTCAAATCCCCTCTAAACCTTCCACCAATTACTTTAAATCTGTGCCCCCTGGTTTTTGACCGCTCTGCTAAGGGAAATAGGTCCTTTCTATCCACTTTATCTATGCCCCTCATAATTTTATACACCTCAATAAGGTCTGCCCTCAGCCTCCTCTGTTGCAAGGAAAACAGACCCAGCCTATTCAGTCTTTCCTCATAGCTAAGATTCTCTACTCCCGGCAATATCCTTGTAAATCTCCTCTGTACGCTCTCTAGTGCAATCACATCTTTCCTGTAATGTGGTGACCAGAACTGCACGCAGTACTCTAGCTGAGGCCTAACTAGTGTTTTATACAGTTGAAGCATAACCCCCCCTGCTCTTGTATTCTATGCCACGGCTAATAAAGGGAAGCATTCCGTATGCCTTCTTAACCACCTTATCTACCTGGCCTGCTACCTTCAGGGATCTGTGGACATGCACTCCAAGGTCCCTTTGTTCCTCTACACTACTCAGTGTCCTACCATTTAATGTGTATTCCCTTTCCTTGTTAGCCCTCCCCAAATGCATTACCTCACACTTCTCCGGATTGAATTCCATTTGCCACTGTTCTGCCCACCTGACCAATTTATTGATATCTTCCTGCAGTCTACAGCTTCCTTCTTCAGTATCAACCACACAGCCGATTTTAGTATCATCTGCAAACTTCTTAATCATACCCCCTATATTCAAGTCTAGATCATTGATATATACCACAAAAAGCAAGGGACCTAGTACTGAGCCCTGCGGAACCCCACTGGAAACAGCCTTCCAGTCACAAAAACACCCATCAACCATTACCCTCTGCTTCCTGTCTCCAAGCCAGTTTTGAATCCAACTTGACACTTTGCCCTGGATCCCATGGGCTTTTAACTTCGTGACCAGTCTGCCATGTGGAACCTTATCAAAAGCCTTGCTAAAGTCCATATACACCACATCAAACGCACTACCCTCATCTACCCTCCTCGTTACCACCTCAAAAAAATTCAATCAAGATTGTCAGACACGACCTTCCCTTAACAAATCCGTGCTGACTATCCTTGATTAATCCGTGTCTTTCTAAATGAAGATTTATCCTGTCCTTCAGAATTCTTTCCAATAATTTTCCCACCACCGAGGTTAGGCTGACTGGCCTGTAATTACTCGGTCTATCCTTCTCTCCCTTTTTAAACATGGGTACCACATTAGCAGTCCTCCGGCACCACACCTGAAGCCAGAGAGGATTGAAAAATGATGGTCAGGGCCTCTGCTATTTCCTCTTTTGCTTCGCTTAACAGCCTGGGATACATTTCATCCGGGCCTAGGGATTTATCTACTTTTAAAGCTGCTAAACCCCTTAATAGTTCCTCTCTCACTATGTTTATTTCATCTAATGTTTCACACTCCTCCCCCGATAGCAATGTCTGCTTCGCCCCTCTCCTTTGTGAAAACAGACACAAAGTATTCATTAAGAACCCTACCGATGTCTCCCGCCTCCACACACACATTACCCTCATGATCTCTAATAGGCCCTACCCTTTCTTTAGTTATCCTCTTACTCTTAATATATTTATAAAACATCTTTGGGTTTTCCTTGATTTTACTTGCCAAGAATTTTTCATGCTTTCTCTTTGCTTTCCTAATATCCTTTTTAATTGCACCACTGCACTTTCTGTACTCCTTTAAAGATTCTGGAGTATTTAGCCCTCGGTATCTGTCATACGCCTCCCTTTTTTTCTTTATCCTACCCTGTATGTCTCTAGACATCCAGGGGGCTCTAGATTTGTTAGTCCCACCTTTTTTCTTTAAGGGCACATATTTGGTCTGAACCCTCCGGATCTCCTCCTTGAATGCCTCCCACTGCTCTGACACTGATTTACCTTCAAGTAGCTGTTTCCAGTCCACTATGGCTAAAATCCCCACTGAACATAGCAAAATTTGCTTTTCCCCAATTTAGAATTTTTATTTTATTTTTATTCCTGCTCTATCCTTGTCCTTTTCCATAACTACCTTAAATCTAACAGAATTATGGTCACTAGCACCAAAATGCTCCCCTACTGATACGCCTTCTACCTGCCCAGCTTCATTCCCTAAAACTAAGTCCAGAACCGCCTCCTCCCTTGTTGGGCTTGCTACATACTGGCTAAAAAAGTTCTCCTGGATGCATTTTAGGAATTCCGCACCCTCTATACCAGGTCTTGTTGCATGTGGACGTGGACTGCTTCATTATCTGAGAAGTTGTGAATGGCACTGAACACTGTGCAGTCATCAGTGAACATTCCCATTTCTGACCTTATGTTGAAGGGAAGTTCATTGATGAAGCAGCTGAAGATGGTTGGGCCTAGGACACTGTGCTGAGGATCTCCTGCAGTGATGTTCTGGGGCTGTGATGATTGAGTTCCAACCACCACAACCATCTTCCTTTGTGCTAGGTATGACTCCAGCCAGTGGAGAGTTCCCCCCCCCCCCCCCCCCCCCACCTGATTCCCATTGACTTCAGTTTTAGTAGGGCTCCTTGATGCCACACTTGGTCAAATGCTCACCTCACATCTGGAATTCAGCTCCTTTATCCATGTTTGGACCAAGGCTGTAATGGGGTCGGGAGCCAAGTGGTCTTGGCGGAACCCAAACTGGGCATCAGTGAGCAGGTTATTGGTGATTAAGTGCCGCTTGGTAGCACAGTCAATAACACCTTCCATCACTTTGCTGATGATTGAGAGTAGACTGATGGGGCGGTAATTGACCGGATTGGATTTGTCTTGCTTTTTGTGGACAGGACATACCTGGGCAGTTTTCCACACTGTCGGATAGATGCCAGTGATGTAGCTGTACTGGAGCAGCTTGGCTAGAGGCGTGGCTACTTCTGGAGCACAAGTCTTCAGCACGACAGCCGGGATGTTGTCGGGGCCCATAGCCTTTACTCTATCCAGTGTGCTCAGCTGTTTCTTGATATCACGTGGAGTGAGTCGAATTGGCTGAAGACTGGCTTCTGTGATGGCGGGGGCCAATATGGATCATCCACTCGGCACTTTGGGCTGAAGATGGTTGCAAATGCTTCAGCCTTGTCTTTTGCACTCACGTGCTGGACTCCGCCATCATTGAGGATGGGGATATTCATGGAGCCTCCTCCTCCCGTTAGTTGTTTAATGGTCCACCACCATTCACGACTGGATGTGGCAGGACTGCAGAGCTTTGATCTGATCTGTTGATTGTGGGATGTCTTAGCCCTGTCTATTGCATGCTGCTTCTGTTGTTTAGCATGCATGTAGTCCTGTGTTGCAGCTTCCCCAGGTTGGCACCTCATTTTTAGGTACGCCTGGTGCTGTTCCTGGCATGCTCTTCTACACTCCTTATTGAACCAGAGTTGGTCCCCTGGCTTAGTGGTAATGGTAGAGTGAGAGATATGTTGGGCCCTGAGGTTACAGATTGTGGTGGAATACAATCCTGCTGCTGCTGATGGCCCACAGCGCCTCATGGATGCCCAGTTTTGAACTGCTAGATCTGTTCTGAATCTATCCCATTTAGCATGGTGGTAGTGCCACACAACACGATGGAGGGTGTCCTCAGTGTGAAGACGGGACTTTGTCTCCACAATGACTGTGATTGTCTCCACAACATCCTTGCTTTTGTACTCTATTCCTCTATTAAAAGCCAATGAACCCATATGCTTTTATGTAATGTGTAATGGACAGTGTTATACAGGCAGTGTAGAAGATTTAACTGTGCACTCTATAGAAAAGCTTGACATCCGTGGGTGTAGAGGAAAATGTTCTACTCTCTATAGAGCAGTCCTTCATCTTGAATTTGACCTCGGATGGGAAGAAAGGTGAATAAAGCAAGTTTTATTTTGGAAAAAAAAGACTTTGAACGTTTCATTTGACAAAAAGAGTCACAGTTGGAGCTCAGCGATTAACAAAGGAAGACATAAAAATAGAAATTCTTTATTCAGCATAAACATTCAGAGAAGCAATGAGAATAGAACATGCTTTATTCAAAAAAGTATTTATGACTTAAATTGTTAAATTCAACAAGCAGTTTCCTATTTTGATATGTAAATGTTATATGCATACAGTATGTAACAAATAACATTCTCTTTTTATAGTGTCTTCAGTGTCATGTGCAGCAAGATACCAGAGTTCTCAAAGCAGCGTGTTTCAGCCAAGGTAATTTGAGAATCGGCGTAAAATTGTTCATTTTAGTCGATACTTGTAAGTCATAGCCAATCATACAGTGCACATCAGGAGAAACTGTTTCCACTGGTGGGTGAGTTGGTAATCAGAGGACACGGATATAAGATCATTGGCAAAAGAAGCAGGGGGTGGGGGGTGAGAAAAAAAATTACGCAGTGAGTTGTTATGATCTGGAATGCATTGCCTGAAAGAGTGGTGGAACCAGATTCAGTCGTAACTTTCAAAAGGGAATCGGATATACACTTCAAAAGGAAATATTTGCAGGGCTATGGGGAAAGAGCAGAGGAGCGGGACTAATTGATAGCTCTTTCAAAGAGCCGGCACAGGCGCGATGGGCTGAATGGCCTCCTTCTGTACTGTATGATTCTATGATATCTTAACAGGAATTATGGGCTAATTTAATGTTCAGTGTTTCTTTCTAAAGTTTTTAAATGAAGAAATTAGGTAAATCCTGTAAATTTTGAAAATCTGTTGTTGCATTTTCTGCTTGAGCTATATAAAACTGTGCAAGAAAAGTGTAACCACATTGTTCAAATTAAATTCCTGTTCTCCACAATGACGATTACTAATTGGTGCAGAGTATTGCCTTATTGGCAGCTGAAGACTCTGGTTGTCTGTGCATTTAGAGCAGCGGTTTTCAAACTTTTCTGTGTGGGGTCCTTCTGCAAATATTGACACGATTCCGGATGCCCCTAGACCTAACTTCAGAAAGACAATGGCCCAGAATTTCCTGGAAAGTCGGAGTGTATCTATGTCGTAAAGCATTTTCCAACACAAAAGTCTGAAGAAAATGTAACGTGAGTGACGCCGGTTTTCACGCTACTCCGTATTTTCCTCTGGCTGCTTCGCCGAGACCTCCGCCAAAACTCTCTGAAGCATCATTTATCATATTTCCTCCCACTTCCAGCTGCGAGTGCAAATTTCCTGGATTTACTTGCCATGTCCAGTTGAGCCAAGAAATCATGGCGTAGGTGGGCCCGAGGTCACCTACTAGCAATGTAATTTATGGCTCTCACACGATTCTCAGCCTGGGAGAACCATTCAAGCTTTGCAGCCTCATCTCTGCGGTTTGGAATTGATTTTTCACTTTTTTTTTGCATACTCTCTTGCTGACATCTTCAGTTTATCCTGTCCAGAGTCCTATGAGTGTCAATAACATTGACAATAGAACATTACTTCCATGTGAACCCGAAGAGAGATGTGGCCAAAAAGGCCAGCATCAGTGAGGCAGTGCAGAGGTAATTAAGCATCAGAGATCAAGATGGCAGCAGTGGACTCTGGTCACGGCTTTGAGGTGCCGCAAATCACGGCCGATGGACCACAGAGGACGCGAGTATTTGACGTGTTCCTGGGGCGTTCTTCTCATCAATCCTTCGCTCGCACCTTCTGTGAAGATTTGATCAGGACAATCAGCACGCAAACCAGTAGGAGTTACAGTGTAACTTGCTGATTACAGCACTCCAGGAAATTCCCGGCAAATATCAGCTCCCCAAAGAAGAATAGCGCAGAAGACATTTTTCCATTGGTGTATGGTAACACAAAAACACTGCTATTAAATGAACAAGTACAAAAAAAATCCCTTAGGATAGAGTTCTCAATACATTGCTCGTGGGGTGCAGTACGCCTAGCCCCAGACAGAAATCGCCAACTCCCAATATTCATCCAGTTTGAAAGCCATTTATATAATTTCTGTAGGTGTGTAAAAAAAAAAAAGGTTTTTAATCATGCAGTGCAGCAATGTATCACTGCCTATAATCTCTTCAAATTATCAAACCAATGAAGCTCATCCAATGATGAAGTTCAAAGATTATGGACAAGAAATTTATTATAGCCCAGGAATGGGCGGTATCTTTAGAAAAGTTTGAGAATTAGCGCCAGGTGCTAATGCTTTAGACTGCGTACAAAATTCATTCTCACTGCTCAAAGAAATGATTGGGACGCTAAATCAAGTCTTAATGGCCTAGCTCAGTGGCGTTACACTGAAAGGGTGGACCAATATCGGGTGCAGTCTAATCTCAACTCATCATTGCCACAGGCTTTTCCCAGTACTCAAAGGGGAGGTTCATTGATACTGCAGCACCTCATTCTCAGCATTGCTGGCTGTGTAGCTACTTCAGCAAAGAGCAGCACAACAAGGAGAAGGAGCCGCAGGACTGAAGCAGGTGTGTTCATGGCAGATCCACCTCAGTCGGGTGGTCAGGGTTATTGAATGCTTCAACAAATGCTACATACCACCATCTGTACCACAAGCTTCACACGCTGCCTAAAGCACCACACCCCCGGCGCTCACGTTCCAACAATCTCTACCTACCAACACTCACACCTCGCACACAAATACAGCTATTCAACTATGGCAGGCACAAGGGTCATTAGTTATTAGAATGAATGTGATATGTTTATGCATAAATTTATTCATGGAGTTTGCAATATTTTGTGGTCTCTCTCATTTCATCTTTGCGCCCAGGAGGACGCTGTGATATGGCATGACACAGGGATGGTATGATGGGCATGTGGTGAGCAAAAGGGATCTGGGGTTTAAGTCATCCTGGTGAGAGCCCTGATGTCCCTCCTCATCCCTCTGTGCACATGTTCCCTTATTTCTCGCTGCCTACACTCTCTCTGCCGTAGATCTTAGAGGGCAGCCCCCATTAATGTTGCCAAGTGTAGCAGTTTGAATCTTTGAACAATAAATGTAGCCACTTTGCACTTGCCAGAACAATGCTGATAAAAAAGAACCTTGAAATTACTCATGCAAACTCATCCACTAGCTGAATCTGACAAGAGACCACAGAAACTAACCTGCCCTGACGGCTGCGAATGATTAATGCGGATGCCTTTATATAACGTCGCTGGAGCCGGCGTCCTGCAGCTGTGCGCCTCCTCTCCCTGTCTCTGTCTGATCGAGGCGCAAAGGTAAGTGTCCATAATGAATTGGGCAGATTGGGCGCCCAGTACTGACATCACGATCTGCCTGGCGTTGAAGTCCCCGGCGTTACCTCGTAACGGCGGCGCAACGGGGGTCCGGATTTGCCTCGCCCCGGCGCTACTGCATCAGCGCCCCGTTAGCACCAGCCGGGGGTGCTAACCAACTGAATGTTTCCCCCTATATATGTAGCATTTACTATACTACCAGAAATAAAGCCTGTCGTTTCTTAATTGCAGGATCTGTTTGTACCTCATTAAAATGGCTTTGAATGCATTTGTCTTCTTAAACTGAAAAATCATTTTTAAAGGCTTCAATATAGTAGTTCAGTACTTCACTTGATTTCATAAGTTTGATGTTTATATCAAAGAATGTGTTAATTAAGTTTACTGGTGATTTGATATTATGTCATTGTAAATTAAATCTAACAGAAAAGAAGCAGTAACATCATTGTCAAAACCGCCATGGCCTGAGGTCAAATTGCCGGATCCTGAAGAAGAGGCAAAACACCACATAGGTAAAATTTGAAATTATGCACTTTGGCTCAAGCACAGGTATTATCTGATAGACATTCCCATTAACATATAAACTGATAGATACGCCCCATAAAGCACTTGAGGCATAATCTCATATTACCCACCCCTGCTAGAACAACACTTGGATATAATTTGATATTCATTCCTATTGAAGAAACACAAAAGATAAAATCTGATTTTGCCCATTAAGCTATCATGGAGCTGTGTTGACTGATGTGGGAGCAGATTTCTGAAAGTCATATCTGCAATCTGTGCCAAAAGACCAGTTTGGTCAGTTAGCTGTGTTTTGTTTGCAGAGGTTGTACAGAATGTAAAGACTCTGATCGCCACGGGAGAGTACAGCAGACTGTTTGCAGTCGTCCACTTTGCTAGCCGGCAATGGAAAGTAACCAACGAAGACTTGATCCTGATAGAAAATCATATTGAAGCAGACTGTGGAGATAGGATCAGGTTAGAGAAGGTAAGGGAATGAGAGTGACCTTATGAAAGTGTGCATAGTCCATCTAATCAGAAAAAAAGTATCTTCATATTTGCTGGGGAGCTCTGATCTTAACTGATCACCACCCTGTAAAGAACAGAAATGCATTTTGAGAAATGCTAAGTGTCAATGTGATGTTTTTAAAAATGCCTGACGTGTGTATTTTTTGTAGGTTCTGTTAGTCGGTGGGGATGACTTCACGCTAATCGGAAGGCCACTTCTTGGGTAAGTTTTAGTTTATAAAAATGAACACAATTCACTAATACACGAAAATGAATCATATTTAAACTATCTGCGCACTTACCATACGGAGAGCACCCATGACTTTTGAAGTGTATCCAGGAAGAGCTAAATAATTAAATGAGTTTGATTATGACCATTTCACTTATGTAGTAATTGTTTTAAAATGTATTTTTATTCCACATTGTAGTTAATTTCCCCTCTCATTCCCCAAGTGGCATGTACTGTTCTGCATGTAGGTGAACAGGGCAAAGACTTGCTCACAGCTCTTTACTCATGCTGATGTGCTTGTTGACTTATTTGGGAGATGTGCTTTGCAGCCAGTCTTAACTTTGTAGTGAATTTGTTCTTCTGACAAGTGATTTCCTTTCATTATTCTCTGGGTGCCCGTTTATAAACAGACACACTAGGAACCAACAGTTTGCCTTTAACCACTACCTTAGTAACGTGGAAATATTTTGAGTTTGTAACAAAACACGATACGGGATTTCCATTCAGCTTAAGTCTTTGGCATTGGGCAAGCTGGGAACAATACCTCCATACAATTGTGCCCATAAAAATCGATTTGCGATGCCCTATTAAACTTCTACAGTATTAGAATTTTACCAAACTTGAAAGTGACTTTAGGTCATCAAGTATGACTGATGGAGACTTTTCATGCATGGTTACTTCCTATTTTAAACCTTTAAACATTGAGCAAAGTTTGCACTGGCTCAAAATGCTTAGTGCTGCTGGTTAGCACACATGTGCCTTTTAAAAGATTAATTTGATGTAATCACAATAGAAAGTATGTTGTGATTTCATAATGAGTCATGGTGAGGCCCAAAATCCGGTGTCTGTTTCACTTGTGAAGCACTTCTGTGAAGTGCCTTGGGACGTTTTACTACATTAAAGGCACTATATAAATGCAACTTGTTGTTCTTAGGCGAGACCTTGTACGAGTGGAGGCAACAGTCATTGAGAAGACCGAATCTTGGCCTAGAGTACACTTCAGATTCAAACGGAGAAAGCGTTACCGTAGAACAAGGAGTAAGTAAAGATCCGCAATATTTTAGTAACGAACAAATATTTTGCTTTTAATGTATTGTAACTAAAATTAATGTTTTATCTGTAAGTGTACTTAGAAGGTTCTTCTACAAAAATCAGTGTAGAATTCAGTTTTGCTGCTTGTGTCACTCCCTCGGCATAGAAGAGTATAAAATCCCTCTGGTGCCTACAGATAAGCCTTTACGTAGCATATTTGTGTCACTTACTTTCTGCATTTGACAGCATGTACTAATACAGTACATACACTTTAAAGCAGCAATAATGATTGATATAAAAAAATTGATAATTACAAACCTTAATATGACTTTGTATTCCATTTACTGCCTAAAATAATTTTTTTCTTTTTATATGCCATCCCTAACTTTGTTTATAATTATCTTGTTTAATTTTGTACTGAATCTATTCATCTTCCCTCATGGATTCCCTTATTTGAAGCATTTTTCTTCTTTATGTTTACCTCTTTGGTCCATGGTCCTAATACCGTTATCCTAATTCTTGATATTAGGCTTTTAATTTTTATATATATATATATAGCTTTTTTTTTTAATCCCTTAAAAGTTTTCCACTAGTATCTTGAGGTTTCATTTAAATGGGATCATCATGTTTTTTTTCTGCTTTTACAGTAAATGTGCAACCTCAGACTGTTCTCCGGATCAACACAATTGAGATTGCTCCAGCTCTGGCCTGACAGTATAAACAATCTCATACTGTCCTGGTGGTCTTGGTCAAATCCTGAGGTTAAAGTGAAAGGACACCATCCTGTAAACCCAGGAATCCAGGCACAGGGACTGCATTCCTCTAGACTCTCAATCATGTGGTATTATCTAATATTTTGAGTTTGATTCCATCGGTGACTGTTGGTGCTTGAAGTCTTTCTATAAGAAATGTGTTCTAGATCAGGTATATGTAATGTTGAAAGGATGTACAGCGTGTGAAAATAAATCTTTTTATAAAATCTGATTCCAGCTGTCCCTTTTAAACATAGTTAGGGAGCTTACCTATCATGGAGGGAGGAGTGGGTCATTGTCTACCCATAGCACTGCGATAAGGATGGGGGTGGGGACAGTGGACTGAAAAGTCGAGCAGCCCAATGGCCTCCATGAATAATACAATGCTGAAGAACAAAGCTGTTGATCAATCTACAAACCTTTATACCATCATGAGTCGCGTTTATTTACATGTGAGGTCCACAGGTCTTTGCGGGGTAGTATAGTATTCTTCAGCACGAACCTGGATACTGAATGCCAGCAGGCTATTCAACTATGCGAGGCTTTTCCGTGCATGCTCATTCCAGCAGGAATTATTGGATAGTGATCAGGAGCTGGAACACTCTCATTTTTCATCTCCCTTGCCCAAGCAGTTGTTTGTTAATAGAGTGCCTACTGCAGGTAGGGGAAAGTATTAATAGTTCTGGTAAAAACTGATTAGCCAACTTCTTCATGAAAAGGAGATTGAAAAATGCAATCCTCAAAGCACTGGTGAAATGATTGGAAAATCCCATATTCTTGGGTAATAACGGAACTTGACTTGTTCAGTCACTCTAAATCAGTGGGCCTGCTGATTGATTATTTCACATTCTCGTTAATTATATCCCTGACTTCCACTAATTTGTAAGCCTAATTGTGTGATGCGTGTGTGTGTGTGTACCCCACCCTATAAAGATTGAGATAAGAGAGAGGGTGGGGAAGTGAGTCATTAACATACTGTGGAAAAAACAGAAATAGACAAGTTCTAACCAAACTGGGTGAAGTGAGCGTCGCAATGATGTATTTGTCTCTGTTCCGTCATGGTACAAGTTTCAAGGATTAAAACAGCAGTTTCAAGACAAAAAAAGTGTTTTGATTAATGCCCTTTATTACTTTTCTACAGTATTAAAACAAAACTATTTTGATGTGATCAAACCCCTAGACAAGTTGAAGTAGAACGAACAAGAATCCATAGAAGACATATTTAATACTGCCCAAACTAGCAAATTACTATCTTACAAATAAAAGAACTTGCATTTATTTGGGCCTTGTCACATCAGGATGCAAATTGCAAGATCCAAACAGCAAATCATAGAAAAATAGGAGCAGGAGTAGACCATTCAGCCCTTCAAGCCTGCTCCGCCATTCAACACGATCATGGCTGACCCTCTATCTCAATACTATATTCCCGCTCTCTCCCCATATCCCTTGATGCCTTTTGTGTCTAGAAATCTATCTATCTCCTTCTTAAATATATTCAGTGACTTGGCCTCCACAGCCTTCTGTGGTAGAGAATTCCACAGGTTCACCACCCTCTGAGTGAAGAAATTTCTCCTCATCTCAGTCCTAAATGTCCTACCCCATATCCTGAGACTGTGACCCCTCGTTCTAGACCCCCCCAGCCAGGGGAAACATCCTCCCTGCATCCAGTCTGTCTAGCCCTGTCAGAATTTTATACGTTATATATATCAGATGAATGGCCAGGTACATCTACTAACTCTATTAATATGAACCAATTAATCTATTTTTGGCAGTGTTGATTAAGGAATAAATGTTGGCCAGGACACAGAGAGCACCCTGCTCTTCTTCGAAAAGTGCCACGGGATCCATCAGAACAGAGTACTGCTTCAGTTTAATCTAAAATTACAATACAACAACCCCTCTTTCCTGCACTGAAATGCCAGCCTAGATTAGGTGCTCCAGTGCTGGAGTGGAGCTTAAACTCACAGTCTTCGGACTCACTTCAGCATTACCAACTGAGCTATACTGATAATTATGACCTACAGTCGCAAACAAACAGGAATAGGGTTCCTTCATTTGTATCACAGCAATTAGTTGGAGTTGCTGAGGCACAAACAATACATTGTGCAGTGAATTCAGTTCGAAAAAAATCTGGAAGTAAAAAGCTTGAATCAGTAAAAGTGACCATGAAGCTGTCGGGGTTGTTGTTTAAAAACCCAACTGGTTCTTTCGGGGCCCAAATGTCCTTCAGCTAAATAAACCTGCTGTCCTTACCCAGTCTAGTCTATATGTGGCTCCAGTCCCACACCAAGGTGGGATTCTTAACTGTCCTGGAATTCTGAAGTGCCCAGCAAGCCACTCAGTTGTATCAAACTGTTACATTGAATAACAAACATTATGGGAGCACCTTCACCACAGTACTACAGCAGTTCAAGAAGGCAGCCCACCAGCACCTTCTCAGGGAAACTAGAGATGGTCAATAAATGCCAGCAATGCCGAGAATTTTTTTTTGTTAAACAATGGAACCGTGTCCCAACAAGAGTCAATGCCTTCAGGACAGATGGGGAGAAAACTGGAAGAAAATACTTACAAATTCAGGTTTTTCAGTCAGCAAAATAGATCACTAGGGTTGAGTAGAATGCACTATTTATTGTGTAATTTCAATAGAAACATAGAAAATAGGTGCAGGAGTAGACCATTCGGTCCTTCGAGCCTGCACCGCCATTTAATGCGTTCATGGCTGAACATGCTACCTCAGTACCCCATTCCTGCTTTCTCGCCATACCCCTTGATCCCCCTAGTTGTGAGTATTATATCTAACTCCCTTTTGAATATATTTAGCGAACTGGCCTCAACAACCTTCTGTGGTAGAGAATTCCACAGATTCACCACTCTCTGGGTGAAGAAGTTCCTCCTCATCTCAGTCTTAAATGGCTTCCCCTTTATCCTTAGACTGTAACCCCTGGTTTTAGTTTTCCCTAACATTGGAAACATTCTGCCCGCATCTAATTTGTCTAAACCAGTCAGGATTTTAAACGTCTCTATAAGATCTCCCCTCATTCTTCTGAACTCCAGAGGATACAAGTTCAGTTGATCCAGTCTTTCTTGATATGTCAGTCTGGCCATCCCAGGAATCAATCTAGTGAACCTTTGTTGCACTACCTCAATAGCAAGAATGTCCTTCCTCAAGTTAGGAGACCAAAACTGCACACAATACTCCAGGTGTGGCCTCACCAAGGCCCTGTACAACTGTAGCATCACCTCCCTACTCCTGTACTCAAATCCCCTTGCTATGAAGGCCATCATGCCATTTGCTTTCTTGACTGCCTGCTGCACTTGCCTTCCCACCTTCAGTGACTGATGTACCATGACGCCCAGGTCTCGTTGCACCTCCCCTTTCCCTAATCTGCCACCATTCAGGTAATAGTCTGCCTCCCTATTTTTACCACCAAAGTGGATAACCTCACATTTATCCACATTGTACTTCATCTGCCATACATTTGCCCATTCACCCAACCTGTCCAAGTCACTCTGTAGCCTCCTAGCATCCTCCTCATTGTTCACACTGCCTCCCAATTTAGTGTCATCCGCAAATTTGGAGATATTACAATTAATCCCTTCGTCCAAATCATTAATATATAATGTAAACAGCTGGGGCCCCAGCACCGAACCCTGCGGTACCCCGCTGGTCACTGCCTGCCATTCTGAAAAGTACCCATTTAGTACCAGGAAAGAATGCAAAATGACATTGAAACTGTTAAAAAATTGGAACATTTCCAGAAGCTCCTGTCAGAGGATGCTTCTACAACAAGGACAGTCATGGAGTCATAGAGTTATACAGCACAGAAAGAGGCCCTTCGGCCCATCGTGTCCGCGCCGGCCATCAAGCCCTATCTATTCTAATCCCATTTTCCAGCACTTGGTCCGTAGCCTTGTATGCTATGGCGTTTCAAGTGCTCATCTAAATGCTTCTTGAATGTTGTGAGGGTTCCTGCCTCTACCACCCTTTCAGGCAGTGAGTTTCCAGATTCCAACCACCCTCTGGGTGAAAAAGTTTTTCCTCAAATCCCCTCTAAACCTCCTGCCCCTTACCTTGAAACTATGCCCCCTGGTTATTGACCCCTCTACTAAGGGGAAAAGTTCCTTTCTATCTACCCTATCTATGCCCCTCATAATTTTGTACACCTCAATCAGGTCCCCCCTCAGCCTTCTCTGCTGTAAGTGTGTTAATATAGACACAGTACAAGCCATATGCAAATATTCACACAATCTGAGTGAAAAAAGCTTCCCAATAATAAAGTAGTCAAAATGTTGTCCCACATTATATACTTTTGCCTACATATCAACAGTCACTGCACTTCAAAAAAGAATGCACTGGCTGTAAAGTTCATTAGGAGGGCCCCAGGATGTGATAAGGAACGATATAAATACAAAACAGAATATGCTAGAAATACTCAGCAGGTCAGGCAGCATCTGTGGAGAGAGAAACAGAGTTAACGTTTCAGGTCGATGACCCTTCGTCAGAACTGTTCTGATGAAGGGTCATCGACCTGAAACGTTAACTCTGTTTCTCTCTCTACAGATGCTGCCTGACCTGCTGAGTATTTCTAGCATTTTCTGTTTTTATTTCAGATTTCCAGCATCTGCAGTATTTTACTTTTGTATATAAATGCAAGTTCTTTCTGACAAAGATCACCACCAGCACACTGACAGCTAAAACCAAAGAATCTGAAATTGCACAAGATGAATGTTTGTCAACCAAATACATGTTAGCATAAATAGATACTTTAACCAACACAGGATGACAGTTTATTCCTATTAAAACACAAAGACACATTACAACTCTAAGGGGGAAAAGTATTTTACACATCACTTTCTGACAACTACAAGATGACACATGTAAAACATTAAAAATAAAAACAAAAAAAAGCTGGAAATGCTCTGTGGAGAGAGAAGCAGAGTTAACGTTTCACAGTTAACTTCTGATGAAAGGTCATTAAACCTGAAACGTTAACTCTTTTTCTCTCTCCACAGATGCTACCTGACCTGCTGAGTGTTTCCAGCATTTTCTGTTTTTATTTCAGATTTCCAGCATCAGCAGTATTTTGCTCTTGTTTTACATGTAAAGCATTTTGTTTTCTGTAGAGTTGCTGAGTCAACACCTGCTGATTATCTTACCCGAGGTAAAATGAACAAAGAACATTAAATGATAGTGTTTGCATGAAGATAAAATACATGGGCTTTTGTGTGCGGCTTGCTAGCAAGTGGAAAATAATGCAGGACTATCAATTGGTAGGTAGCCCAGAAACAATAATGGACGACAATTTATAAAAATAATAATATTCAGTCTGTCTGTAATAAAATACTTTTAAAATGGGGCCAATATTTAAAACTTGGTTGCTTTCATTCAAATGCTATTTGTTCACAAATTTAATTAGACTACAACATTCTGTTATACTACTTGTGAGATACCTGAAGGAAAATGTAAGAGGATTTTAAAAATTAGACATTAATCTGCTTCTCAAACTGTTGAGGTTCATTTTTATCCCCTGTTTAAATTATCTTTGGCATAGCATATTTAAATAATAATAAAAAAGGGTCCAGGTTTCTTTGCGGTACATATGATGAAGTACAAACCTGGTCTATAAATTCAATTTCAACAATGTTGAAACAGCGCCCCCATTACATTAACAAGTAAGGTTGGGGCGCATATGGCACAGTTTGCTGTAAATCTATGTTTTGTGCACTTTTCTGGGGTCTGCAAAGGTTTCAACAGGACTCAATATATACAGGCCTTTTGATAGAATTTGTTTCACATTTTGTTTACTGCATTCAGTTTCAGTAACTAAAAATTGTTCTTCAAAGATATATTCTACTTGGCTGCACACTGGACCTTATTAACATATTAAAGACCTCATTAAGGTATGCTGCTACTACATTATTGTAATGTGAAATAACGGTGAATGCCATATACAAATCAAGACTATCTTCAAATATTAATGTAGTCAGATGATGTATATATGGAGCAGGTTAATGTTTCAGCAAACCCATCCCTTGCCACAGAATTGCTCAGCATCATCAAATAGCCTGTACTTTGAAAATGCATCCGCCCTATGCAACAGAAAATGGCTCATCAATAGGCGAATACTAGTTCAAACATCAACTGCAGGAATAGGCATTGCATTTTGTTACAGTTTGTCAATTCAGCCGATGCTTAGCAATATGTGGTCATGTCTATTCTGAAGTTACACTACGTGCTTAAGACTGCAGGAATCTATCTGCTGTTAGGGTCTTTACCACAGTGTGTTGCACAAAGCAGAAATTGGTGTGACACTGGAGACAAGGCACACATCGTTACGCTACATACCAAAAACTAAAGCATCTCTTTAGGTTCAAAGGCAAGAGTGGTTCTAAAGGCAAACATGGTAAACATTAAGGGCAAGTTCCTATAGCTTAGAAATGTCTAGTGAGGCCACCAGTGTATTCAAGCACCTTGTTTTTCTGGTGGCATGGTGAGTGGTCCTTTGTTCACTTTCATTTGCAGCAGCCTTTTTTCTTGTTGCAGTCATCATCTAAATGCAAAGCATCTTCTCTCTGTTTGTCTTCCTGCTCACTCAGCAATCTGTAAATAGTTTTTTAAAATGAAAACAAAAACTAACTCACCATTCCTTTGCATTTTTCAGTGTTTAATCAAAACAGTACTTCTTTTTAAACAGTCTTAGAATTACTGTGCACCTACACATCTCGTTTTGGTAAAACACAATTTCACATGTCATGCCAACTAGTTGGTTGGGATTTAGAAAACGGTCCTTAAGCAATTGTCATGCAAGCCCATTATTTCTTGCACTATTTAAATTAACAGTTTGCTTCACTGTAATTTGAATCACAGAATAAAATTATCACTGCAGTTTGAATCTTAATGCTCAATATCAATGCAGTTTAGATCACGGAGTTCCAGTATCACTGCAGTTTGAATCGCATGGTCCAATATTCCTGCAGTCTAAACCTCTCCCCCCTCCTTTAAAATGCTCCTTAAAACCGATATATTTTGCCAAACTTTGTCTCCTTCTTTGGCTTGGTGTCAATTATTTGTCTGATTACACTCCTGTGAAATGCCTTGGGATGTTTTACTACATTAAAGGTGTGATATAAATACAAGTTGTTTGAATCTCACGGACTAGTATCACTGCAATTTGAATCACATGATGCACTTGTAAGTACATTTTTGTCTGTCTGCGTTTTCATATTCAGTCATTTATTGCTCAGTCCGCTAATCCAGATTTTCTTAAATAAATTATCAACTTCATTAAATCAAATGTTCAGCCTCTGCATGGAACTGGAGAAATACCAGCTAGTCTGGACCTATTCTTGGAGGCTTACTCAGCACAAACTGCTCCCATCCTCCCCACGCCCTTGAGAGCACAGCCCGCACAATCACTTATGTGCACAGGGCCGCCTTCCCTATTCCTGATCCCCAGGCCTAAGTAATTCCCCAGAAACCCAAGAACAAGCAGATTGCCTCAACACCTGCATTATCAATCTCTTGCACAGTATTGCTCCCAGCATAAGCACAAGCATGCTGAGACACCGATTGAGCACTGCATTCCTCTCAGTCACCGTGCAATCAAAGTGTACAACAGCTTTATAAAACATATGTAAATGTATACTTTTGAAAATTCCATAAAATACACAAGAATTCTACATACGCCTGTTTATCATTAAAAGCAGCACTCAGAGTAATTTTACCCCCAAGTGTCATATGCAAATATATAAAAACATTGAGATACTCACTTTGTTTCGAATGATATAGGTGCATGAGCTTCACTTTCATGGGTTACACCAACCTGAACCCTCAATCCTTCCATGTATTACCACCTTGTAATCTCCTCCTAGCTATCGGTTATCCTAAAGGCTAAACACTTTTCAAATGTCAGCCTTGGCTCAGAGGTAGCACTCTTACCTCTGAGTCAGGAGGTCGTGGGTTCAAGCCCCACTCCAGAGACCTGTGAACATAATCTAGGCTGACACTGTAGTGCAGTACTGAGGGAGTGCCGCACTGTCGGAGGCGCCAACTTTCTGATGAGACCTTAACCCGAGGCCGTGGATATAATAGATCCCATTGGTAAACTTAACGTTTGAAGTGTTGCCCTAAAAATTAGAGACTATGAAATGCTGGATAATCTTTATTCTTCCTTTCATATCTACCATTGGCAAAGCTGATGGACACAGTGGAAGAACAGACAGATTTTAGACAGTTTTATTGTTTCAAGCAAACATATTTTAAATGCACAAATAAAGCCAAGGAAATAACTGACAATTTACCTTGCCACATGCATCAGTGGTTCCATTATGTTGTACCCTGATCTGGCACTGCACTCATAGAATACTGCATTGTACTCCTAATTTAAAAAAATATAGTTTTATTAATCATTGTTTTATAGGTGCTGCATGTGTTACAGATTGAACTCTGATCTCAGCTTACAAGACCGGGACAGAAATAGCTTCCTCACAAATACATTAATATGCCTGGGCCATATGGCCTGTTTCTGTGCTGTAGATTCTATGTAATTCATGCGGAAGATTGGATATGTCAGAATACAATTGCTTCCAATAGACTGTTTATACTTTCAAGTGGCCCAAGGATATATTTTATATCCATTAATTTCCACGATGACACCTATTTATACTGTAGTTTCACCAAGTCAAGTGACATCACATTAAATACACCATTCAAGGCGGTTCAAGGAGAAGGGACTTGTATAAATGCAGCCTTACCAGCGTCACCCACATCTCAGAACAAATAAAAAACTAGGTGACAGGATTAGTCACACCAAAATTCAAATATAGGTTCCTACCAAGAGAAATTAAATACTCCTCTTTGCTATCTCTATCTGGAATCAGCAGATAGTTCTGGAACACATCCAAAAGGATTACTGCAATTCCTAGTCATCCATTTGACTCAACATGATATGATGAGAACGTGAAAGGGACTTCTTCCTTGTAGCTCTCATCACTAAGTCGGCATCTTTGTAACAGATACTACATAGAATGTACAGCACAGAACAGGCCATTTGACCCAACTGGTCTATGCCAGTGTTTATACCTCCTCCCACTCTATTTACTTCATCTAACTCTCAACGTAACCTGTTCCTTCCTCCCTAATGCACTTATCTAGTTTCCCCTTAAAGGCATTGATGCTATTCACATCAACCACTCCATGTGGTAGCAAGTTCCACATTCTAACCACTCTCTAATAAAAGAAGTTTCTCCTGAATTCCGAATGGGATTTATGATTGACGTATTAGATACTGATTTTGTTTTATTTAATATAAAAAAAAATCATGAAGACAGCTGTGTACAGTGGCTCTTTCAATAGGAGTATGTCAATCAAACTCATCCCCTTAGCAGAACCATTCACACTTGCACATTTCATTTGCTCCTGGGGTATTTTTTTTTAATTGTGTAAAGTCACAGTAAAAGGTTATTCTATACTCATTATATTTACATAGGATTACATAGGATATATGGCACAGAAACAGGCCATTTGGCCCAACCAGTCCATGCCGGCGTTTACGCTCCACTTGAGCCTGCTCCCATATTTCCTCATCTAAATCTATCAGCATAACCCTCTATTCCCTTCTCCCTCATATGCTTGTCTAGCCTCCCCTTAAATGTATCTATACTTTTCACTTCAACCACTCCCTGTGGTAGCGAGTTCCATGTTCTCACCACTCTTTGGGTAAAGAAGTTTCTTCTGAATTCCCTATTGGATTTCTTGATGACTATCTTATATTGATGGCCTCTAGTTATGCTCTTCCCCACAAGTGGAAACATTCTCTCTGTATCCACTCTACCAAACCTTTCATAATTTTAAAGACCTCTATTAGGTCACCCCTCAGCTGCCTTTTTTCAAGAGAAGATACCCAGCCTGTACATCCTTTCATGATAGGTATACCCTCACATTTCTGGTATCATCCTTGTAAATCTTCTCTGCACCCTCTCCAGTGTCTCTATATCCTTTTTATAATATGGCGACCAGAACTGTATGCAGTACTCTAAGTGTGGTCTAACCAAGGTTCGATGCAGGTTTCGCATAACTTCCCTACTTTTCAATTCTATACCTCTAGAAATAAACCAGAGTGCTTGGTTTGCTTTTTTTATGGCCTTGCTAACAGTGTTGCAACTTTTAGTGATTTGTGTATTTGTAATCCGAGATCGTTTTGTTCCTCTACCCCACCTTGACTCGCACCCTCCAAGTAATAAGTGACCTCCCTATTCTTCCTACCAAAATGTAATACCTCACCATTTATCTGTGTTGAACTTCATTTGCCAATTATATGCCCATTCTGCAAGTTTATTAATGTCCTCCTGTTATTTACATAGATACATAGATACATAGAAGATAGGAGCAGGAGTAGGCCATCCGGCCCTTCGAGCCTGCTCCGCCATTTAATGAGATCATGGCTGATCCTCCAATTCAGTATCCCGTCCCCGCCTTCTCTCCGTAACCCTTAACCCCTTTTGCCTGTAGAAATATATCTAATTCCCTCTTAAATATATTTAATGAGCTGGCGTACACTGCCCTCTGTGGCAATGAGTTCCACAGGTTCACCACCCTCTGAGTGAAGAAATTCCCCCTCATTTCTGTCCTAAATGGTTTAGCCCTTATCCTTAAATTATGTCCTCTAGTTCTGTTCTCACCCGCCAAGGGAAACATTCCTTCTGCATCTAGTCTGTCTAGACCTGTCAGAATTTTATACACTTCTATGAGGTCCCCTCTCAATCTTCTAAACTCCAGTGTGTACATCCCTAAACTACATAGTCTCTCCTCATAGGTCAATCCCGCCATTCCTGGTATCAGCCTGGTGAATCGCCGCTGCACCCCCTCCATGGCAAGAACATCTTTCCTCAGATGAGGCGACCAAAACTGTACACAGTACTCGAGGTGTGGTCTCACCAGTGCCCTGTACAGCTGCAGCAAGGTATCCCTGTTCCTGTATTCCAACCCTTTTGCTATGAAGGCCAGCATACCGTTTGCCTTCTTGATCGCCTGTTGCAGTCATCCTCAGTATTGACTATCCCCCCCAATTTGGTGTCACCCACAAATTTAGAAATTGTGTTTTTGATTTCAAAGTCGAAATCGTTAATGTAAATTGTGAACAACACTGGTCCCAGCACTGATTCTTGTGGAACACCACTTCCCACCTTCTGCCACTGTGAATAGCTACCCTTTACCCCTACTCTCTGCTTTCTGTCTTAAAGCCAGCTAGATATCCATTCTGCTACTTGTCCCCTGACTCCGCATTCTCTGTCCTTGTTCATCAGTCTATTATGGAGTACCTTATCGAAGGCCTTTCGAAAATCTAGATAAATTACATCTACTGCATTACCATTGTCTACTCTCTCTGTTACCTCTTCAAAAAATTCAATGAGGTTGGTCAAGCAACATTTTGAAATCCATGCTCACTATTCCTTATATTTTTGGTTTCTAGATGTTCTCCTATTTTCTCCTTTAGTAGGGATTCCATTATTTTTCCTACCACCGATGTTAAGCTGATTGGTCTATAATTCTCTGGACATGTTCTATTCCCCTCCTTGAATATAGGTATTACGTTAGCTATCCGCCAGTCTTCTGGCACTACACCTTTTTCTAACGAATTATTAAATATGTGTAGTCATGCCTCTGCTATCTCTTCCCTAGATTCTTTTAAAATGTGTGGATGCAATCCATCTGGACCAAGGGTTTTATCCTCTTTGAGTTTGCTTAGTTTATTTAATATATCCCCTCTTTTTATTTTAAATGCACTTATCTCATCACTAATCTCATCATCCAATGTCATGTTCTATCTCCCTGGTAAATACTGAGTAAAATAATTATTTAATATTTCTGCCATCTCTCTATCATTACCTGTGGTATTATCCTGTCTATCCTGTCTATTCCCATCCAAATTCCTGTAAAATATTTTACTATTTTGTTTTATGTTAGTTGATAATTTAATTTCATAGTTCCTCGTTGCCTTCCTAATTGTTTTGACTTCTCTCCTAATCTCTTTGTATTCTCCCTTATCATGCACTTCCCTGCTGTCTATGTATTTAATGCATGCCTCTTTCCTTACCCTCAATTGTTCCCTGATGGCTTTATTCATCCATGGTGTCTCATTAGTGTTTAGTGTGTTCTTTCCTTTTTGCAGAATATATTGTTCCTGCACTTTGTTGAACACCATTTTAAATGTTTCCCATTGCTGTTCTACATCATTGTTTGCCAATATTGTTGCCCATTTTATTTTCACAAGTTCTATTCTCAGCCCCTCAAAATCAGTTTTTCTCCAATCTATTACCCTGGTTTTCATCATACTTATGTCCTTCTCAATTATCATCTAAAAGCGTATTATATTATGGTCACTATTACCTAGACGTTCCCCCTACTTTTACTTCTCTTATCTGCTCTGGTTCATTCCCCATTACTAGATCCAATAGTGAATCCTCCCTTGTTGGGCTTTTTACATATTGGGCTGGAAAGGAGTCCTGTACACATTGTAGGAACTCCATTCCCTTATCCCCTTTACATACCTCTTCTGTCTAATTAATATCGGGGTAGCACTTTGTTTTTTACTCATTTCCCTAATTTGTCTGCATATTTCTTCCTCCATCTCCCTTCCACTATTAGGTGGTCTGCAGACTACACCCATTAGTGTGATTGATCCTTTATATCTATCCATATGGATATGGCCTCAAAGTTTGATTGAATCTAACCCAGTAGGGGCGTTGACAATCCCAGAGAAGGTTGCAAAATTCCACAGCTAGTTGTCATTTTACAACTCTAAAATAGTCAAACTAAGCAACACATCCAAAATGGATTAATGTGAATGATTCACCAGTCAACCAGAGCCAATCTAGTCAATATATTTTTCTTCGCATGGGCCTCAATGACTGTCCCGCACCTTTATATTGCTCCATGCAATGAATGCAGAATATATTGGCCAAAATATAGTCACAGACCTGAAATCAAAGTTCTACTTACCTCTGCTAACCTTTCACCTTCTGCTTTTGACACCTGCCGTGTTTCACAGTCTAGAACATCTATCTTGTTGCCAAGTAGACAAATAACTGCCCTTTCGTCCATTCCTTCCTGTTTAATCAGAATAGAAAGAAACTCCCTTTATTTTAGAAGATATGTTAACAAGATACGTTAATTTTCATTTCCGCTCCTGAAACCTAGATTTAAAATCGTCCAAAAAGGGGATAAAACAGACAGATGAACATGAAACAAATCACAATAGTTGTGTGAAGTCTCGTAGTACCAAAATATAGTGTTTGTTTTTCAGCCAGTAGGACACAGCCTACAGTTTCACTCAAATCCATCTCCAGAGGATCTCCATCTCAGGGGGGTGGGGGGGGGAAAAGAAAAATTATACAAATTGTTATTATTTGACATTTTATTCCAAGTTATTTGCTCCTGCCCACTAATCATCAAAGGGCTGGGTGGCTTGTTGGGTTTTTAACCCTAAGGCCTATTTTTGAATGTAGTACAGTATAACTAGATTTGGACAGTGTCCACCCAATTCCTTTTGTTGATCCAAAACAGAAACTTTCAACAAATCTCATTCAGAAAGGCCGTAAGGATAGCCAGTTTACAAAATGGAATGGTCACGTTGTTCTGAGTTTGGGGCAGAGGCACATTATAGGTTCCCTCTCCTCAGGCACTGTCCTCCTCCCTTTCAAAACTGCTGCCATCACCCCCAAGCTTAAAAAAAATCCATCCTTAGCTGCTCTGTCCTCATTAACTTGCACCCCATCTCCAACCTACGTATCCTCTCCAAAGTCAGTGAACAATTTGTTGCCTTCCATATCCCTGCCAACCCCACCCCACAATCCATCCAAATAGGCCTCTGCCTCTCCCACAGCACCAATCAAAGTCATGAACAACATTCTGTATGATTGCAATTATGGTGCATTATCTCTCCTCATCCTCTTTGTACCTTTGGCATGGTCAACCACATCATCCTCCTCCAATGCCTCTCCTCCATTGTCTGGCTCCATGCGACTGCCCTCGCTTGGTTACAATCTTACCTATCTGACTGTTACTATAACATCTCTATCAATGGCTTCTCTTCCCACCTCTGCACCGATTACCTCAGGAGTCCCAAGGCTCTATCTTTGACCCTCCTCTTTCTCATCAAAATGCTACCCCTTGGGGACATCATCTACAGACACTTGGTCAGCTTCCACATATATGTTGACGACACTGCCTCTACACTGCCCCATCAAACACTCCCAGGGTAGGTACAGCACGGGTTAGATACAGAGTAAATCTCCCTCTACACTGCCCCATCAAACACTCCCATGGTAGGTACAGCACGGGTTAGATAGAGTAAATCTCCCTCTACACTGTCTCATCAAACACTCCCAGAGCAGGTACAGCACGGGTTAGATACAGAGGGGGAAAAGTTGGGTCGCGCACCCTTTGGGGCCCTAATTTCACCGGGGCACTTAGGGCCCCAAAGTTTTCGCCACCACACCCGAAATTGAATGGTAGCACCCCAAGCAGGAGGCGGGGCGCTACTGGAAGTGCTCCCCCTCCCTCTTTGGGCGCTCCCATTGAATATCGCAGAGCTACATGCAGCAGCGGCACGTAGCGCCGCGGTACTACAGGCCTCCCTCCCCTGATTAAACGGGAGGAGCCTAGCGCAGCCATCACCGGGGCCCTGCTGGACTACTGGGTAGCGGGGTGCCGGCAAAAGAGCCTGGCACTCAAGAGCAGTGCAGGGCTGACCGATCTCGGCCAGCACCCCGCAGGAGGAGGTGAAAGGGGGCAAGTGCTGGCAGGCGGCACCAAAAGAAAAAAGGCCACCCGGCACCTGCCCTTTAATTTGCGCTGCTCCGGCCGCAAACACGGCACCCTGACCCTATCAGACATAGCATCCGGAGTTAGGTCAGGGGGCGCGAGCCAAGTTTGCAGCCGGGGCGCTGCGCATTGGCGATGATGTCATCGCCGGAGGCGCAGCGTCACCGGGCGCTACCGGCTACCACCACCACTAACCTCCTGCTGAATTTCGCAGGAGGCATTAGCGGCGCCGCGCCCGGGCGCTAGTTGCTTTGCGCCCCGTTCGGGCACTAACGGAAGGTGCAAAGCAACCGAATTTTTCCCCCAGAGTATCTGTGTTATGTTAAACTTGTATAGAACCTGGTTAGACAACACTTGGAGTACTGTGAACAGTTCTGGTCTCCATATTATAAAAAGGATATAGAGGCACTGAAGAAGGTGCAAAAAAAATGTTCTAGGATAATACTAGAACTGAGAGGTTGTACCTACTAGAAAAGATTGAACAGGCTGGGGCTTTTTTCTCTAGAAAAGAGAAGACTGAGGGGTGACTTGATAGAGGTGTTCAAGATTATGAAAGATTTAATAGAGTAGATGTAGAGAAGATGTTTCCACTTGCGGGTGAGACCAGAAATAGGGGCCATAAATATAAGATAGTCACTGATAAATCCAATAGGGAATTCAGGAGAAACATCTTTACCAGAGAGTGGTCAGAATGTGGAACTCACTACCACAGGGAGTAGTTGAGGTGAATAACATAGATGCATTTAAGGGGAAGTTAGATAAGCACATGAGGGAGAACGGTATAGAAGGATATGTTGATGGGGTGAGATGAAGCAGGGGTGGGAGGAGGCTCATGTGGAGCATAAACACTGGCATGGACCTGTTGAGTCGAATGGCCTGTTTCTGTGCTGCAAATACTTTGTAATACCCAGCTGTACCTTTCCACCACCTCTCATGCCCCTGTGCTGTCAGATTGCTGTCTTGGATGAGCCACAAGTTGCTTCAGTTAAAATCTGGGAAGACCAAAGCCATCATCTAGAGTCCCCACCATAAATTCCACACCCTCGCAACTGAGTTCATCAGTCTCCCTGACCATCGGTCTGGGGCTGAGCCAGACTGTTCACAAACTCTGCGTACTATTCGACACTGAGCTGAGCTTCTGAAACCATATCCTCTCCATCACAAAGACCACTTCCAACTCCATAAGTTCACCCACCTCTGCTCCTACCTCAGCCCTCTATAAATTTCAACTCATCCAAAACTCTGCTTACCTGTATCCAATTTCACACCAAGTCCCACTCACTCATCACTCCTGTCTTTGCGGACCTACATTGGCTTCTCATTCTCATGTTTAAATCCCTTCATGGTCTCACCCCTCCCTCTCCAGTGCAAAAACATCCCTCTAAAATGTCAGTTCCTCTGGCATCAGCCTTGTGCATTCCTCCCTCCCTTCGCCTCTCTATTAGCAACTGTGCATTCCACCTGTAGGCCACACGTTCTGGAATTCCCTCCCTAAATATCTCCACCTCTCCTTCTTTAAGACCCTCCTTAAATCCCACCTCTGACTATGCTTTTGGTCCCCCTCCAAATATCTTCATCTTTGGCTCAATATCTGTTTTATTTATTACACCTCTGTGAAGCACCTCGAGTCATTCTCCTATGTTAAAAGCACTATACAAGGCGGTGGGAGTGGTGCCGGTAATGGTAGTGGTGGTTCAAGGCCTCTGCCTTCAGTGTTCCAAAGCCAGCTGCCAGATTACAAATCAGAATGGTTGAGGATGCTCAGCCTCGGATTGTTGCCTCCCGAGTATCTTCTATTCAGAACCAGCTCTTGACTGACACAGCGGAGATTCAAAACTCACAAAGTGGGTAATCACAGGCGCAAGCCAATCTCTACCACTGTGTCAAAGAACGCATTGCTACACCAAATCTTCTGCGCCAGTCCACCCTCAAATATACCAAGGGAAGGTAAATACCCCTTTTCTTCCTACAGCCACCCCCTCACCAAAAAAGAGTTGACATTAAATGTAACAAATCTTCAGAAAGGACGTCTCAGCGATAGAAGAGCAATAACTGCACACCTCAGCTTGTAAAGGAAACTATCTGCTCGACAAGCTCCTCACTCTCCTACCTGGACGCTGATCATCCAGTTCCTGACGGCAGTGAACGAGGCCTCGGACGTGACATCATACACCACCAGCACGCCATCCGCTTTGCGGAAATACTGCTTGGTTATGCTGCGAAACCTTTAAAGGAAACATCACAATATAACAACTGAACCAGAATCTGCCTCATAGTTCCCTAAAAAATACAACCAGGAGACCGCCTGCCTTGTTGCTCAGATGAATTCAATCGTTTTATAAGATGGGCACAGAATTTCTTGCTAACTATCTGTAGATGGTTTCTCTGATAGCACCATAATTGTTATTTCTCATGTGAGAATCATTACAGATCAAATACATTAAAAAAGAGCTAAAAAAACAAACCCAGCACATAAAATATTATAATTAAAAATTACTGATACCAAGGAGGCATTTCAAGCCTGCAGTCTAGCCTTGAAGTTTTATGTTAGCCAAACTCCTGATGAGATTACTGCCTTGCCTCACAACCATTGTTTTATATTTGTATCAGGAGATGGTAAGTAAGATGGATGGGATAAACTAACACTTGTGCTTGTAACATATGGGATATCTTTTACAGCCAAATATTTCAACACATCAGCTATCAATTTAAGATATGTAGCTGTATTTTACAAAAGCTCAAGTGACATTGTAATTAGTTATATGCTCTGCAATAAAGTTTTAATCGTACGCATTGTTCATTTACAATATACGGTCTGTAAGGCAGATTTTGAAGATCACCTGTAGAGATACAACAGGAGTAAAGTTCAAGTTTTCTTCTCCCGTGGCTCAGGCATGTATGTTGGTCTATTCATAATTTTCTCATGCGTAACTAACATTATCTCCATTTCTCCTCCTACGCACATTCACCATTTTTAATTCTATGTTCTCAAGTATTGTTTCACTGTGGCCATTCTGTATATTCAGTATAGATTGGTCAATCCCTTCGTCGTCACTGGATCAAAATCCTGGAACTCCCTACCTAACAGCTCTATGGACTGTAAAGGTTCAAGAAGCCTCACCGCCACCACCTTCTCCAGGGCAGCTAGGGACGGGCAATAAATTGGGCCTTGCTAGCGATGCCCATATCCCGAGAATGAATTTTTTTTAAATCCCAGTCCGTACACAATTGATGAGGAATTTGTTTTTTTTTTAACTGCTACATGGGGACCTGTCTGTTGAGATGGGAACACAGCCACTGACCCAAATTAAGAACAATGAAAATAGTTTCCATTTTGTTTTAAAGGGAAAAAACACATATAACTGGAGGCAAGCAGCAGGAATTCCCTTGGGCCTTCTGCCGCAGTAACTTTGGCGGAAGTTTGTCGGACACTCCATGTACATGCATAAACAGGTTTGCTGCAGAGCGGGAGAAGCCCCAAAGCAAATCCCGGCAAAGATCTTAACTGCTGGGAATTCCCCCATCATGTGCACAATTCACAACTATGCACAAGACTACAGCCAAACATCATACTATAGTAATTAATATATTAAAGGGGTCTCGGTCATAGTGCAGACATATTTAAAGAAATAGCTTTTGCACACTGATGTCCATTGGGGACCAGCATACATATTTATTCCTCATAACACGTCTGCAATTACTGAGGGAAATCTTTGACCCGCCACCTCCCCCTTTGTCAATAGGGATCCTCTCCCACAACCCCCAAAGATACAATAAGGTGGTCCTCCGACATGGATTTTAATTGTTTTTTTTTAAATCAGCCACGTTCAATCCTAAAGCTCGAGTATTCTCCCAATAAATGAAATGTTAGTTGGGGGGGAGGTCAGTTACCTTTCCTGTCCTGCGGTGTCCCACAGCTGTAGTGCCACACGGGTTTTATCTACAACTAAACTCTTCACTTGGAAATCAATGCCTGGCAATAGAGAGAGAAAAAACATTGAAAAGAAGAAACAATTTCTAACAATTTCTGTTGACTAGAGAGAAATGGTATTATCTGGTCATCTCAACACGTTCAATCTTCATTCCTCAAGCCAGATACAAAAGGAGAGAGGAATGATATACAATGGAGGCACTGGCAAGTCGAACCGCCTCTGTGCTACTTTTAGTGTACTGGTTAAGGCACTCACGTCGAATTTCTGTGTGCGTTATTTTTGATGGTGCTGTTCATTAAAATGGTATGCCCAAATTTCATGCCAATACGTTCATTAAATAACAAACATGCATGTATATAACATCTTTCACAACCTTCTGATGCCCCAAAACATTACCTATTCATGGAATTACTTTTTAAGAATAATGACAGTTATGTCGGCAACTGCAGCATCCAATTTGCACACATACGAGGCTACACAAACAGCAATGAGCTAAATGGCCAGATTTTGGTGGTATTGATTGAAGGTTAAATACTGGCAAGGACACCAGGAGAACTTCCCTCCCCTTTGAAATCGTGTCATAGGATCTTTTACATCAACCTGAACAAGCAGACGCGGCCTCGGTTAAACGTCTAACCTCTGAACTCACCCCTCTACTACACCGAGTGTCAGCCTGGATTAAGTACTGAACCCACAAACTTCTGAGTCAGAAAAGAGAACTACAACGCAGTCAATTGACAATGCACTAACAGAAAAAATATCACAGAGGAATTTCAACCCTTGGTGAGTTTGGATGAACCCAGAGAAATCCCCTCTGCTACCAATTGACATGAAGCATAACCGAGTTCACGTTAAACATCAGAAAGGCAGCTCATGTGCTGATGCAGTAATGCACTGCGCCACAAAGTGACAGGACACAGATTGATCCCGTCACCCAATCAGTTCCTAATGTCACCTAGGGCACTAAGTGGAGGCAAAAGTAAGGAACTTGCCAACCAAGGGAAGAGGGGACATAATGGGGGCGGGGGGAGCTATGTAAGCCTCTCAACCACTTACCATCAGGGGTGTTGAAAGGCAATATGCAATCTACGCCACTGTGTACTGTTTTATTCTGCAGGGCCTACACTTGCCCACCCATCAACCACAGGCCTCCAGCTGCAGATGTGAGCATTAAAGACAGTATAAGCTCACCTCCAGCTATCCCAATAACAGACTAGTTTGTGCTGTAGAACTTGCTGATCAGGTTTTTTGCCACCTCAGAAGCAGCCGCAGTAAGCTTTCTCAGACTTTATGTGCATCCAGTGTTGAGGGGAATCAGGGTCACATGCTATTCTACTGGTGACCTCATCAAGTTAAGATGATTATAGATTGGTTGGGCCCACTGGCTCCTGGCTGAATCCCAGGGTAGCAGTGCACTCAGAAAGAGCTCACAGAGGCAGCGATCCGGATCCCGTCTACATGGGGTAAGGTTGCCAACTCTGGTTGGACATACTCCTGGAGGTATCATCACATGACCTACCTCCAACTGTCCCGCCCCACACTCCTACCATTGGTCACCCAACATGTCCATATTTGCAGTGCGTTGCCTTCCCACACCAATTGGAAAGCGAATAGACACTTTATTAGCTGATTGGATGCTTCTTGACTGTCAGTCAAACAGCCTTTTCCCTCATGTCCAATATTTTTTTATAACAAGTATACAAAAGTATTCAAAGAAAATTTTCTAAAAAAGCACAATTTTTTTAATGCCCCTATGATTTTTCTCCTGGGTTGCTCTCAGCAGTGCCCTGGAGATTAGCATTTAATTCCTGGAGACTCCAGGACAATCCTGAAGGGTTGGCAACGCTAACCCCATGCTGGTACTATTTTATCACTTATCAGGTAGACACAATTTCCTGGGGAGCAACTTGGGGTCGGGTGCTGAGACTAGAATAAGAAATCTCAGATGGTGCTATGTCTGTATAATAAGATTGGATGAAACAGATATAATATTAGCATTTCTTTTTATTAATTAAAAGATTTTTAATTGTATCAATTTAATTGCAGGCGCAACAGAACGGGTCGGCCCCGACACAGGGCTGCTGTTATTGTGCAAGTGAGAGATCCGATTATTATTAAATCCTTAAGTAGGATTGCGTTGAGGTATTTTGGTTCCTCGAGGGTGTTTAAGGATGACAGACTGCCCCCCACCCATCCTGCCTTTACTGAGGCACTTGCTGATCACAAGCAGAGCCCAGTTTTAAAACAAGAATGGTTCTTGGTTAATTGTGGCCTGTCTCCACCCCACACCCACATAACATGTTACTGAGCTTCAAAAGCAATTAATTGTGTGAATCACTGAGATATTGCAAAATGTTATTTAAATTAAAGGATTGATAATGCAGAATAATAGTTCACACAGCCCCTCTAGAAGTAGTAAACCCACAATCCTCCAACTCGAGGAGTGGGTCAGCAGGTGTACAAAATTTACCCCTGCTTCCTGGGGCTTGTTCCACAATAAAGAAAGCCTTGCATTTTTATAGTGCCTTTCACAACCTCAGGACATCCCAAAGCACTTTACAGCCAAAGTACTTTTGAAGTGGAACCACTGTTGTAATGTGGGAAATAAGTGCACAGCAAGGTCCCACAAACAGCAATGAGATAAATGGCCAGATAATCTGTTTTTGATGTTGGTTGAGGGATAAATATTGGCCAGGACACCAGGGAGAATGCCCCGGCTCTTCAACGAAATAGTGCCATGGGATCTTTCACGTCCACCTGAGAGGGCAGACGGGGCATTGATTTGTTTCATCCAAAAGACAGCACCTCTAATGGTGTAGCACTCCCTCAGTACTGCATTGGAGTGTCAGCCTAGATTTTGTGCTCAAGTCTCTGGAGTGGGACTTGAACCCACAACCGTCTGACTCAAAGGTAAGAGTGCTAACACTGAGCCACAGCTGACAACCCATTTAATTTATGTACCTGTCTCAGGTAATTTTTTTTTTAAACTCGCAAATGAAGCTCTCCATTGTCTCTGTAGGTAAATGCACTGCCCAGTATTGTACGAGACACACAGATCAAAAAGCTCCTGAGTCTGTACTGAGTCAGTTAGTCTTTGTTTATGGTGACATTAGGAACTCATTTCTGTAGCTATGGAGAAAACAAAATTGACAATCAATTAGGCCCTAAAATGATACCATTAGATAGTGTATGAATACTCAACACATTCATCAAAAATTCCTCTCTGCCATTTATTTAGAACACCTCCAATAATGGCCCAGATTTTGCGGTCGGTATGATGGCGTACTCTCAGAGTACGCTGTCAAACCGCCTTTGAAATGGACAGCAAGTCTCTCTTCGAAATAATGCCATTGGATCTTTTACGTCCACTTGAGGCGCCAGACAGGGTCTCAGTTTAAAGCCTCATCCAAAAGACGGCACCTCCTACAGTGCAGCACTCCCTCAGTATTGCACTGAGGTGTCAGCCTCAATTGTGTGGGATCTAGGATCACGCATGAAAAATGGTCACTTTGGTGAGACACATCAGCTGTTGAAACCATACGCCAGTACGATTCAGCCCCTTCACAACAGGAAAGGTAAGGAGAGAATTTATTTGTTTATTAAAGTGTGCAGTTAAAAGTTCCATATTTACCAATTGTGGCATTCATTTCTGGGAGAAATCGGTCATAGCAGAATCGATGGATAAACGAGCTCTTCCCAACACCGGAATTCCCAATAAACACCACTTTAAATATTCTATCAGGGGAAGAACTCATTGGCTCAGACTCCTGGATAAAAGGACAAAAGAAGAATCAGTTTACCTCCTCCATAGGCCTATATCCCTCCTGGTATCATTCACAGGTACCCCACACTTCTTCATGGGCCCATATTTGTGAGCTTTGACAGCAACAACTTTTACTGTGTTTTTTTTATTAGCATTGCTGTCTTTGTTATATCAATCAATTAAAAAATAAAATGTCATACTTGTCCAATATTGTGTGATTGGGATGAGCACGAAAGAGCGAGAGCGGGACCAGCGAGAGCAGCGGGGATAAAAGGAGCAGCGACCCAAGGCCCGAGACCAGAGCGAGAGCGGGACCAGCGAGAGTGGTGGGGATAAAAGGTGCGGGAGCGAAGGAGAGAGAGCAAAAAAAAAATATCAAGGAGTGACGTTACAGGACAGCAGGTAGGTGATTGGTGGGTCAGTATTACCAGTTTTTTTCCTCTCTAACCTAGGACAGTGGTTTAAACTACAACCAGGAAACTATAATGTATTGTATTAAATTTATAGCTTGACTAGTTAAACTAATTAATATAACTGTAAATAATCGTTGAATAAAGACTTTAACTCATTAAATAAATAAAATAAGGCTAGACTAAGATATGGCAGGGCAGGTTGTGTGTCTGGACTGCAGTATGTGGGGGTTTGTTGACAGCGAGACTGTCCCGAGCGAACACGTCTGCAGGAGATGTCTCCATCTCGAGTCTCTCCGGCTCAGAGTCATTGAGCAGGAGTGCGAGTTGGAGACACTCCAACACATAAGGAAAGGGGATGAATTTCTGGACAGTTTTATCCAGAATACAGTCACACCCCAGAGGTTCAGGAAAGGGAGGGTGTGGCTGTCAGGGAGCCGGGTAGCAGGGATTTAGGAGAGGTTGAGAAGGAGGTCCCGCAGACACTGGTCCTGTCCAACAGGTACGATATACTCGCTATCTGTGAGGACAAGGAGAAAGACTGCAGGGAGGACAGCCACAATGCAGACCAAGGGATCGTGGCTCAGAAGGCTGCCCAAGGGGGGGTGGGGGGGGGGGGGAAAGAGCAGAATAGAAATGTGGTAGTGATAGGGGATTCTATAATTAGGGGGATAGATAGCATCCTCTGCAGCCAAGAACGAGAATCCCAAAGGGTGTGTTGCCTACCCGGTGCCAGGGTAAGGGATATCTCACGGCAGCTGGAGAGGAACTTGGAAAGTGACGGGGTAAATCCAGTTGTCGTGGTCCATGTTGGAACAAACAATATACGTAGGAACAGGGAGGAGGACCTGCTGAAAGAGTATCAGGAGTTAGGCTCTAAATTAAAAAGCAGGACCTCGAGGGTAATAATCTCTGGATTATTGCCCGAGCCACGTGCAAATTGGCATAGAAGCAGACAGATCAGGAGAATTAACATGTGGCTAAAGGGCTGGTGTGGGAAAGAGGGGTTCCTTTTCATGGGACACTGAGACAGGAAGGAGCTGTACCGATGGGACGGGCTCCACCTGAAGCGGGATGGGACCAGTGTCCTAGTGGAAAGGGTAAATAGGAACTTGGCAAAGGTTTTCAACTAGTAAGATGGGGGGAGGGATCTACAAGAAACATAACCAGCCTAAATATAAACAAAACAGGAAAAGAGAGCATAGGAAAGAATAAAGTAAGGGAGGACATTGATGGCAAGGGAATAAATAGAGTTATAGAACAGGAGTCTAAAAAGATGGTTAAACATAAAGTGAGAGGAAATCCTATTAGAAATGAGTTAAACTGTCTGTACAGCAATGCACACAGTGTATATAATAAAATGGGAGCTGGAGGCAATCATGCGTTGCGAGGAACCAGACATAGTAGGGATTACTGAGACATGGCTACAGAAAAATCAGGACTGGGAATTAAACATTGCAGGATATAACATATTTATAAACGATAAGAGAAGGAAAAGGGGGAAGTGGAGTAGTTGTACTTATTAGGGATAACATAATGGCAGTGGAAAAAGTGAATCAGCTATCGGCAAGACAAAAATAGAATCCATCTGAATAGAGATAAAAGATAATAAAGGATCAATCACACTAATAGGCGTAGTCTATAGTGGAAGGGAGGTGGAGGAAGAATTATGCAGACAAATTAGGGAAATGAGTAAAAAACATTGAATAATAATCATGGGGGATTTCAACTACCCCGATATTAATTGGCCAGAAGAGGTAGGTAAAGGGGATAAGGGAATGGAATTCCTACAATGTGTACAGGACTCCTTTCTAACCCAATATGTAAAAAGCCCAACAAGGGAGGATTCGCTATTGGATCTAGTAATGGGGAATGAACCAGAGCAGATAAGAAAAGTAAAAGTAGGGGAACATATAGGCAATAGTGACCATAATATAATAAACTTTAAGATGATAATTGAGAAGGACATAAGTATGACAAAAACCAGGGTAATAGATTGGAGAAAAGCTGATTTTGAGGGGCTGAGAATAGAACTTGTGAAAATAAAATGGGCAACAATATTGGCAAACAACGATGTAGAACAGCAATGGGAAACATTTAAAACGGTGTTCAACAGAGTGCAGGAACAATATATTCCGCTAAAAGAAAAGAACAAACTAAACACTAATGAGACTCCATTGACGAATAAAGCCATAAGGGAACAATTGAGGGTAAAGAAAGAGGCATACATTAAGTACATGGACAGCAGGGGAGTGCATGATAAGGGAGAATACGAAGAGATTAGGAGAGAAGTCAAAAAAACAATTAGGAAGGCAAAGAGGAACTATGAAATTAATTTATCAAGGAACATAAAACAAAATAGTAAAATATTTTACAGGCACATCAATAAAAAAAGGTTGGGATGGGAACAGGGCCATTAAGGGATAGACAGGATAATACCACAAGTAACGATAGAGAGATGGCAGAAATATTAAATAATTATTTTGCTTCGGTATTTACCAGGGAGATAGAACAGGTCGACATGATATTGGATGATGAGATTAGTGATGAGATTAGTAATGAGATAAGTGCATTTAAAATAAGAGGGGATATATTAAATAAACTAATCAAACTCAGAGGATAAAACCCCTGGTCCGGATGGATTGCATCCACGCATTTTAAAAGATTCTAGGGAAGAGATAGCAGAGGCATTACTATACATATTTAATAATTCGTTAGAACAAGGTGTAATGCCAGAACACTGGCAGATAACTAACGTAATACCTATATTCAAGAAGGGGGATAGAACATGTCCAGGGAATTATAGACCAGTCAGCTTAACATCGGTGGTAGGAAAAATAATGGAATCCCTACTAAAAGGAGAAAATAGAAGAACATCTAGAAACCAAAAATATAATAAGGAATAGTCAGCATGGATTTCAAAAGGGAAAATCTTGCTTGACCAACCTCACTGAATTTTTTGAAGAGGTAACAGAGAGAGTAGACAATGGTAATGCAGCAGATGTAATTTATCTAGATTTTCAGAAGGCCTTCGATAAGGTACCCCATAATAGACTGATGAACAAGGTCAGAGAATGTGGAGTTAGGGGACAAGTAGCAGAATGGATAGCTAGCTGGCTTCAAGACCGAAAGCAGAGAGTAGGGGTAAAGGGTAGCTATTCACAGTGGCAGAAGGTGGGAAGTGGTGTTCCACAAGGATCAGTGCTGGGACCACTGCTGTTCACAATTTACATTAACGATTTAGACTTTGGAATCAAAAACACAATATCTAAATTTGCGGATGACACCAAATTGGGGGGGGGATAGTCAATACTGAGGAGGACTGCAACAATAAGAGTAAAGACGTCTTACTGCAATTATATAGTGCCCTGGTGATACCACACCTGGAGTATTGTGTACAGTTTTGGTCAGCTTACCTAAGGAAGGATATACTTGCCATAGAGGGAGTGCAACGAAGGTTCACCAGACTGGTTCCTGGGATGGGAGGATTGTCCTATGAGGAGAGATTGAGTAGACTAGGCCTACATTCTCTAGAGTTTAGAAGAATGAGAGGTGATCTCATTGAAACATACAAAATTCTTACAGGGCTTGACAGGGTAGATGCAGGGAGGGTGTTTCCCCTGGCTGGGGAGTCTAGAACCAGGAGTCACAGTCTCAGAATAAGGGGTCGGCCATTTAGGACTGAGATGAGGAGAAATTTCTTCACTCAGAGGGTGGTGAATCTTTGGAATTCTCTACCCCAGAGGGCTGTGGAGGCTCAGTCGTTGAGTATATTCAAGACAGAGATCGATAGATTTTTGTATATTCAGGGGATCAAGGGATATAGGGATAGTGCAGGAAAGTGAAAATAAGGTAGAAGATCAGCCATAATATTATTTAATGGCAGAGCAGGCTCGAAAGGCCAAATGGCCTACTCCTGCTCCTTTTTCTTATGTTCTTATGTTCTAAATTACAGGAGGACATTAATAAACTTGCAGAATGGGCATATAATTTGCAAATGAAGTTCAACACAGATAAATGTGAGGTATTACATTTTGGTAGGAAGAATAAGGAGGTCATTATTACTTGGAGGGTGTGAGTCTAGGTGGGGTAGAGGAACAAAGGGATCTCGGAGTATAAATACACAAATCACTAAAAGTTGCGACGCAGGTTAATAAGGCCATAAAAAAAGCAAACCAAGCACTAGGGTTTATTTCTAGAGGTATAGAATTTAAAAGTAGGGAGGTTATGCTAAATCTGTATCGAACCTTGGTTAGACCACACTTAGAGTACTGCGTACAGTTCTGGTCGCCATATTATAAACAGGATATAGAGGCACTGGAGAGGCTGCAGAGAAGATTTACAAGGATGATACCAGAAATGCGAGGGTATACATATCAGGAAAGGATGTACAGGCTGAGTCTCTTTTCTCTTGAAAAAAGGCTAAGGGTGTCCTATTGAGGTCTTTAAAATTATGAAAGGTTTTGATAGATTGGATAGAGAGAGACTGTTTCCACTTGTGGGGAAGAGCATAACCAAAGGCCATCAATATAAAATAGTCACCAAGAAATCCAATAGGGAATTCAGAAGAAACTTCTTTACCCAAAGAGTGGTGAGAATGTGGAACTCGCTACCACAGGGAGTGGTTGAAGCGAATAGTATAGATGCATTTAAGGGGAGGCTAGTCAAGCATATGAAGGAGAAGGGAATAGAGGGTTATGCTGATAGATTTAGATGAGGAAAGACGGGAGGAGGCGCGAGTGGAGCATAAACCCCGGCATGGACTGGTTGGGCCGAATGGCCTGTTTCTGTGCCGTATATCCTATGTAATTCTATGTAATTTATAACAGCAATTTGTTGTGAAAGTAATACTTTGAGTCTTAAATTAAGAGAAAGCCCAAAACAAACAACCCAGACAACTTAATATATCAAAGAACCTTGTAAAAGTCTTTATTGCAAATGTAATTGTTCCAGATGGTGTCATTAAAACATAATTAAAAGGCAACATATCTATGTGAAAGGATACAGTTAAATCGGTTTTGTCACAAATTGATATAGTGGTGTGAACTTAAATCCAGCTCAGATTAGGTCAAATTATTCAAGATAATTTTTAGGGGGAGAAGGAAAAGAAGTGAATAGCTCAAGCAATAGAGAACAACCTTTAAACCAAAAAATAAGGGGCTAGATTTTGCGATCAGCGACGAACACTTGCACTTTCCCACAGACCTTTTATGGGCTTTTGAACTGGAACTTCCTCTCGACCAACCATTCAAAAAGCATAGCGCCCTCTACAGGGCATCTGCACCTGTGTGAATAGGACAAGCAACTATGTATCTCCTTAACCAATCAGCTTGAAGAATCGTTAATAAGCAGTGCAGTCTGAACCAGGAAGTGTCAGTTAGAATACTGAATACAGTGTCAAATCACGTGCAGAAAGTGAAATAAAGAGAGGAAAAGATTGGATTACAAGAGAGAGATAAAAGAGACAGATAGAAAAAGTAAAAAAAATTAAAATTTTTATTTTTTTAAATCTCTAACAATAATTAAAATCTGAAGGAATGAGACTCCACACTTGTTAAAGTTAATTTTCAGTGCCAGAGAGATTGTTTGGCAGTAATTAAGACGGATCATGCCATTAAAAGGGTACTTACACTGGAATGGACAAGCCCTAACTTATTCTGGCACATTTAGTGTGTATATATCAGGTAGGTACAGCAACTTCACACTGTTCAATGTATTTTACTGGTGAAATTCTTGGTGAGGTGGCGTTATTACATAGGATTACATAGGAGATACAGCACAGAAACAGGCCATTCGGCCTAACCAGTCCATGCCAGCATTTATGCTCCACTCGCGCCTCCTCCAGTCTTTGCTCATCTAAATCTAACAGCATAACCCTCTATTCCCTTCTCCCGCATATGCTTGTCTAGCCTCCCCTTAAATGCATCTATACTTTTCACTTCAACCACTCCCTGTGGTAGCGAGTTCCACATTCTCACCACTCTTTGGGTAAAGAAGTATCTTCTGAATTCCCTATTGGATTTCTTGGTGACTATCTTATATTGGTGGCCTCTAGTTATGCTCTTCCCTACAAGCGGTAACATTCTCTCTATATCCACTCTATCAAAATTTTTCATAATTTTGAAGACCTCTATTAGGTCACCCCTCAGTCTTCTCTTTTCAAGAGAAAAGAGACCCAGCCTGTTCATCCTTTCCTGATATGTATACCCTCGCATTGCGCAGCCTCTGGAGGAGCAGGGCATCTCGGACAGCAATTTCCTGATTTACATATTTAACTGCGCATGTGCAGCCGCTGGAAGTTACTGTCCAATTTACACATCAATAACGGTGAGCGCTGTTAGCCTCACCCTTATTTTGATCGCAAAATCCAGCTCAAGGAGTTTGTTTCAGTCACTCTGTCTCACTGCAATTAGTTCTCTGCCAGATATCTGGGAAATTCAAACACAAGGAAAAACATTCCATATTGGAGGAAGGACGAGACGAGGTGTGATAAATGGAGAGGAGTGGAGATGAATGGAGAGGTGAGGAGAGGAGTGGAGCTGAATGGGGAGGAGAGGAGAGGAGTGGATTGGCACAGTTTTAAAGAGTGTGCAGGGACAGAGGGACCTGGGAGTTAATGTGCATAGGTCCCTGAAGGTGGCAGGACATGTTGAGAAAGTGGTTAACAAAGCATATGGGATCTTGGGCTTCATAAATAGAGGTATTGAGTACAAAAGTAGAGAAGTTATGCTGAATCTTTATAAAGCGCTGGTTAGGCCACAACTGGAGTATTGCATCCAGTTCTGGTCACCACACTTTAGGAAGGATGTGAAGGCCCTTGCGAGGGTGCAGAGGAGATTTACCAGAATGGTTCCGGGGATGGGGGAATCTTAGCTACAAGGACAGGTTGGAGAAGCTGGATTTGTTTTCATTAGAGCAAAGGAGGTTGAGTGGTGATTTGATAGCGGTGTACAAGATTATGACGGGTTTGGATAGGCTAGACGGGAAAAGGCTGTTCCCACTAGTTGATGGCACAAGGACTAGGGGACACAGACTTAAGGTTTTGGGCAAGAGATACAGGGAGGATGTGAGGAAAAACTTTTTTACACAGCGAGTGGTGATGACCGCTGCTGACGGACGTGGTGGAAGCGGAGACACTCAATGTTTTCAAGGGGAGACTGGATAGGCACTTGAGGGAAATAAACTTGGAGGGCTACGGGGATAGAGCGGGGGAATGGGACTGGATGGCTCTGCAGAGAGCCGGCATGGACTCGATGGGCCGAATGGCTTCCTTCTGTGCCGTTATGACTCTATGACTATGGAGATGAATGAAGAGAGGAGAGGAGTAGAGCTGAATGGGGAGGAGAGGAGAGGAGAGGAGAGGAGTAGAGATGAAAGGAGAGAGGAGAGGAGTGGACATGAATGGATGGGAGAGAATAAGAGAGGCGAGGCACAGAGCTGAATAGAGAGGCAAGGAGTGGAGAATAGTAGAGATAAATAGAGAGGGGAGGAGAGAAGAGAGGCGAGGTGAGGTGAGGCGAGGAAAGATGTATGCAGAGGAGATGTGTGGAAATGAATAGAGAGGCTAGGTGTGATGAATGGAGGAGAGATGAGGAGATGAATGGAGACGTGAGGAGTGGAGTGGAGATGAATGGAGAGGAGGTGAGGAGATGAATGGAGAGGTGAAGAGACGAGTGAAGATGAATGTCAAGTGAGGAGAGGAGTGGAGATGAATGGAGAGGAGTGGAGATGAGATGAATGGAGAGGAGGAGAGAGGAGATGATTATAGAGGAGAGGAGATGAATAGAAAGGAGAGACAATGAGAGGTGAGGAGGGGCAAGGAGTGGAGAGGAGATGAATGGAGAGGAGTGGAGATAAATGAAGAGGAGAGGAGATTAATGGAGAGGAGAGGAGAGGAGATGAATGGAAAGGAGATGAATGGAAAGGAGAGGAGGCGCAAGGAGAGGAGTGGAGTTTTTTTATTTCTTTATTTACTCATTCACAGAATGTGGGCATCGCTGGCAAGGCCAGCATTAATTACCAATCCACAGTTGCCCTTGAGCCGCCTTCTTGACCCGCTGCAGTCCGTGTGGTGAAGGTACAAGACACAGTGCTGTTAGGCAGTGAGTTTCAGGATTTTGACCCAGCGACGATGAAAGAACAGCGATATATTTCCAATTCGGGATGGTGTGTGACTTGGAGAAGAACTTGCAGGTGGTGGTGTTCCCATGCGCCTGCTGCCCTTGTCCTTCTAGGTGGTAGAGGTCGCAGGTTTGGGAGCTGCTGTCGAAGAAGGCTTGGCAAGTTGCTGAAGTGCATCTTGTAGATGGTACACACTACAGCCATGGTGTGCCGATGGTGGAGGGATTGAATGTTTAAGGTGGTGGATGGTGTGCCAATCAAGTGGACTGCTTTGTCCTGGATGGTGTCGAGCTTCTTGAGTGTTGTTGGAGCTGTACTTATCCAGGACACCCTCAAAGCCTCCTTGAAAAAGTGCAACATCCCCACCGACACATGGGAATCCCTGGCCCAAGACCGCACAAAGTGGAGGAGAAGCATCCAGGAAGGCGTCGAACACCTCGAGTCTCTTCACCGGGAGCAAGTGGAAGCCAAGCGCAAACAGCGGAAGGAGTGCACGTCAACCCAAGCACCCCACCCACCCGCCCCTTCAACCACCGTCTGCTCCACCTGTGACAGAGACTGTAGGTCCCGCATTGGACTCATCAGCCACCTGAGAACTCATTTTTAGTTTGGAAGCAAGTCATCCTCGGTTCCGAGGGACTGCCCAAGAAGAAGAGAATTTTTTTTTTTTATCTAGTCAAGTGGAGAGTATTCCATCACACTCCTGACTTGTACCTTGTAGATGGTGGAAAGGCTTTGGGGAATCGGGAAGTGAGTCACTCGCCACAGAATACCCAGCCTCTGACCTGTTCTTGTAGCTACAGTATTTATGTGGCTGGTCCAGTTAAGTTTCTGGTCAATGGTGATTCGCAAGATGTTGATGGTGGGGGATTCGATGATGGTAATGCCATTAAATGTCAAGGGGCGGTGGTTAGACCCTCTCTCATTGGAGATGGTCATTGTCTGGCACTTGTGTGGTGCGAATGTTACTTGCCACTTATCAGCCCAAGCCTGGTTGTTGTCCAGGTCCTGCTGCATGTAGGCACAGACTGCTTCATTATCTGAAGAATTGTGAATGGAACTGAACGCTGTGCAATCATCAGCGAACATCACGACTTCTGACCTTATAATGAAGGGAAGGTCATTGATGAAGCAGCTGAACACGATTGGGCCTAGTTCACTGCCCTGAGAAACACCTGCTGCGATGTCCTGGGGCTGAGATGATTGGCTTCCAACAAACACAACCATCTTCCTTTGTGCTAGGTATGATTCCAGTCAGTGGAGACTTCCCCCCCCCCCCACCCCCCACACCCCCCCCCCCCCCCGATCCCCTTTGACCAGTTTTACTAGGGTCACACTTGGTCAAATACTGCCTTGATGTCAAGGGCAGTCACTCTCACCTCACCTCTGGAATTCAGCTCTTTTGTCGCTAATTGGACCACAGCTGTAATGATGTCAGGAGCCCAGTGGTCCTGGCGGAACCCAAAATGAACATAGGTGAGCAGGTTATTGGTGAGTAGTTCTGTTTGATACCTTCCATCACTTTGCTGATGATTGAGAGTAGGCCGATGGGGCAGTATTGGCCAGATTGGATTTGTCCTGCTTTTTGTGGACAGGACATACCTGGACAATTTTCCATTTTTGTCAGGTAGATGTCAGTGTTGTAGCTATACTGGAACAGCTTGGCTAGAGGCATGGCTAGTTCTGGAGCACAGGTCTTCAGCGCGACAGCCAGGATGTTGTCGGAGCCCGCAGCCTTTGTTGTATCCAGTGCTCTCAGCCATTTCATGATATCACATGGAGTGATTTGAATTGGCTGAAGGCTGGCATCTATGATGGTGGGGACCTCAGGAGGAGGCCGAGATGGATCATCCACTTGGCACTTCTGGATGAGAAGAATGGAAAGGTGAGGAGAGGAGTGGAGATGAATGGAGAGGCGAAGAGTGTATTGAAGAGGAGAAGAGAGGATTGCAGATGAATGGGGAGGAGAAGATAAGGAGAGGAGAGGCAAGGCGAGGTGAGGAGAGGAGAGATGAATGGAGAGGCAAAGAGATGAATGAAGAGGCGAGGAGAGGAGATGCGAGGTGATGAATGGAGTGGAGAGGAGAGGAAAGGAGGAGAGGAGAGGTGAATGAAGAGATAAGGAGAGGCGAGAAGTGGAGATAAATGAGAGGCAAGGGGAAGTGAGGTGTAGTGATGAATGGAAAGGCCAGTAGTGGAGATGAATGGATAAACGAGGAGAAGTGAGAAGTGGAGATGAATGGAGAGAAAAAGAATGTAGCTAATTGGAGATGAGATGAGTGGAAAGGCGAGGAGTGGAGATGAATGGAGAGGCGAGGAATGGAGTTGAATGGAGAGGCGAGGAGTGGAGTTGAATGGAGAGGCGAGGAGTGGAGTTGAATGGAGAGGCAAGGAGTGGAGTTGAATGGAAAGGTGTGAGGAGAGGCAAGACGAGGCCAAATGTTAATTCACATCTGATCATTAATGGAAGATCATGGAGAAAATACTTATTTAAATGAAACAACACTGGAAGAAATCAAAGCCTTATTACAAGGACATTTTTTTTTGACAAAGACATCTGATTCGATCTCAACTACAGCAAAAGAAAACCAGAACAATAAAGTTAGATCACGATTTATCATGTTTATTCAATCCAAACATTACATACCAAAAGGTACTGGATCAGGAAATTACATGGTAACATTGGATATACAACGTTATATTTACCAATAGCCAACAGGACATAGGATATGCATCAGAAAGCTTCTTAGTCAAGTATCTATGGCCTGATAATACATAGAGCTGTATGCTTTTACATGCACTGTTTATTACAGAATCATAAAGTTCTGGGAATCCTGATATATATCAATATTTCCTAAACTCAATGTACAACACTATAGCATTCACTTACCTGAAATCAAAGACTCTGCACAACAAATACAACCTGTGAAAAATCATACATCCTTAATCATATTGAATTGCTGCTTCCCTTCTCTCAGCAGGAGATTTCTGACCTCATTTTTTTGGTAAACACTTGCTGAGCAGAAGCTCAAACAGAGACAACTGCTTACTTTTGGCTTGAGTACCCACTGAACAGTAAACTTAGGAACTGTGATCAACCTGTAAAGTACAACTGACCCTACTCACCAATGTTTCTATGCCAATGGGCTGGCCTCTGGGTGAAAGTGGAGCCTCATCCAGCTCTTCATCTTCCTCTTCCGAGGTGTGTAAAGGTAGTCCTGCTACCCCGCAGCCTGCAGCCTCATCTGGCAGTCTTTGGTCTTCTGTTGACGTTGGACTGCACGGCCCTTCAGCACCAGCTTCTCCTGTGCCCGTCCCCTTGGGTACATATTTACAGTTCTTCTTACTGGGCTCCGATGTCACTTCCTCTGTGGCAACCAGAGATAGATCTGCAGCGACGAGCTGTCTGCGCAAAAGTCCATTCGTCACAGATACAGAAATGAATACAGCAAAATCAAAAAAACAACCAACGGTACGTTTGAGATAAAAACAGAAAATGTTGGAAATAAGTTTGAGGATCAGTTTCAACCAAAGCCAGAAATGCATTCCATGCAAGTAATAAAAAAAAAGTGCAATTTAACAAATTTGGGGGTAATTTTAACCTTACTCGTCAGCGGGAAACCCATAGGCTTGGGTAGAACGCTGGTTTTACGCCCCACCCAATATTACTCTTCATTGAATTAATATGGTGGGGTGTAAAACTAGCGTTACACTCGATCCCGTCAGTTTCCCGTCAGTTTCCCGACAGGCAGGTTTAGTTAAAATTGCCCCCATATCTGAACAATTATTTGCTAACGCCAGATATTTCCATTTCTGTTTTGCAAACTATATGTCCCAGATTAAGGGTAATTTGACTATGATAGTTTTCACAGAATGCTTGTGGAAAACTAGAAGTATTTTGAAAGAGAAAGGATGTGTGCCATCATAGCTTACTTAATTAAGACAACAGAAACAGTGGGCCAGGAACAAAAGGCACAGAAAGCAGGGGTGATACAATCAAACCCGATTCAAAATTACAATTACCTTAGAGGAAACTCATGGTGGGGGGGTGGGGGGGGGACCTGAAATTACCCCATGGGCTCCCAGTGTACCAAATCTTAAGGTAGTCATCTGAAATTACTCTTCAATATTTTAGCCAAAAGGCGAGCCCATTTATTTTAACTGGGTTAACAGCCCCCACTGAAATAGCGAAGAGCAAAATTCCAGAGCCAAGGGGTTTTCCTTAAAATTAATGGCTTACTTGTAAATTCTAACAGCTAAAAATGATATCAAAAAGCTGGGAATCCTGAATGTAGTCCTTAGTCTACCTGGTGTTGTTCGATATTGTGGGTTATATTCAACCATTTTAGAAGTGAAGTTAGTCATTCATTTAAGAGCAGGGGCCTGATCCTGCAAAATTTGACCTCAATTTCTTATGTACTATAAGTGCGGAGGAGGGAAACAGTAGCACAAAAGGGCATATTTCGAGAATTTTGGCTGGGTTTTCTGCCTTCCCACCCCTGGTTTATGGGTGTAATTCGGGTGGGTGGGTGGGCGTGGGAAATGGACGCACATTTCCCCATCCATCTGAGAGGGCAAGTGGCCAACACTGCGCTCGCCCATTGGTGGGAGGGCTATATGCAAATGAAGGAGGTGCATCATCTGACGCATTTAAACCTTAGCAACGCCGGGCACAAGGACACCTGCTCGTCCTCTGTTGCTATGGCGGTGAGGACTAAAGTTTGACATTCAGAAAGCCGCAGCACAACTCCATTCCAGCTGCAGTCAGACTCCCTGGTGGGGGCCAAGTGACCTCCGAGGGTGGAAGATCACCCGAGGTCAGGAGAACATCCTTGTACTAGGCCAAAATCTGCCATGCTGGAGTTGCACCCAATTTCCAACAAAGTGGAAAATCTGAGCCACTGCATCGAAACTAGAATTATAACTTTCAACCTTAATTTTAAATGAATTTAAATTTCAGGCATTTTATAATCTTATTGGAGGTGTCCCCTTTTTGTTTTATAAAAGTTAAAATTAAGAAAAAAAAGTACAACATACTGCCATAAAATAAGTTTGAAATTATAATATCCTCTTACTGACCAATTGCGTTGATGTTTCTAAAACTGTATTTCCTTAAGAAAAAACTCACAGTCATTTCATTCAAATTGAAGTTTATCAACAGAGATTTAACGGGATGCAGTCACTACATTCGTGAGGTGGAGGGTGAGTTTTCAGACGAGGTCATAGCTGGGAACAGTCAGCATCAGCCAGATTTGGCTTGTGGGGTAAGTTCACATTGGTGGTGTTTTTTTGCTACAAACTTTTTTTCCCCTCCCAACCTTGACCGAGGTGTCCTACTGAGCCACACTGGCAAGGAAGGTCCCAGGTTCAATCCCTAATCTACACTGAGTTAATCGATGTCATCTCAAATGGTGAGCGGGGGGGGGCGGATGCTACAATTGTGGCCTCGGGTGTACCTGTGCCATTGTAAGGAAAGGAGGGAAAATAGGTACAGTAGCTGCTCCGGAGCACTATCAGGTGTGCATATGCAGGCATCAGGTTTGGCCGTGTTACTACGCTCAGCCAATAGCCTGCTGCCTGTGGTTCTATACCTAGTACAAGTCACCACATTAATTATTATAAGAATTTGCTGGCGAAGGGACTGCTATGTATCATTTTGAAAATGGAAAAAGACCCCATTTTTTTTTTTTTTTTACATGAAAGGGGAACAGAGCCACGCATTGAGCAAAAACCTGTAGGCTAGATTTTCCACCCATTCATAGTCAAGATAGAAAATCCAGCCCATAATTGTTAGGGAGGGGAGGGGGAAAGAGAACTTTAGCTAATTCAGTTTATAAATCAGAATGAGATATCTGGCAATTGGTAACCCAACATTACAGTAGACAAGATGGATGAGATGAGAATCTTTTAATTTAAAGTTTCAGTGATGCTGCATGATCCATTTTAAGAATTAGCCAGAAACCATCAAATCTGTCCCCACATCAAGGAGTTTGTGGGACCTCGATAACACTGGGGCACTACTGCAAAAGCTTCCAATGACCAAGAGGTAAAACTCAGAAATAGCGACCTGTCCTGTACTGGTCGATCTGCACTTCAAGCTGTCGGATCATAATGCTGGAGAATAGGACTCCATCTTTGGAGCCTAAAGTCCCGATGAAACACTCCCAAGTCAGATACATCACGTGAGTTAGCTGCAGGGCTCCTGTACCCCAATAGACTGCCTTAATTTCAACTACACAAAAGCAACCCCTGCTGTACCAATGTGACATTTTCAGTTCATACACCAGCCATCCTTAATCCCGCTCAGAGCCAGACTGCTAATTTAATCTAACTTTGTGCTGAATTTTGAGCTATGATCCCACCAAAAATGGACAGATCCCATCCCAAATTAATTTCACTTCTGGCCCTTAGATGTGGAAATCTTAGAAAACTTTCATCCTATCTGGTCTAGCCTGGATTTAAACCAAAGGTTAGGGCAGAGTACTAACTGTAACATCCAGTCTCAAGACAAGTACCGACCCCTGACTCATGTTGTTGTATATTTCCAACATTTTCTGCTTTTGTTTTAAAGGATAGAGTGACTGAGCACTTGAGCAAATCGGAAGCTGATCAGAGAGAGCCAGCATGGCTTTGTTAAAGATAAGTCATGTCTGACTAATCGAGTTGAATTTTGTGGATGTCACTAATAAGGTAGTCAAATTATTTCCTCTGATGGGGGAATCAAGAACAAAGAGATATGATCTTAAAATTAGAGTTAGGCCATTTAGCAGGGAAATCGGGAAGCACTTTTTCCACACAAAGTGTAATAGAAATCGGGAATCGTCTCCCCAAAAGGCTGTGGATACTGGGACAATTGGAGCTTTCAAGACAGAGATTGATAGATTTTTGTTAGGTAAGGATATCAAGGGATACAGAGCTAAAGCAGATACATGGAGTTCAGGTTCAGATTAGCCATGATCTAACTGAGTGATGAAGCAGGCTCGAGGGGCTGAATGGTTTACTCCTGTTACTATAACTAGTACGTGCTGGTTTTCTCAACAATTCTTGAAGAAAATGTTACATTCACATTGTCTTCCCTTCCCATCTCTTCTGAAGGTGCTTACTCTCATATGAACCCCCCCCCCCCCCTGCTCATTTTAAAGAATTTACACAAAGTTTCCTCGTGTTGCCAAGTGCCATTTCCCAACTGAGAGGGTAGGGAGGCAAATTACACTCAAGCTTGTACCAAGACAACTCTTAGACCCAGCCTCTAGAAGGCACCAGAGAACAACCTGGGGTCACTGACCCAGATTTCCCTTCCATTGCGTTTCTCCCCGGCAGCACTGCAGAGTTTTGGAGTTTGCTGTGTGGGTTCACTAGGGCTGTGAACCTATATCCGACCACTTCCAAGTGCAGCATATTGGAGAGGCTCTGCGCCAATGAACTGCCTTATATTAAGGAGAGCAATTTTTCTCTCCTGAAAAAATTTGGAATATATACACACGTAAAGAATTTTAAATGGTCTACAATTTTGACACCTTGGTCACCTGGATCTGTAAACATGAAGCCTTGAGGAAACAGCAAGCCTACTTATGGAAATGTTCATGGTACAGGTGGTTATATGAACATCTCATGCAAAACCATGGATGAAGTAACAGCAACTTTAGGAAATGAAAGTGGCTGCATCAATACGGGATCTCACAATTCATTGCATGCACTTATATTTGCATTGGCACGGGTCTAACCGTTTGACTGGTTTGTCTTCCACCAAGTAATTCCCTATCACTGAACCTCTCTTCAACAGGGGCTTTTTGCTGGGGGATGTCTGAAAATCAAAATAAGTCCAGAATAGTTAATTCAAGTAAATCTGTGAAGAGGAAAGAAATAACATTAAACATTCTCAATAGTCAACAATACGTTTCACAAAACAAAAAAAAACACTCTCAACATCCCAAAGCTTCTCACTGTTTAATAACCTTTCGACAGAAGATTCAGTCACTTCTCATTCACTTTATATTTGGTATTGATCGTTGCAGCAAGGTTTTGTGCCACCAGGATTATTATGCCATTTAAAAAAAGAAAAGGTCACATTAACCTGGCGAAAAGGGCAACTGATGCCCAGAAATGCCATTATGCAAGTGATTTCGCCAGCGCTTTGAAACAATGACATAATTCCTGTCAAAAACTGTCATCACGTTGCAGAAATGCCTTTATGTTGCTCGTCACCATGAAGCTACGCTGTTCTTCAAACAATGGGAGGAACACGGAAGAGAAAGCTCTCACAGCTTGCTGGTGTGCGTGACAACCATTCCTTCTTCAAACACAGCTGCCAAAGTAACAGATTTCCAATTCACGAGGCACATTACAATGAACAATTTTCACTCGGTCTCTGTGCTGCAATATATAAAAATATTGCATTCTGCTGAGATGACGAAGACCTCAGATCAGAATTTGGCAGAACGAAGCTGAGGAATGGGAAGAGTAAATATTAAAAAAGGTTATCAGAGAGTCTCAAGCCTCAATTCTGCCTTTACTATATTTTACAGATTAGCAGTGGAACTTTACACAGGACAAATCCACGCCTTTAGTTCAAAGAGGAGCAGGGGAGTTATCCCTGGAGTCCTGGCCATTATTTATCCCTCAATCAACATCACTAAAACAGATTATCTGGTCATTATAACATTGCTGTTTGTGGGAGCTTGCTGTGCACAAATTGGCTGCCACGTTTACTACATTACAACAGTGACTATACTTCAAAAAAGTACTTCATTGGCTGTAAAGCACATTGGGACGTCCGCTGGTCATGAAAGGCGCTATATAAATGCAAGTCTTTCTTTTTATTTCCCCCTCCCACTGAAAAACAATGGGAGCCCTGTTGGGCATGAAAAAGTCATGTATGAAGATTTACTGGCAGTCTTTTCAAAGAGACTAACAGCTGCACACAAGCTGTTTACACCAGTTTAAAGCTGCCATTTTATTTAAAGGGTTTGGTTCTTTGGATTCCTGCATTATTAGGTAAGTAAATCTGGGCAGTTTGGAAAAACATGACCATTTAAAAAAAAAATGGCTCTTAGTAAGGTTCACCAAATGATATCAGCATGATCAGAGAGTGCAAGAACACAATGCACCTCAGAGCCACTGGTTTAAGGACAGCACTGGCAAATGCCGAGAGAAAAGAATCTCGGTCAGGAATGGTACAGGGACTCAAAAGAATGATGAGACAAATCATTGGCAATATGGGGTAAAATATAAATATAAAAATGCATAGCAAATTGGCCCAGTACCGATAAACAGTTAGCTGATATTTCATAGATAGACCCCATTGATCTTCAAAATGAGCAGATGTCTTTTTAAAGCATTTGTGTCTCATTTAATAACTCCTTATGTGGCGCAGAGTCAAATTTTGTTTGAGAACACTCATGTGAAGCGCCCTGGGACGTTTTACTACTTTAAAGGCACAATATAAATACAAGATGCTGTTGTTGTTAAAAGCATTCTATTGAAAACAGATCAAGTTTTTACAGTACCACATGGAAACTGTGCTACAAGTGTGGCAAATTAAAACAAATATTGCAAAGTTTGTTCACATCAAAAATCTTTATTATCAAAAGACCAGTGTGTTGGGGGTTTCCCTCAAATAATTTTATACATATAAGTATTCATTTTATAAATCCTTCATCAAAATATGCACACATGTTATGCAGTCCTTTAGATTTCAGAAATGATTTGGCATTTTAAGCAATTAAAGATTAATCCAGTAAAGTTTAAGACTTTAATGTATTATGGCTAGAAATTTATAACCTTTTAGTTTATACTATATAAAGTTTTATTTTTGTCATATTTGGCTGCAGACTGAATCTATTCACCGCCACTGAGTGTCTAGTGGGCCAGTAGATTTTGAGAATATTTTAATGTACCTACTTCGCTCATGATGGCCAAAGAAGCTAAATCTGTTCTCACTGGCAAAATATAAATATAAAAATGCAAAGCAAATTGGCCCAGTACCGATAAACAGTTAGCTGATATTTCATAGATAGACCCCATTGATTCAGGATTTTAAATGTGTAAGGGGAAAATCAGTGAGGTGGATTAGAAGACGTTCTTTGTGCTAAGAGGGAAGGGAACTGGAGAAAGGATTGCAAGCAAAAGAGAACTAAAACAAAAAGCAATGGAACAAGAGAGACTGCAAAAATAGTTTCATCACACCACTGGGGTTTGACACCACATAGAGCATGACTCCATTGCACTGTCAAACGTGATTTATGAAAAGGTTCTCAGTAGGTCCCTTGGGCCTCCCGAGCACTTTATAAAACCTATCTGGAATTAACTGTATTGAGAGTGCAGATATGCACCTCAAGGTTCTCAGAGCAAACAAATTGTGACTAGCTAGGCAGGGGGCTCTGTGTACTTGTGTGTAAGCAGCATTCACACAGCTCTATCCTGGGCACAGCTGTAGTTGGAAAGAAGCAGTATATACAAGTTACTCCTGGCTGGAACTAATGGTCAAGAACAAATGCACTGTAAGATTATATATCAGCCCAAACAAATTCAACAATTAAAGCTGAACTTTTGAGAACAACCTCTTCAGGACTGTAAACCACCACAAATTTAACGTGTAGAGGGGGAAAAAAGACAAAAATTAAAATAGCAAATTTTTTCTGCCTGTGCAGACAGCAACTGAGACTGCTGTCCACAAAAGTGAAAGTGAATCAAAGATGCAGTTCAGAACAAGGCTTTATACGCACAACAGAATGGGGTCCGAGAGAAATGACCAAACCAGATCCAAATCTTTTAAAGGGGTGGAGTCACCAGCTGATTTTTTTTTCCCTCCCACAATGTGTGTTGTCAATCGAATGATTGTGTGCAACAGTCTTCACAAATGTAGGTTGAATAACTTCCAGATTCAGTCAGTCAGTCATTTTCGCCTAAGAATCTATCATAACTGTAGAGGTCAATAAAGCAAGTTATATACAAACACACAACAAATTATTGTCTACAAAACACCTGTAGCAAATTAGATAATTTCTTAAGGAAATAAGTGTTTTTTTCGAGGAGCTCCAAAGATATGAGGACTTATTCTTGTAATGTAGCTCCTGGAGCTGTGAAGTTACAACTCCTCCAGTTTCAAGGTAGTAAGGAATGGGTTCTCACATCCTTCGTTCCCCACCCTTACGCTGGGGGAGGGGGATATTTTAATCAATATTTATTTGTTGGCCAATAGCTTTTATTAATATCCACACATTCAACTGTGAAACTGTCCCTTGAAGTGCATAAAAGATGAACGTGTATAATTTGGTTGCACTCCAGCCACTTTCAGAGGACATGGAGACATTAAGTGAGTTGAACAGGACCATTTGTTTTGGACAGTTGCAGTACTGGCTTCCCCCTAAATTTCTAGCAATATGGCACATGGGAAATTCAGAAATATAAAACCTAGCCACAGTTCTGCATACCCTTTATGCACAGGAGCACTAATACAGAGGTTTGGTGATGCACTCGAAACCAGGCTATGATCTCCCTAAACCTCCCCTGCCTAAACAGTTTCCAAAAATAAAGGCCTAGAAATACATCTTGAGCTGTGGACGCAAAACGGGCGGTATCAAATCGGCCGCCCGTTATACCCAGTGTCTGATCTTCAGTTCCGTTGACTGCAATAGAACTGAATATCAGGCACTGAGTATAACGGGCGGCCGATCCGATACCGCCCGAGACGAATTTCTAGGCCAAAGTCTTTCCTTTTGGGAACTGTTAGGGAAAATAAAAAGAAATGTTAAATACAATTGTTCTTCTTGCAATAGTTCTTCAAAAATCCAAAGTGTAGAGAATAAAGTTGATACAATCAAGACTTGTTGAATATAGCTAGCTACCTTCTGGTAAAGATTAGCTATGAGGTGCATCATTGTGTGACCCACTCCCATTACCCTATCTTCCTCTGAAGGCCTAGCCTTCACATCGACCCCTTTTCCTCCCCCTCAACTGAGGTGGACAGACCCTAAAGCATGTATGACTGGTCATGCAACGGTAAAATACACATCATGCAACAGCAGTAACAGGGCAATGGTCCTGTATGAACTGCATCCATCCAGCCCCGAAATGTCCCTTCCACATACCCTGAAGCTGCAGTTTAAGGGGAGTACATAGAAGTACACAGCTCTGCTTTACAATAGGAAGGTGGGAGGACAGAAGACAATTTGTTTAAACAAAGCAATGTATTGCTGGTGTCCCCTCTTCCCCAGTGTGTCTTCTGCCGAGGTGTGATAAAAGGCAGTCAGAAAGATTAACTGTAGTCGTCTGCCATTGTACACTGCACAGGCATTGTTCTCTGTCTATATCTGCTTTGCCGATTTGTATTCCTTCACTTCACCTGACGAAGGGGCAGCAGCTCCGAAAGCTTGTGATTTCAAATAAAACTGTTGGACTATAACCTGGTGTTGTGCGACTTCTCACTTTTGTCTTCCCCCAGTGAAAGACTATGGTGGTCAGACACTAATTGCAACTTTTACTATGTCAGACAGGATGGACTTGGGCTAAAATCTGGTGGCAAACTATGAATGACGATCATTAAAGTCAGTTCTTATTGCCAACTTAAAAAAACATTTTTGCCTGGATCTTTTTAGGTTTATTTTTTTAAAGAAAAGGAGAAAAATCAGTGGGGAAAAAATTGAGCCTTCCTTTCCCCCCACAAAAATAACACAGGAAAACTGGGGGATATCATTTTTATTTAAAAACAAGTCTAGAAAACAAGCAAGGGACTTAAAAAAAAAAGTTTCGTCAAGCAAAATGACAACCCATAATTATTAACTCACTTCAGATGCCACATTTATGATGCTCACCTTCAGACTCTCCCTTAACATAGGAAAAGGATTAGGTCATTAACCCCTCAAGCCTGTTCCACCATTCTATTAGATCATGGCTGGTCTGTACCTCAATTCTATTTACCCCTTAAATAGTTTATTTTAAATGAACAGTTCAAGAAGGTATTATTGTTGTGGCTTCCGCCACTTACCTGCCACTATGATGGTGGGATAATAAAAATTGTTGGAGATTATGCAGAGGGGAACAGTTGTAATCTTGCTTTTAGCAAACCATGCCTTGGTAGATAATCAGAGCCTCTGATTGTAACCGGAGTCTTCAGGGGACCATCATCATGGTAATTGTGTTGATGCACTGCTGCCCTTAGGAACAGGAGTAGGGCATTCAGCCCTTCGAGCCTGTTCAGCCATTCAATTAGATCATGACTGATTTGTATCTTAATTCCATTTCCCTGCCCTTGCTCTATACCTAACTAGGTAGGAAAGATTGGCATTTGCTGCAGTATAAAGAATATAGTCCTCACAGCAGTACTTACAAATGACGCTGGTCCCCTTAAAAAATAAATCAAAATTGCACAAACATAGTTGTTTCTTCTGCTGAATACCGGCTCTAGAAATGTACACTAATCACGCCCGTGACTACAGCATGGCCCATACAGTGTGCAAAGTGCATGCAGACATCACAGATGTGATATGCACATATCTCCAGACTCTACGATAGCAAAATACTGCGGATGCTGGAAATCCGAAATAACAACAGAAAACGCTGGAAAAACTCAGCAGGCCAGGCAGCATCCGTGGAGAGAGAAACAGAGTTAACGTTTCAGGTCGAAGACCTTTCGTCAGACTCTACGTTGTGGTAAAAAGACAATGGGGAAACTTCGGGGGGAGGGAGGGAGAGCTCCTCAAGTTTGGGAGGAAATCAGTTTGAACTGATTCACCATCCAAAAGATATCCAGGAATTTACTGATGAAAAGAAACCAATAAAAACTGATTTTAATGGTCCCTAATTATAGAATATAAACCAGCCACCATGATGTTATCCAAAATGTACTACAAGAATGAACAGCCGCAGAGACGCCAGTGGTATTAATAATATATAATTACATCCCTCCTCAGTACAGCAGCTTAGGTTTTGTTTGAACCACTTGGTAAAAGATTACATTTGTATATAAATTAAAACTTCCAGGCTCTGTGTCAATACACTTTAAACAAATATCAACGCTCCTATCTTTTATCCCTCACTGACCTACAATTTTTATGCAAATTAGCCTATTTTATTTATAAGCTGAACCACTGTGTCTGTAAGATGAAGCAGTGGCTAAAGGCAATGACTCAGCCTTTGGTAACTAATTGGCCTCATGTTGCAAAACTTTCATGTAACAGATGCAATTAAAAGGAGAATTGGATTTCCTTTTTCAAACAAATACACGCACACAAAAATACATCTTAAAGATAGAGCATCCCGTCTGAGTCGTGTACTGAACAAACAGGGTGCCATGAACCAGAAATTAATTTGTTTTGATCAAAAATGTCATGTTAAGATGTTCTGTTCCTCTCTTTGCACATTGTAACTGATAGGAAGCCTCTCAAATCTGTTGTTCCTTGTGACTAAAGAGACTCTAATTTCCATCAGTAAGTGCAAGTACTGTGCTGACATTTGTGAAAGTGAAGCTGTCTTAAAGCTGACCTGACGCATCTTTCCCAGTGAGATTCACTCCTTCGGGTTAAAGCAGATTTAACCTGCTTTTGGGTCCCACTCTTTGAAAATAACCAGCGCTGTGCAAACTAAACAAGTTGGCATTAATCAGTCTCACTCTTTTGTGCCCAGAAAAATGATACTCCTGAAAAGGTGTGGAGTTTGGCAGCTAAGGTTTACAGTGGCCCCAGAGACCATTGTGTGGGCCCACAGGGGGGCAACAGCAGCAGCAGCATTTGTCACGCTTCTGCATTACAACTCGCTTTTTGAGACTAACCAGCTTCTTGGCTTCATAGGCATCCCTTTCGTCTCGGAGCTTCTTGTTCATCTCCCTGATTGAAAGACAAAGGATTGATTTGTAGTCAGCGATCACATACACTGCAATGAACCACACAGGTCTCACTCCACGCAGTCAATCCCACCGGTTTAAACACTAATGAATACTCAACATTTATCTCTGCTGAATATCCACCGTGGGGAGAAAAATCTCCATTTCAGATCCACAACCGTTATATTGGTGTTAGCTTAAAAGCTTCACTACCCTACTGAATTACATGGCTCCTGTGGTTTAGTAGGTCATCTCAACATGTAAGCACGCAGTACTGCTTCGTGCTACAAGTCCCACCCAGCCATTATTTAAAAGGCATAAATAATCTACTGGGGATGATGCGGAGATGCCGGTGTTGGACTGGGGTGGACAAAAATGAGAAGTTGCACAACACCAGGTTATAGTCCAACAGTTTTATTTGAAATCACGAGCTTTCGGAGCGCTGCTCCTTCGTCAGGTAAAGTGAAGGAATACAAATCAGCAAAGCATATATAGACAGAGAACAATGTGTAGTGTACAATGTCAGACGACTACAGTAAATCTTTCTGACTGCCCTCCATCAAACCTCGGCAGAGATACAATCAGGCCAGTCAGGAAGGCATTACATCAAAGACACAGCAAAATACAGCTAAGACAATGAGCTGGGGTCACAGGGGGTCCAACGTGTCAAATGCTGCAGTCTGTATGGTTAAGGTTAAGATGTGATTTCCAGTTTTAAAAAAAAGTAAAAAGCTTAACCATACAGACTGCAGCATTTGACACGTTGGACCCCCTGTGACCCCAGCTCATTGTCTTAGCTGTATTTTGCTGTGTCTTTGATGTAATGCCTTCCTGACTGGCCTGATTGTATCTCTGCCGAGGTGTGATGGAGGGCAGTCAGAAAGATTTACTGTAGTCGTCTGACATTGTACGCTACACATTGTTCTCTGTCTATATATGCTTTGCTGATTTATATTCCTTCACTTTACCTGACGAAGGAGCAGCGCTCCGAAAGCTCGTGATTTCAAATAAAACTGTTGGACTATAACCTGGTGTTGTGCGACTTCTCATTTTAACCTACTGGGGGGTGGAGAAAGGAGGGGCAACAGTAACAGTCCGCAGTATCCAACATAGTGGAGTCATGTGTCGTTTCTTCAACCATACTGGCCTTTGAAGAGCTCACATCATGCAGCTTCAGTATGTGTGCTACCACAGCAAGCACACTCCTGGCTTCCTGCACTCAAAGTGCCGACAGGTTGACGCCACCTGGACTGACTTTGCCAACGTCACTGTGATGGGAGTGACGTATTTGCCCATAATGTATACATAATATGGATATGGAGAAAAAGCAAGCAAATGTTTAGAGTTGAGGTACAGATTAGCGGTGATATTATAGAATGACGGAACAGGCTTGAGGGGCTGAATGGCCTACTCCTGCTCCTCTGTTCCTATAAGGGGCTGTATTTTCCTCAGTTCTTTCAGTTTCACGCATAAAATAGGCAAGAGTATAAAGCAGAGAACACCAGTTTGTACTTGCTTTACTTTTTTGCTAAATTTAATGAATGGAACGAAAATATACCTGAAAGACAGCGAGAAAATGACTTAAAATATTAGCAAATACATTATCTACTGAAATCATCTCTCCTTTATTACACCAAGCGTGGAACATTATATAATTAAAATGCAGTTATTTAGAGAACCAACTTTCTGTGATGCAGCTGTGCCACTTAGTCTGTTTGCCATTGATTTGTGCCAATAATTACCTGAGAAGATCCAGCTGCCTCAGCAGACTTTCTCTTTCCTTTTGCATGTTCTTTGACACCTTCAGAACATCCCTGTTCAGAAACAAAGGCCTGTTAATGGTTTCAAAATTTTATTTCTGCAGCAGGGGGTTGGGGTTAGCCCAACCACTTGAGAGTTCCACAGAGGCCAGCGGAGCCACGCTTGGTCACACTGCAAGGAGGTGCATTTGAACTGCACAACAATGATTAACCTTCTTCCTCCCCTCCCCTCTTCAACCACTGGCGGTTTTCACTCACTGACGGAAATGCAGCCAAAGCTCAACCACTAACAGGACCCGCTCCATTGGACTTGGGCAATGCATCCATGCTGTAGCTCCCTAATGGCTGCTTGGGCTTGGAATCAGGAATAGAACCCGGGGCCTTCCCTGTCTACATGTCCAGTCAGTGTCACACCAAGTGCTGCAGTTACCCACAGGCAACTTTCTTGGAAAAACAACACCTAATATTGATGTAAATCTAAAAAGAGCATCAATGAAGAATAGTAGGTTTACACAAAGGCATGTGTACTGGGTCCTGAACAGTACAGTACAGTAATTTACCTTGTAGCTCTGGGTTTTTTTGCATTAAAATCACAAGTATTATACCTTGTTTTTTCAATAATATTCCCCTCAATACTTGCTTCTTAACTGCCCCCTGAAGTGGCCTAGAAAATCCCTCAGCTGTACCAAAACAGAAGGCGGCTCACCACCACCTTCTCAGGGCAACTAGGGATGGGCAATAAATGCTGGCCTTGCCAGCAATGCCCACGTCCCAAAAATGAATAATAAATAAAAAGGTTCAGAGCTTCAAGTAAACTGGGGTAGTAAAATAAAAATAAATGGTACTTGCGCCATCTAGTGTAGGAGGGCTGAATAGCACGTTCCATAGTAAAAGGGCTCCCCTTGTCCTCACCTTTCAACCCACCAGCCTCCACATTCAACAGATCATCCTCCGCCATTTCCGCCACCTCCAGCATGATCCCACCACCAAACACATCTTCCCCTCCCCTCTCCTTTCAGAATTCCGAAGGGACCATTCCCTCCATGACCCCCTGGTCCACTCCTCAATCACACCCAACACCCGCTCCCCTTCCCACAGCACCTTCCCTTGCAAGCGCAGGAGATGCAACACCTGCCCTTTTACTTCCTCCCTTCCCACCGTCCAGGGCCCCAAACACTCCTTCCAGGTGAAACAGCGATTTACTTGTACTTCTTGCAATTTAGTGTACTGTATTCGCTGCTCACGATGCGGTCTCCTCTACATTGGGGAAACCAAACACAGATTGGGTGACCGCTTTGCAGAACACCTCCGTTCAGTCCGTAAGGGTGACCCCGAGCTTCCGGTCGCCTGTCACTTTAATTCTCCACTCCACTCCCACTCTGACCTCTCTGCCCTCGGCCTCCTACACTGTTCCAAGGAAGCTCAATGTAAGCTCGAGGAACAGCTCCTCATCTTTCAATTAGGCACTTTACAGCCTTCCGGACTTAACACTGAGTTCAACAGTTTCAGACTATAACCTCTGCCCCTATTTTTTCGGATGGCAGCTGTTGATGATTCTGCCATTCCCATTTACACCTCTTCTAGATCCATCTTTTGTTTCTTTACTTGTCCCATTACCATCTCCTTTTGCCTTGCACCATCATCCCTTTTTTCTTTTAATCTCTCCTGCCTTCCATCCTATCACAGACCTTCCCTTTTGTTCTTTCCTCCCCTCCCCCTTTCGCAGCCTCTGCATTTGCTTAAAACCTGTTACATCTCTAACTTTAACCAGTTCTGATGAAAGGTTATCAACCTGAAACATTAACTCTGTTTCTCTCTCCACAGATGCTGCCTGACCTGCTGAGTATTTCCAGCATTTCTGTTTTTATTTCAGATTTCCAGCATCCACAGTATTTTGCTTTTTTCCCCCATAGTAAATCTGGTGATACAATGCTATATATCAAGAGTAATGTAAGCTGGGCATCCCCTCAGGCACCACCAATTGTAAAAAGATGTGACAAAAATCATGACACAAAGTAAAAAGTGTGACAACAGGAAATGTACAGATGCAAGAATTTTAAAGTAATGTAGATGATCTTATGGCTGACGATGTAAAATATCCACAGTAATAATATGAACACTGATCCTCCAGCAGTAAGCCTACACCACCTTATTCTCAACACAAGATATCCCTTTATTAGCCCAACTAGTTACTTATAATTATCACAAGCCCATGGCTTCTTCTTCAAAAAGAAAAAGAGCATTTATATAGAGCCTTCCATGTCTTCAAGATATGCCAAAATGCTTCACAAGCAACTTATTATTTTTTAAAGTGCTGTGACTTATGTAGGCAAACTTTACAGCCATTTTTAAAAAAGTTGTTCTTGGGATGTGGGCAACTCTGGCAAGTCAACATTTATTGCCCATCCCTAGATTCCCTGAGGGCATCAAGATTAAGATTCATCCACGTAATGTGGGACTGGAATCATATATATGTAGGCCAGAATGGGTAGGGATAGCAGGTTCCCTTCCTTGAAGGACATTAAGGAATCAGTTGGGGTGTTTACAACAATTCAGCAGGTTTCATGGTCATTTTTCTGGTGCCAGCCCACAAATTATCAGATTTACTTTGTGTCAATTTCACAACATGTACACAGCAAAATCCTGCAAACAGTAAATTAGATGAATGATCAGTTCATTTGTTCTTGATTGAGGGAAGGCTGTTATTCAAGACCCTGAGGGACTCACAACAACAGTAGCATGAGATCTTTCAAGGCCACATGAACCAATGGATCAGGCAGATGGTGACATATATGGTACTTGCATATTGCTAACTAAACACTAGATGGCTCCCTGCGTAGCAATTACACTCCAATGTCTTCTCTTCTATTACTTTGTTATTCCTTGATGAGAATGTTCCCGAGGGTCTGGAACTAAAGGCAGTTAGTTAATACCACACCAATACAAGTGGTTATTCGGACAGAACAGATGGGACCGCAGTTTATCGGCTCATCCCAAAGACTGGGTTTATTTTAGAATCAGGGACAGATGCTAAAAGCAAGTTCAACAAAGTCTTTTAATCCTCTCGACAAGGAAAGACAGCCAGTACTGTTGATAAGTCGAGACTTTGTGCATATAATTAATTACAATCGGACTTGTGATGTTATATGTGGACTATTATTCAGAGTCCTTTCATTATTATTTCGTGGCCTTTTTAAGGATAAATCTGACTCAATTAGTCTTCAAGTGCTCCAGCTCATTTTTTTATACATGAGCATTGAGTACAAAACATGAACAAAGCAGAAAACTAATGCGTGTCAGACTTAATTCTGTTATTCCTAACTTGTTTTTTGTACTGAGCGGGCCATGAACTCCTTTGAGTGCGACCTTTTTGTCCGTGGGCAAATTTTACAACAACAACTTTTACAACAACGGCAGCAACAGCAACCACTTTAAAAAGCATATATACAGTAATGCCATATTGCCACCCCACCATCTCAAATCATGAGACAATCAGGCACGGTTCGATACAAGATTAACATAACTTCTCTGCTTTTGAATTCCATTCCTCTAGAAATGAACCCCAGTGCTTTATTTGCATTTATGACTTTTTTAACCTGCGTTGCTACTTTTGATGATTTGTGAATCTATACCTCTCGATCCCTTTGCACCTCTACCCCATTTAGACTCTTATTTTCCAAGGAGTAGCTAGCCTCCTTATTCCTCCTACCAAAATGCACCACCTCACACTTATCTATATTGAAATTCATTTGTCATTTACACGCCCATTCTGCAAGTTTGTTTACGGTAGAATTAATTAAAAGCTTTTAGTTCATCATGTACAAACTCTCTATTTAAAAAAAAGTCAAAAATGACTGGGATATAAAAGAACTGCATAATAATGTTAACACTTCAGAAACGTCATTCAGTCACACGGTTCTGCATCGAAAAACAATCCAAAAGCCTAAGATGAGCCAAAAGAGGCATATCTATTCGTGCAATTAGCATTAATTTTAAAATTTTCAACATATTAGCCCATCCCTCATGTCACTATAGCAATGGCTGCACAAGCAGCAGGAGCAGCAGCTTTCCTATGGTGCTGATGTGCTGTACATCCACATAAGTAATTGGAATATTAATCACAATGCAACCAGACAACCAACAAATATAAAGTGCTGTAGTTCTTTACTTCGGAGTATTAAAAAGAATTGAACAAAAAAGTGTATCCATATTTCCAACTTCAATCACTTCCATTAATAAATGTCTTCTTGAACCAGCACACCCTCATGTAACATGTCAGAAATGCAGCACTTATTCACAAGTACAGAAAAACACATACACAATTTGCGTCACTGAATTAAAAACAACAAGCAGGAAAAGCTATGATTTAACAGAAATAAACATTCATCTTTCTTCCAGGACAGGAGAACCAATCAGACTGACTTGGAAATGTTTACTAATATGTTGATGTAAAGATGTTAATTTATGAATTTCGCTTATAAGGTTTTTCTCTCATTCTCCACAACACAGAACTCCTACAAATCCTCCCCCTCCTCAACAGCATAGTTGCACTTTTGTGTAAAGCTACTCGCTTCAGTCGATCGTTCAAAATCAAATATTGAGAAATTTCAATTTTAAAATGTTTTTAAGCATTTCAGAGCCTCTTTAAAAGCATTTGGACTTCAAGACCTGGTTGAAACTTGTTTAGATGAGGGAAAAATTGATTTTTGCTTGTTTCTTCCAATATCATATTTGAAACTTGGGGGGTGGGGGGAAAGAGTGTTTTTAACACTAATTTTTTGTGAAAAGTTCATTAAAAACCTTTAAATTCTTTCAAGTCTCATTGCAGCTTTGACAGAATAAGTTGCTCCAAGTTTCTCTTTCCCTCTTCAATGCTGTTGTTAAACAAAATAAAATGAACTCTAATTCCAAACGGAGCTCAAATAAGAAAGTGAATAAAGTGGTTAAACTTCCTAAGAAGGCGGTGAGGTTATCTCTCCCCAGCCTTGGCGATGAGTTGGGATCAGTTTTGGAGAAGTTGTTTCCTCTTATTCTGTTGTCGTTCCCTCTGTCTCTCACAGACTCTGAGGTACAAACTGGGCACAACCTTTTTCCCCTCTCTCATAACATGATTTAAATAACCCTGATAAACTCTTTCAAAAAGGGGACAACACCTGGCAAAATTTAACTGGAACTTACTGCGGGACATTCAACATCACTTTTTTTTTCCAGCTTTAAACAATTTTCCTAATTTTCCTTCTCACATTTTTGTTTCACCGGGGGCCTAAAAATTGTTTGCTTTAGCTTCCTTCCAGTGGCCATTGTACATGTGCTGCGCCTCCACCTGTGTAGTTCCAAAGTGCAGTTGCCACAGAAAAAAGTACTGACAGAATCCCGAGACAATGCTTGCCGGGTTCCAGGGCTCTGTATCTTAGCAAATGCCGTTCCGATTCTGATCAGCTCCGAGGTCACAAACGACTCTCTGTGAGGATTCCCGGGCCATTGTGTATCGGGACCCTCCCCCCGCTCCAGTTCATTGCGCAGCCTTTGAATTTAAGTGCGCGGGATCTTACAGATCGCTGCGAGGCCGCGCACCTTACGGGGAACAGTTCCTACAACCCTCCGAGATCTCTGCGCTCCTCCTATTCGGGCCTCTTGCGCATTGCCGATTTTAATCGCTCCACCATTGACGGTCGTGCCTTCAGCTGGCCACACTCCCTCTACCATCCAATACAAGAGGCAACCTTTGTTGCCCCCAGGTGGTTTGAATTCTTCAGCAGACAGATGTGCTAACTGGGTTGGCCTGTAGAAAGTGAGGTGTCTCAACATTTCTAAAAATATAAACCGGACCGCCAGAATTCTGATTTTCAAAAGTAAGCTCCAATTTTCCCCACTTTTTATGTTATTAAGATTTTTATTAACTTTCATCAGCAACAAGACTAAAACCATAAATCCACCCCTGGTGCAATATTGGATTTAGTAAAACGTAGCAAATAAAAGAAAGTTAAACTTGTGTTAATCACTCTTCGTCCCTCTGCTAAAATGCTGCCTTGCTTCACCTAATGATTGAAATCCTGATTTTACAAACCCATCTGCAGTAGAATCATTTTATTTTAAAAAGCGGATTCACGTACAGCTCAAAATTCGCACAAACCCGTTTCTCATTTCCTCTCCTAAAACATGTCACTGCCATCTGACAGCAACAAAGTCCCTTCTTACTCACCTGTTGCGGGTAAAACTCGGCAACTCACTCACCTGTAACAGGTTTAATAAGAAAATGAGGCACGCGTGGTATCTACTGATCTCGCCCACCAATTTGAAAGCTTCGTCCAGCCCCATAGTGGTGGCCGGCTGCACTGATCTGGCCCGTTTGTGTAACACAGCCCCCGGAACCGTGGCACCAAAGGAGAATGCCCTCATCACCATGGGAACCGGCTGAACTCTGCTCCTCTACAGCTTCTGCCTGCAGCACGCGGCGCTCCTCCGAAGGCGACACAGCCGACACATCACCCACTCCCTTAACATGTGGCCACTGCCCCAACTCTTTTGTTAATTACTAATTGGGTCCGGCTCTGAGGTCGCAAGACCCGCATTTAAGTGTGCAGGAGCTTAGGGATCAAGGTGCGGCCGTGCACCTTAGAGGGAACAGTGGCTGGAATGCAAACTCACCTTTAGGGCAAGAAATAATTGCTGCAGAAATACATTTCCACTGGGAACTGTTAATTATCATTCTGTTTGCTGTACCATATCACAATACAGAGCTTTTATGCAATGCAAGTAGTCTGTCTGTCCAATAACTCTGTTCTGAGGAAGGGTCTACAACCGAAACATGTAACCCAGTTTTTTCTTTTCAGATGCTGATAGAATCTGCGGAGTTTGTTTTTACAAAGTAACTCTGAACTTCCTAAAGTCTACAAGGGGTAATTTTACTAGACTCTTCTGCATGACAGCAATCGTGGATGAAAGACACAGAACATGTGATAGACCTCTCTCTGACTTGCACTCACATCAAGCTGGCAGGGGTCTTTCATAATTAACCCTTTGGACTTACTTTTAGGATAAGTATTAAAACAGCTATTTTGAAAGATTATCTTAAATCCTCCTGCTGTTTCACCGCTTCCATGTCATATTAAAATTATTTTAGGGGTGATGCTGGAAAGTGGAGAATCCTTTGAAATTATATATATCCCCCTCCCCCGCCACCCCGGAAATGAATGCTAGAATAATGCTCTACACTTGTGTGTATTCTTAAAAATCACAACAAGATGATCGGCCATTTGATCCTTTTACTTGCTTTTCCACCAGTTTCCTTTCTCTGCTGAAGGTGTTAACTTCTTGCTCAGGCATGTTCCAGGTGCTGCCCAGTATCTTGTGTGAGACAAGAAGGTGAGTCTATTCTACCCGGTGAGTAGGGGAACCGATACCTGCCTGCCTCCCCCTCTCTCTCACCCTCCTTCCTTTCTCGCCCTCTTTCTAATCACGTCGCACAAGATCCAGTACACTCACGCAGTCCCGGGCTCCAGCACACAGGCGCTCTTTTTAACCACGTATTCGCGTCCCAGGATCCTAGTTCTTTCGGTCCGCACTGAAGCCTGTTCCTGCAGGCCGAATGAACTGGGATCCTGGGACGCGATTAAAAAGAGCACCTGCGTGCTGGAGCCCGCTCCTGCAGGACTGCGCGGCCTGCAACGTGTGGTGCACGGCACCCACGAGATAGCTTCGCAGCCGCGCGCCCGCGCAGCTTAGGGGGAACAGTGCTCTCCACTTGCCTGGATGAGTGCAGCTCCAACAACACTCAAGAAGCTCAACATCATCCAGGACAAAGCAGCGCACTGGATTAGCACCCCATCCACCACCTTAAACATTCACTCCCTCCACCACCGGCGCACCGTGGCAGCAGTGTGTATCATCTACAAGATGCACTGCAGCCGCAGTGGTTACCAAGGCTTCTTTGACAGCACTTCCCAAACCTGACCTCTACCAGCTAGAAGGACAAGGGCAGCAGGCGCATGGGAACACCACCACCTCCAAGTTCCTCTCCAAGTCACACAGTATCCTGACTTGGAAATATATCGCTGTTCCTTCATCGTCGATGGGTCAAAATCCTGGAACTCCCTCCCTAACAGCACTGTGGGAGTACCTTCACCACATGGACTGCAGCGGTTCAAGAGGGCGGCTCACCACCACCTTCTCAAGGGCAATTAGGGATGGGCAATCTATGCTGGCCTTGCCAGCAATGCCCACACCCCGTGAATGAATGAAAAAAAAATCATGGGCCTAAAAATTGAATATGGCCTGAAAACAGGCAGTGTCATGGCCTAAGCTATTTGGCTGTGCCCGCTCAAAGTGGTGCAGGCAGCACATAATATCCATGCTGCCTGCTCATTTACATCATTGGAGTGGTGATCTCAGCGCTAAAGGCGCTGCTGGTTGGCTTAGCGCCCAATGGGTGGGCCAATATCGGGTGCCATCTAATGGCCAGTAATATTTGGAACTGTCTTTCTCCACTACTTAAAGGTGAGGTGCTTTGAAAGAGCAGCACCTCATTGTCCTTGGAATTGGAGTTGGAAGATATGACTCAACAGCAGCAAAGAGAACAAGTGGGAAGGTTCTCCAATGTGGCTTTGGAGGCAGTGGTAGTGGCAGTGGAGAGAAGGCGATGTGTCATATAAATATATATATAATACAGTATATATAAATATATATGAAACATATAAAATTCTGACAGGTCTGGACAAACTAGATGCAGGAAGAATGTTCCCGATGGTCGGAGAGTCCAGAACCAGGGGTCATAATCTAAGGATAAGGGGTAAGCCATTTAGGACAGAAATGAGGAAGAATTTCTTCACCCAGAGAGTGGTGAACCTGTGGAATTCTCTACCACAGAAGGTAGTTGAGGCCAAGTCATTAAATATATTCAAGAATGAGTTAGATATATTTCTTAAAGCTAAAGGTATCAAGGGATATGGGGAGAAGGCAGGTACAGGGTACTGAGTTTGGAGGATCAGCCATGATCTCATCGAATGGCAGAGCAGGCTCGAGGGGCCGAATAGCCTACTCCTGCTCCTATCTTCTATGTTTCTATGTTTCTATGTGTCCTGTTCCCGCAGAGTGGCAGGAAGCCATCAACGCACACCTCGAGAAGGCTGTGGCAAGAGATAGCTGGGTACGTCACAGCCAACAGTGTCGTACCGCAGACATGGATCCAGTGCCGCAAGAAGTTTAATGACCTCACACGGCAGGTCAAGGTGAGTGAAGACTCCAGAAAATGCCATGTCCCACCATCTGCACCACAAGCCTCACCCACTGCTCAATGCACCACACCCCCATCACTCGCCTACCAACAATCTCCACCTATCACCACTCATACCTCACAATCATAGCTTCACTTCACCCTCACAACCTTACCACTGCTGCAACACTCACACCCGCATCTCACACCTTGCACACACTGACAGCTATTCAACTATGGCAGGCACATCACCCAAACACATTGCACTACACTCACTGACACACTTCCCTTTTTCTTGCAGGCCAAGGTGGCTCACAACTGCCGGGAGCAGCGGCAGACAGGAAGCAGCCAAGCCACTTTACAGGCCTTGAGCCAACGGAAGGAGAGCGTGCTCGACATCATTGGAGGGGAAGTCACCGAGGCCGTGGCAAGAGATGCTGTTGAAGCCCTTGGGGCCAATAACGGTATGGACATTCCTAATCCTTCTTCTCACATCCCACTTCCCCCTCATCCCACAATCTCTTCTCACTTGCAAGCTGCTGATGCTGTATGCATGGATATCTTGCTTTCAGCCCCCGCCCCCCATAACTCAACTCTTGTGCCTTTCTACTTTGAGATGATCAAGAACTGCCACCAGCACAGTCTGTCCCCGAAGTCATGGAGGAGAATGGTGATGAAGAAGAAGGCACACTGTCACTGCATCTGACACTCGCAGACACCAGCTCAGAAACTGGCACTGCACAGAATGTAGAGGGTAGTATAGATGCAGGATCTGCACATGGTGAGGCACCAGGCACGAGTGGGCTGCAGCAAGGCCAGGGGGAAAGGGTAGCTCAGGGGTCAACTCCCCGGAGGGAGAGTTCACGCTGCACACAACTCCGATGATGACCTCGATGGGGCGGCCTTCAGAAGAAGGGTGATGGGCACGCACATGGAAATCCTAGGTGCAATGGCAAGCCTGCCAGAGAGCCTCATGTCAGTGTCAAGGAGCATGGAGGAGACCTACTCCAACATTGGATGGGACTTTACACAAAGCTTGGAGCCCATGATTTTTAGGCTAGAAATGATGGACAACGCCAGGAGAGACCTTGTGGACCCAGCCATGATGCTGCGTTTGATGGACGATGTCGCGGCTTCCATTGAAGCACAGGCGGAAGCGACCCAACGTCTCACTGCTGCAGTGGGAGCTCAGACTGCTGCCATCATGGCTGGGTTTACAAGTCTTGAAAGGGGCTGGCAGGGTGTTGCAGCAGTCCAGCAATCTGTCTGCCAACAGATTGCTAGGAATGCTGAGGCGCTGCCCCGGGGGAGTGGCAGTGGGTCTGTGGAGCAGGAACCTACTGTCCTCTCTCAGGATGACAGCATTCCTACTCCCACCACTGCCACTCCGCTATTGCCCCTGCCCCTGCCGCTGCCAGCCAGCCAGCCCAGACTGCTGCCACCCATGCCGAGGTGGTGCAGTCTACAGCTGGGCCTTCCAGGTCCACAGCTGGTCAAGGTCGTCCTGCAAGGCCATCTGTAGTCTCACCCATGGAATTCAGCAGCCTTCCACCAGCCATGCTGCAGCCACTGGAGGAGCACAGCGTCGGAGCACCGGAGTAAGAAAGGTCACACAAACACCAGGCATGAAGGGATTGCACAAGGGTGATTAGTTCATATTGTAATATAAATTGAATACTTATAAATTTATTAATTTTGTTTGGAATATTTGTTTTGTGGTGACTCTCATTTCAGCTTTGTGCCCAGGAGGACACTGTGATATTGTGACAGAGGGATGGTATGCTAGGGATGTGGTGAGCAACGGGGATCTGGGGTTTCATTCACTCAAATCTGAGTCTGATGAGGCATTTACGGACAGCCTGTGTGGAAGGGGGATTTGTTGCCTGCCTCCTCCCTTCCTCCTCGTCCTCCTCCTCTTCCCCCTCCTCCTCTTCCTGAGGTGGTCCCGCAATCCCTGCTGGCAAGGGCTGTGCCCTCATCATGGCCAAGTTGTGAAGCATGCAGCAGACCACCACGAAATGGGACACCCGCTCCGCCGATTACTGGAGGGCTCCTCCCGGGCGGTCATGGCAGCGGAACCTTTGCTTCAGCAGCCTGATGGTCTGCTCGATGATGTTCCTGGTGTCAGCATGACTCTCATTATATGAGTGTTGGGCAGGAGTGTTGGGGTTGTGAAGGGGAGTCATCAGCCAGGTGCAAAGTAAATAGCTCCGGTCTCTGAGCAGCCACCCTCGAACTTGACATGGTGGCTGGCAGATTGCTGGCACACCGGACTGACGCTGCCAGAATAGTGGGCATTGACCATCAGGAGGTGCTGGGTGTGGTCGCACAACAACTTCACATTAAGTGAGCGGTAGTCTTTGGTTATGGAAGATCTCAGGATTGTTATGCAGCACCCGCAAAGCCACATGGGTGCTCCTCCTGCTTCTCTCTGCTCAGAGAAGAGACAACGTTGTCCCTTCTCCTGGTGCAGAGAGCCTCTGTTACCTCCCAGATGCAGCAATGGACGGCGAACTGGGAGATGTTAAGCTTTGTCTCCTGCTGCAGACTGGAAGGATCCGCTGGCGAAGAAATTGAGAGCCACGTTTACCTTGAAGGCCACCTGGGGAGCCATGCTCTGAGGCTGCAGGTCTGGTTGCAGGAGGTGGCAGAGTTCTGTGACCACCTCCTTGCTGAAGCGGAGCCTCCTAATACACTGCTCCTGGCTTAAATGGATACAAGAGAAGTGCTTTCTGAAGACACTAGGTGGGCTTCTGCGCGCATCTTCTCCTCTTCTTCGCTGCCTCCGCTCCCTCTCCCGAAGATACTCGAGCGCGAGGGGGACCGGAAATAGAGCCCCCATGACTGTGAGCAAGTGTTGTGAGCAGAAGCCTTTAAATGAGAATGAAGCCGGTCTCCACTTGCACCAACACTCCCTGTCACCTTAGGAACTTGAAACAAGTTTAGAAAGCTGCAAGAGTTGCAGAAAGTTACACAAAGCCAGTCAAACTGAGAAACCATGTCAGCTGCAAGTTGTTGCTGATGATCCCTTTAAATATCGCTGCTGGAGGCTCCTTCCTGCTATTGAATGATTGGTCAGCTGGTCGTGATTAACACAGGCAAGTGGAGCGGCAAACTCGAAAATGGCAGAGTGGGCGTTAAGTGAGCGTTGCACACTCACTGACGTCACAAGCTGCATAATCTACATATTCCCAGCGAGCGCGGACATCGGCAGCGCTGCCTTTTTTTTTTGCCAAAACAAGCCTCAACGGCCAGTGCTAACACTTCCAATGTCTAGGCCATGGTGTTTAGGTTTGATGGAGCTGGAACATCCAGGCTTTGCTTAAACCCTTTCTCTCTTTTTTTGTAATTTAGAGTTAATGAAGAAGTTAGGTAAAACTATAAATAAAACATACAGTAACATGTTGCACATTAGCATTCACCAGCCCAGTCATGGAACCATGAATACAAACTGTGGAATTCTTACCTCTCTCATCTTCGCTTTCTCCTACAATCCTCAAGCTTCACTAGCTTAGTTTTGAGCCACTACCTCCTGATCCATTTCATCCTCTCTCCTACTCTCTTCAACCATGGTGGTGTTCTGCACTAATGCCCTTAGCTTCAGCTACATATCTCAATGCAAATTTGTCACTACTGTAAGGAACAGTTCAGCATTACATTTATGGAACTGCGTACTGCAGGCCAACAGTGTGAAGAATAACATTTGGAATTTAGATCTAGAGTTCTGAGGACACGGTGGTTTCGTAAAGATTTACTCCATCCATGGACACCGTTTTAAACTTCATAATCCAGTAGCTGATGCTAAAGGTTATAAAGGTCAAGTATAGATAACAGATGATAAAATACTCTACAGGGAATGATGGTTACCGTTGGAACTATGGGAATGTCACCTCTGGTATGGAACTGGTCAGGATTAGGTAACATAATGGGCTGGATTTTGCCAATGGGGAGCTTTTGGAGGCGGGACTCCCACTTGTCAGGTTTCAGTCCCGCCTCCATCAACTTCTGGCCAACCCACGCTATTTTCCCTTGATTGACCTTGTTAAGCCCACCCAGTGGGCTTAGCAGGCCAATTAAGGGAAAGCCGGTTGCAGAGAACGTCAACGCATGGCGTTTCATCTGTCATAAATTTGACAGATGAATTGTCATCGTTTGACAGCTCTGTGAAGCTGTCGAACACTGACATTCTCTGTAGTTTGATGAGGTCTTGAATTCAAGACCTCATCAAACCTCTTTCTTTTGCAGAAATTAGATGGTTGTTGCATTGGAGAAGGCAACGGCCATCTGTCATCTCTACCGCGGAGGTGCGAGACTCTCCGCATACCCAAGGATTGAAGCCTGCAGGAAGAAACAAAGGTAAGTACACTTTTTCTAACACTTTCCACTTACCTCAGATACTCACCTCTCCACACTTGCACCCATCACTTACCTTCACAGCGCATTTTGCACCCCGTAGACCCCCTACTCGCCTCGGTGACTCTGGCGGGTTTCGGAGCCTTCGGGAAGCCCGCACTTGTGTGGGCAAAACGGGGACAATCCTCTTATCTGCCTGTTAACTACCTGTTAACTACCTGTTAAGTGGCTGTAATCCCTTCCTGCCTCCAAGGAGACGGAAACCGACGTGGGACGGCTACCTGCCTCCTGGCAAGATGGCACGGAGGCGGGTTGGGCACCCGCCCCCAAATTCTGCCATTTTCCCGGCAGTCCCGCCTCCCCAGAGCTGGCAAAATCTAGCCCAATCAGTTAGAAAGATAGTTAAATGGTCATTGGGGCTATACATTAGAGTCTCATAGGGGGTGCCAGATGAATTCACATTTTCATCTCTTCACAGGTAATAGATTAGATGACATTTAAGTGACAACATAAATACATTTGGCACAACACACCAACATTTAAATTATACTATCAATCCAGATTAAGAAAGAATTTTCATATACATAGCACCTCATCATCACATCCTCAAGATGTCCCAAAGTGCTCACAACTAATGAATTGCTTTTGTAGTACACTTTAAATACTTAAATGCTCACCAGAAATCAATTTTGCAATTCTGTTATGTATTACAAACTTCATGTTTGTGACCAGATAGCTTTAAAGGAGAATGCTACTTGGAAACCAGCAGAGAGAGAGCGTAATCCAAACAGTGAGGAGGAGGGGTGGAAGGAGAGAGATATATTTTTTTTTCCTGAGGCCGTTATTTAAAGTCTAACCTCAAATCATAGCCTATTTTAGTGGGTGGTGACCATGTTTCTCCTTGGCAATAATCGGGAACTGTCAATTATGTCCAAGGGCTGTTCTTCGGGTTGCCAACTCTGTCTGGATGTATTCCTGGAGGTTTCATTGTATGACCTCCTCCTGCCAACTGCCCCCACACTCCGCCCATTGGTCGCCCAACATGTCCATCCTCGCGGTGCCCCGCCTTCCTGCACCAAACAGACTCTTCATTACCCAACTAGATGAGTCTTGACTGTCAGTTAAAGCTTTTTCTTTCCCATCACCAATATTTTTTATAACTAATAAACAAAAGTATTGAAAGAAATTTTCCTTTTTAATACCATGATTTTTCTCCCCAGGTTTGCTCCCAGCATTATTCTGGAGATTAATCTTCAAATCCTAGAGACTCCAGGATAATCCTGGAGGGTTGGCAACCCTAGCTGTTCCCTGGATGGCCAACTGAAATGAGAGTTGGGGAGGGTACAAGATGTGAGGAAAGTACAGGAGCTAATCTGAATCCCACTGCAAGTCATACATGACTTAAAAACAGTTAGTGTATAGAACACAAGAAGTGAAGTGGCAGTATCCCCAGCCTACCTGGCTTTCTGCTGATGGTCATGCCGAGCCTCATCTTGAAGAATCTGTAGGTTAAATTGCGTAGTCTCCAAGTCCTGCTTAGTTCTATCCAGCTGCTCCTGCAGGTCCTCATTTATGCGCCTCAACCTCTCATTCTGAATCCTGGTTTCTGTCTGCTCATAGTTAAACTCCTCAAGTTGTTGTTCCAGCTGTAAATGCAATCAATCAGACATGATAGAACAGGATCTTTAACCGAATGTGGCAGAGTCCATTTTTGTTTAGAATATCCTTTTTTTTCCCCCCCCACCCCGACCCCCACCTGCTGCTGATTTCCTCCTTCCTGATCTGCGCAGCGTTAGATTGCTAATTTACCAGAGAGGGATCAGAGATCAAATATTGGGCCTTCTGGGTCCGTATGGCTCAGCACTGCGTCAAGCAGCGTATTTACAAGTTATGGCCATTGGGGGATAGAGTCTGTGATGTAAAATGTCACATCATCTGCCATGGCCAGAAAGCAGGAATTATGAAGGTTTTCTGTTAGAATATGGGGCAGAGAGCACAAGCTCCCCTGCTTCATAAATAAAAACTCCACACTCCTGCACAACAGCATTTGGCAGATAATTGTGCAAGTGATCAATTTTAAGAACATATGGTAATTCTTATTAACCTTAAAAATAATTCAAAATGTGGAACTCTACTGGACATTAATATCAGTCAGTACCTGGATACTACTGTATTTTAATAAACTAAACTCATTGTGCATCAGCTGGCTTCAGTTGGCAACATACCTCAGGACCAGAAGGTTATGGGTTCAAGCCCTACACCCGTGATTGAGCACATCACCTATGATGGCACCTCAGCACGGTGTTGAGAGAACACTGTATTGTCGAACATTCCATCCTTCTCATGCGATATTAAACCAAAGTTCCACCTGTCAGTTCATGTGGCCACTGAAGATCCCATGGCACTATTTGAAGAATAGAAGGGAGATCTCCTGCTGTCTTGGCCAACATTCTTCCTCCAACCATTAAAAATCAAACTGGCTGATTAGAATCAAAGTGGTAGCCGGTAGCGTCCCGCAGCGCTGCGCCTCCAGCGATGACGTCATCACCGTGCGCAGCGCCCCACTTGTGCCCCTTGACCTACCGTCGGATGCTATGCCGACAGAGTCAGGGTGGCATTTTCACGGCCAGGGCAGCGTAAATTAAAGGGCAGGTACCGGGCGGCCTTTTTTTTGAGCTGCCTGCCAGCACTTGGCCCCTTTACCTCCTCCTGCGGGGTGCCGGCCGCGATCGGGCAGCCCGGCACTCCTCGAGTGCCGGGCTCTTTTGCCGGCTCCCCACTCCCCGGTGGTCCAGGAGGGCCCCGGTGCACGCTGCGCTAGGCCCCTCCCCTTTAATCAGGGGAGGGAGGCCTGCAGTACCACGGCGCTACATACCGACGAGTGTGGCGCTGCTGCACATAGCGCCGCGATATTCAATGGGAGCACCCCAAGAGGGAGGTGGAGCGCTTCCAGTAGCGCCCCACCTCCTGCTTGGGGCACTACCATTGAATTTCGGGCGCAGGGGCGCAACCCAATTTTTCCCCCATTACAATACTTATAACATTGTCGATTGGAGATATAGATAAAGTGGTTACATTATAAAGGGGTTAATTCCCTGGATAGCTATAAGTTATATTCAGTGATCCTCTGAGCTATTGCAGAACATTAGGGTACCAAGCTTGATCCCAGTCCATACTGGCTTATGTGATCTCAGCTGGGCAGTAGTAAGGACATTACAATTAGCCTTAGCAACTCTGTTACTATCCATTCATAAGAACATAAGAAATAGGAGCAGGAGTAGGCCATACGGTCCCTCGAGCCTGCTCCGCCATTCAATAAGACTGTGGCTAATCTTCTACCTCAACTCCACTTTCCCGCCCTATCCCCATATACCTTGATTCCCTTAGTGTCCAAAAATCTATCGATCACAGTCTTGAATATATTCAATGACTGAGCATCCACAACCCTCTGGGATAGAGAATTCCAAAGATTCACAACACTATTCAATACTGATAGATGATTGTTAATCTGTTAAAATCCCTCCATAGCCTCATTTCTCCCCATCTCTATAACCTCCTCTAGCCCTACAATCCTCAAAGAACTCTGCAGTTGTCCAACTCTGGCCTCTTGTGCATCCCCCACTCCCTTCACTCCACCATTGGTGGCTGTGCCTTCAGCCGTCTAGGCCCTAAGCTCTGGAATTCCCTCCTTAAACTTCTCTCTCCTCCTTTAAGACCCTCCTTAAAACCTATCTCTCTGATCAAGCTTTTAGTCATTCCTCCTAATATCTCTTTCTTTGGCTCTGTGCCAATGTTTGTCTGTTCATGTTTCAGTGAAGTGCCTTGGGGTGTTTTCCTATGTTAATTGTGCTATATATCTGCAAGTTGTTGCTGTTGATCTAATAAAATTAATGGAGATGTAGCCACCTCCTGCCTCTTACTTCAGCATAACCTCAAAAGGGTTATTTTCCATTGGGAAGCATGTCAGCATGACAGGGTCACTAATTGGCTGTGGTCCTCTTTGCTAGACAGCTACGGTGGCCAAGGTTTTCCAATTGCAGGATTATATTAGGCTTCATGTCTACTGCTGTCAGATTGAAGCAAGTAAACTTCAGTTTAAATCTATATTTAGAGAGAGAGAAAGTAAATGGCACCTATATTATTTTAGGCATCAAGAATACAGAAGTGTATGATTCAATGTTTTATACCATTTACTGTTCATTAACTTGTTGGTTCAGATCCAGAGTCTCAGTCAGATGAGAGCACATTCAGTCTGCTTTTCAAAGACTCATGTGGCAGCATGTGACACATTCCAATGAGGGCTCTCTCATTTATCTAGATATTGGCCATTCTGAACAATAGGGAATGCGAGGCCCACTTATGGAAGTGGCCAGTGATGCTGAACCGGAAAAAAGAGCAAGTGTCAAAAACCAATGTCAGGAAGTTCTTCCTCCCACTAAAGAGTGATTAACATTCAGAATGGGTTTCTGGTTGGGGTAGTGGAGACCAAAACCTTGGTGTTATGAAAAAGAAGCTGTAACTATTAGTAACACCAAAGATCTGATTGGTCCCCTTGGAGGAAAAGACCAGATTCCTGATTGGTCCCCTTGGAAGACAAGACACATCCAGCAGTTTGTCTGGAATGCGTAATTAGATCCTGCTTGCCTGAGTAATCAAGAACGTCACAATGTGCAATTTGATCCATTCATTATGACAGCTCCAGAGCTCACAGTGCTAACACTACTGCTTTCAGAGAACAGACAGAGCTCACCCTCCCGGGTTAGGAGCACTCACACTGCCGAGTTCAGATCGGAAGGGGTGAGACCATGGAGGGATTTTAACATGAGGATGCAAATTTTAAAATCAAGGTGTTGATGGACAATGTTGCCCCTAATTTTTTTTTGGGGGTGCGCCATCCCATTAACAGGCTGTGCAGGACCTCCAGACAGCTGCGCAGCCTAGCGAGCAAAGGGTGATGGGTGAATGGGACTTGCTGTGTGTTAGGATACGTGCAGCAGAGTTTTGGATGAGCTCAAGTTCATTGAGGGTGGAAGATAGGAGGCTGGCCAGGAGAGCATTGGAATAGTCGAGTCCGGCAAATAACACATAAATGTAATGTTATGCATGTTGTAGGACCAACACAGAGTACGCTCTCATTTTTAAAATTAATTTATTTATCCCTAGTTGCCCTTGAGAGGGTGGTAGTGAGCTGCCTTCTTTAACCACTGTGGTCTTGGCGGGGGGAAGGGGGTGGGGAAATCGTGATCCAGGCCTAACAGAGGGCAGGAGAACGTGATCTATCTTCCCATCTGGATCACATTCTTGCTCTCATCCCCGCCCCGCCCCACGCCTATAGATCGGGATCACATTCCTCCCCCTTCCCCATGGTTCTCACCCCGTGCTCTCCCCCCAACAAGTTCCTGACCTTCTCTCCCCAAGTTCCTGACCTCCTTCCCCGAGCTCCTCTCTTCGAGCTCCTCTTACCACCCCCTTTGATCCCCTTTCCTCTGCCCCCTCCGATCCACTTCCCTCTCCCTCCTTCGATCCCTTCTCCTCTGCCCCCTCCTCTCTGATATTACAGATCTGACTGGGATTACAGACTCTTGGTGGGTTTCAGTTATGGCTGCATAAGATAGTGAGGCTGGAAAAACAGCACCACCGAAGGGCTACTTTGAATCGGGATTATCTTGTTCTTTCGAGCCTGGTTACAAAGCTACAATATTTGGGATAAAAACACAGACGCCCACCATTCAAACAAGGATGGCAGTCAAAGTTTTCGCCTCCCAATATCATTTTCCTCTGCAAGTGTTCGGGCCCACCGCCACCCCTGGCCCGGAACTCCCGCCCGCTCATTGCACCCTCGGCATCAGCAATTAGAACCAAATTCGAACGCTGACTAAGGCTACCGCTTCGGTCCCCTCTCCTCCCTCCTCCCTTTGATCCCCTCCTGTCCCTCCCCCCACCTTTTGGTCCCCTCTCCTCTCTTCCCCCTCCCCCACCACCCTTCGCTGCAGCTGCCTCACCATTGGGTACTGCGCATGCGCGACCGGATCGAGTGCATATGCATGGTACCAAACAGGCCGCATGCGCAGAGAGAGTCAAAAACGCCGTGCAAATAATCACTCCGTAAAAAAGACAGTTGCATGCCATGATGGGAAATTGTCGATTCTTCTGTCCTGGCCAACATTTATCCCTCAACCAACACCTAAAAAAGAGATTACCTCGTCATTATCACATTATTGTTTGTGCGATTTTCCTGCGCACAAATTGGCTGCTGCATTTTCTACATTAGAACACTGACTACACTTCAAAAAGTACTTCACTGGCTGTAAATTGCTTTGGGACGTCCTGAAGTCATGAAAGGCGCTATATAAATGCAAGTCTTTCTTTCTAGAAGAATCAGTTAAAATGGGCTGAATGGTCTTTTTCATCGGCATTTAACTGGTGCAATGAAGATATATAACATTGAATGCTTCAAAAGTTAAACTGACTCTCAGTAGAAACCTTAAAACAATTCTTGTGTGAACGACCAAATTCTTTTCCTTCATCTGTTATTCTGACAGTCCTCAAATAAACTCCTGTTTCTGTGGTTTTTGCCCTGATGCAGCAGTGTGTGCATTGAGGATTTATTAGACAAAGGGCTCTTTTAATCAATCAGAAAACATTGAGTCAATGAAGCAGTTTTCTAACTATATTCTCATTTTTTATTTTCGTGACATATTAATTTATCAATGTTTATGGGCACTTAGATGCCAATTAGGAACTCTTTTACATCTTTAAAAAAACAGATGCAATTTTGTAAGACAGAATTATTTCTGTATCAGTCATAACAGCCTACGTTTTAAACCAGACTGATTGAAGTATCTCAACACAATCTATTCAAGATAATGAATGGCTCAGTCTCTCAATGGAAAACAAATCTGGGTAACAAAGAAAAGAAAGAATTTGCATTTCAACAGCACCTTTCACAACCTGAAGACGCCCCAAAGCGTTTTACAGCCAATTCAGTACTTTGGAAGTGTAGTCACTGCTGTTATGTAGAAAATGCAGCAACTAATTTGCGCACAGCAAGGTCCCACACACAGCATTGAAATAAATGACCAGATCATCTGTTTTTGGCGGTGTTGATTGAAGGATAAATGTTGGCCAGGAGAATTCCGACCCAAACTGCCAAGACTGTGGAGTCCATAACCACCAACAGACCACAACTCAAGAAGGATGTCTGCAAACAGCTGACTGAGTGTGAGCTCCCTACAATCAGCCCACATCAGCAGTGATTGTGGTCTAGTTACAACTCAGTCCATCTCTGTCATTGATCAATTTGGAAACAGCTTTATCCACCTGCAATGTAGAATTTCTGACAACTTTAATCCACATTCAACAATTCCGTCGTACCGAATAGCATTCGACCCACCCAACTAATCCTTCCATGAATAGATATTGAACAGAGACTGTCTTTCTGAAGAACTGATGCAATTGACTATAATTTATATGGTGAGATGCCATATACCTAGGGATTAAATCCAACCCCTGGTAATGGAACACAGCCAAGGCACTCTTTGAGTCGAAGCAAATCATAAGTTCAGCCACATTTTGCCGCACAGGAAGATCCACAAGCTGCTGAGCACAGCTCAGTAAACTCTCGGTTGTTCCGATGGGACTCCCGTAGTTGGAATGTTGCTAGACCAGATTACGTATAAATAGAGATCTTGTATTTTGCCCTCAGGCTGGTTTTATTAGTCAGAAGTCAAAAGCTAATTAAAAGAAATGCTTTGAGCACATACTTTAAGCAAGCTAAAACAGAGTAAAACAAAATACCTGTACTACTTGCTTTCTATATAACCAGAGTAGCAGTTTAATAAAGTAGCGTTCAAATATGCTTCTGAAAGCATTTTACACATCTAAAAAATTGCTCCCGTCTCAGGAAAGCAACCGCCAGGGACCTCTCACCATTCTTTGCACATTCCATTCTTCTTCTTCTTAGGCAGTCTCTCGGAACCGAGGATGACTTGCTTCCACATTAAAAATGAGTTCTCAGGTGACTGATGAGTCCAATGCAGGCCCTACAGTCTCTGTCACAGGTGGGGCAGACGGTGGTTGAAGGGGCGGGTGGGTGGGGTGCTTGGGTCACAGTCTAAGGATAAGGGGTAAGCCATTTAGGACTGAGATGAGGAGGAATCTCTTCACCCAGAGAGTGGTGAACCTGTGGAATTCTCTACCACAGAAGGCAGTTGAGGCCAATTCATTAAATATATTCAAGAAGGAGTTAGATATATTTCTTAAGGCTAAAGGGATCAAGGGATATGGGGAGAAAGCAGGGACAGGGTACTGAATTTGGATGATCAGCCATGATCTCATTAAATGGCGGAGCAGGCTCGAGGGGCCGAATGGCCTACTCCTGCTCCTATCTTCTCTGCTTCTATGGTTGACGTGCACTCCTTGCGCTTGGCTTCCGCTTGCTCCCGGTGAAGAGACTCGAGGTGTTCGGCGCCTTCCCAGATGTTTCTCCTGCACTTTGTGCGGTCTTGGGCCAGGGTTTCCCAGGTGTCGGTGAGGATGTTGCACTTTTTCAAGGAGGCTTTGAGGGTGTCCTTGAAGTGTTTCCTCTGCCCACCTGGGGCTCTCTTGCTGTGTCGGAGCTCCGAGTAGAGTGCTTGTTTTGGGAGTCTCGTATCGGGCATGCGGACGATGTGACCCGTCCATCAGAGCTGATCGAGCGTGGTCAAAGCTTCAATGCTGGGGATGTTGGCCTGAGCGAGAACACTGACGTTGGTGCGCCTATCCTGCAGGATCTTGCGGAGGCAGTGTTGGTGGTACCTCTCCAGTGCTTTGCACCCTTCTTTGCACAGACCATTAGGTACCAGTCTCTATCGCACTGTTGGGCTCCACTGTGTTTTGTGGAGACCCAATTGCTTAAACAGAATACAAAAGGGGACCATATCAGTGTTAGGGATTTGGTTCCCATTGTATTCAAGCAATAGAATACAAACAAAGGAGGTGGTGTTAACTTGATACCAGATTCTCAGACCTACGTTTCCATGGGTATACAAAGCTATTGATTCTAAATAGCTTAGGGTGTTTATACTATGGGCTGCAACCGCTAGAAGGAGAATTGTGCATCTTTAAAAGCAACTCGTGATTAGCTTTAGCCCTGTGCGGTTTCATGTTCAGAGTAGCGCATTTAGCTAACCACAGAACGCTGGCCCTGATTTCACTGGAAGATATATCCCAGTTCGATATCGGGTGCCACTCTTGTTACATGCGCTTAGCTAGCTTTCAATCATCACACTGCATTCAGGGAATAACTACTGTTTAAAAGGATTTCTCAGTGGTCACATGAAAAAAGAAAGCTACAACAACTTGCATTTATATAGCACTTTTAATGTGGAAAAATGCCCCAAGGTGCTTTGCAGAAGCGTAATTGGACAAAAATGGACAACAAGCCAAAGGAGGAGATATTAGGAGTGGCCAAAAGTTTGGTCAAAGAGGTGGGTTTTAAGGATGGCATTAAGGAAAAAGAGGGAGGTTGAGAGACATTGGGGTTTAGGGAGGGAATTCCAGAGTGTGGGGGTAAGATGACTGAAGGCACAGCCACCAATGGTGGGGCGAAGGGAGGTGGGGGGAGGGATGCACAAAGGCCAATCAGAGGAATGAAGAGTTCTGGCGGGGAGAGAGGTGGGGAAGTTAGGGAGGTTACAGACATAGGGAGGGGCAAACTTATGAAAGAAAAGAAAGACTAGCATTTATATAGCACCTTTCACGACCACCGGACGTCTCAAAGCACTTTACATCCAATGAAGTACTTTTGGAGTGTAGTCACTGTTGTAATGACTTAAACATTAACATTTAAATTTGAGATCAAACTATGCTTCGTGCTATTCAGTCACATGCGTTCTTCCCTATTTGAAATCAGAGTCGCAGGGTCACAGGATATTGTGGGAGATCTAGTTACTGAATCCTTTACTGAGGAAGGATGCTAGGCCCAGCTCTGGGAACAGAGCAGAGCTGAACAGAGCACCCCATGTGATGGGAGGCTAGGGTTCCCAACCCTCCCGCTTTGGGCAGGAGTCTACCGGAATATGGGCAACTGGTCTCCCGGGCACTGCTGTTGGTGACTCAGGAGTCCTTGTATGCGAGGTCCATGTATGCGCAGTACCCTGGCGGTCATGGCTTGCAACCAAACCACGTTATCCGAGCCCTGCTGGTCTCCCCGCTATTGCCTCACTGGTGCCTCACAGCGCCAGGCACCCGGGTTCGAATCTGGCCTCGGGTGACTGTCTGTGTGGAGTTTGCACATTCTCCCCGTGTCTGCGTGGGTTTCCTCCGGGTGCTCCGGTTTCCTCCCACAGTCCAAAAATGTGCGGGTTAGGTTGATTTGGCTATGATAAATTGACTCTTAGTGTTAGGGGGGGATTAAATATGTGGGGTTACGGGAATAGGATGGGATATGTTAGGGGGAATTAAATACGTGGGGTTACGGGGATAGGGTGGGATATGTGCAGGCTCGATGGGCCAAGATGGCCTCTATCTGTACTGTGGGGATTCTGTGTGAGAAAGCAAGGGACAGGGTACTGGATTTGGATGATCAGCCATGATCGTATTGAATGGTGGAGCAGGCTCGACGGGCCGAATGGCCTACTCCTGCTCCTAGTTTCTAAGTTTCTATGTTTCTATTCAGAGCACACTGCTTCATTGCCGGTTGTGAGGATGACAGCATCGGAGTCAACGAAAATTACCTGGAAACTCCGGTGAGTCCTGAGAGAGCAACTGGGTGGAGGGAGAGAGAAACACAAACTGGGGGGTGAAGAGAGAGCGAGAAACACAAACTGGGGGGAGGGATTGTTCATGTCAGTCGGTGATGTGCGCTGTGGTATAATGGCCCTGAATTTGCAGTCGGAGCCGTACCTCCGGAGTACGCCTCCAACCCGCAAAATATTTCCGAACTTACCTCCTGGCTCCACAGCTACGGAGAGTTCGGGTCTCGGGCCTCCAGGCGTACGCCTGGGTAAAGGCCCACGGATCCCAGGGACGCAGGTGGATCGGAAGCGTCCGTGGAATCACGTGGGCCCGGTCCTCCAATCACAAAGTAGGATTCCATTGCAGTCATTTCCGAACAAAATCCCCTAATGACATGCAATGGAATACCCAAATAATTAAACAATTTAGGCAACTCTAATAAATATAAATGTTCTGCTTTTCAAATTTAATTAAAAGCCCCTTAATTACACCAAATACAATAAAAATGGAATTTTTTGAAAATAATTTTAAACATTTTAATCCGGGCCAATATTTGCATAAACTACTATTAAGTGTTTGTGCATCATTTTTTATTTTACATTTTTCATTTTAAGATTTATATTAACCCTTAGGTCCTACGCCGGCTTTTACCAGCCGTAAGAGCTTCGTGGGCAGTTTGGCAAATAGCCCAACTGTGCGCCAGCCAAAGTGATTTCTCAGTCGGTGCGGTAGATCGGTCAAGGCGTACCTCGACATATCACAACTTCTGGGTTTTGGCGCATGCGCAGCGCACACAGAAACCCGGAACTTGCGGGGCTTTTCAGAAGGCTTAAGACGGCGTATGCTGAGCGTTCGCCGTCATCGGGATCACAAATTCCAGGCCTGTGTGGTTTTTTTCCTGGGAGTCACACAACTTTGGTACTGCTCCCCGAGAACTGAGCTTCACATTCTTGAAGCTGGGCTTCAGCGGTGGGGGGTGAGTCAGTGAATTGAATTCGGTTCGGTTTTGGTTTTATTTATTATTTTTATAACTTTCATAAAGTCAAAAGTCATAAAATTGTCTGAAAAACTTTAGTTAGAAGTTACTTATATCGATGATGTTTTTGTTGAATCAGTGGTATTTACTTGGTGTATTTCATTGCGGTCAATACTGTAGAACCATCACGGAAGAGTTTTTACATAAACATTACTTATCCTTAAATCTATCTACTCTTTTGTGTTCTTTGATTTATAAATTATGTTATTCATCTCACTATAAAACAAAAAGTCAAATATTTTATTTGGGGCTTGCTGATACGAAGACACTCAACTAAGGTAAATGCAGTACATTTGCAAGCAATGGGCAAATGTCATGTGATTGAATGTGGCGTGATTAAGCATCACGAGTGGTGTCACGCAAGCGAATGCCATGTAATCAAATGTCACATGCACAAATCCGAGTTGCCAATCCTATGGGAAGCATTGGTTTTAGCTATTAGAAAATAGGATTAGGGAGTATATTGCTAAGTTATCTGATTTTTTTTGTCGGCAAGTTTTTAAATGTTTTATGAAGTTACCTTTTAGGAGTGGATGGGCGATGAAGCAAAATGGCCAATCACGTGTGTGTGAAAAAAGAATTTGGGGATTCTATTTGGATTGCTTTTAGTGAATGGAATTTATTTCTAAACAGGTTTAATAAGATTTTGTTTCAGCAATGGTTTTAGCCCTGGACAAAAATGGTACACGTGATTGGCTAAATAGCAATTATACCCGATTGGATTCTCCACTACTGTCCTCAATTAGGCTAAGAGGCAGTTATCTCCAGTGTAGGACAACAGGGCACAGGTGATTGTCCATCAGCAAATTCAGTGAAGACGATTCCAGTTTTGGAATAACCTCAAAACCTGGGGTTTAGTAAAACATTTGGCTGCAGTTTCAGAAATCAAAAGCTCTTGGGGTGCATTGCAAACTCAAGCATGTAATAATGTATTTAGCGTTCAATTATTAAACACACTGGGGGGAGAAATTGGGCTCGGTAGCGCTCGTTTTTTGGGTGCTACGAGTGCCGTTAGTGTTCCAAAATGGCGTCGGCAGTGCACGTGCACACTTCTGATGCGAAGCGTGCCGGATGCCATCTTGGTATGGGGTTGGTGCACACGCAGTTAACATCTGCTGGAATTATGCAGAGCAGGCAGATCATGATGTACACGCTGATTTGACGCTAACGCTGCCTTTTTGGAGCTCCACGCTCCAGCTAACGCCCTCCCTTAATATCACACAGCTGAACACGCATTAAGCAGCATGAAGGACCACCCACCAGCACTATTTAAAGGGATCATCAGGTTTATTTCTTCTGGCTGTTGCTACAATTCTACATGTTTTTGGTGCTTTCCATAGTTGTTTCAAGTTTCAAAAGTCTACAGGGAGTGGTGTGGTAGATGCTGAATGCTGACTTCAAAGTTTCTGCACAAACCAATTGCTGCCAGACATGGGTGCACTAGTAAAACTTCATCTTGCAATCGAGCATGACTGGGAGAATGAGCAGAGGCCACGCAGAGCAGGACAAGCTCCTAGAAGAGGGAGGAGGAGGAAAAGGAGGATAAGGAAGAGGAGATGGAGGAAGAGGAAGGGAGGCTACAACCTAGACAGCCCCCTTCTGCCCTGGCTGTTCGTGAAGAACTAATTCAAATGCGATACCAGTAACTTCAACCCCAATTCCCCATCAGTCCCACACTCCTTACCTTCCTTCTGTCAGTGACCATTGTATTCTTGGATACAATGCAAGAATAAAAGCCAACACAGAATGCACATTCCAAACCAAATTTATAAATTAAATCGTGCTATATTGCATACCAATTTAAACGAATCACCCTTGTACATTCCCTTAGTTCCTGTCTTCCGTGTGCCTTTGCCTGTCCTAGTGCTCCTATGAAGTGCCACCCCAGTAGCTACAGCATAGCTGATGCAAACAGCAATTGATGCTAGATCAATTGTTAATTTTAAATCTGAGATGGATAGATTTTTGTTAACCAAAGTTATGAAGGGATATGAGCCAAAGGCAGGTATATGGAGTTAGGTTGCAGATCAGCCATGATCTCATTGAATGGCAGAACAGGCTCGAGGGGCTGAATGGCCTACTCCTGTTCCTATGTTCCTAAGGCTGCTGACTTTCAGTGGGGGAGACTGCAGATGGCCTTGGAGGACGACCTCGAGCAGCTCTGGGCCTAGAAAGCCCAGCTTCAGACAGCACCATCTCGGCATGGGCGACAGCAGTCTGGGCTGGCTGACCGGAAACAGCAAGGGCACTGGCAGAGTGCCCGGAGTGGCATTACGAATGCTGTCATCCTGAAAGAGGACAGCAGGTTCGTGCTCCATGGAGCCACTGCCACTCCCCTGGGGCAGCGCCTCAGTAATCCTAGTACTCTGATGGAGGACAGATTGCTGGACTGCTGTGACACCCTGGAAGCCACTTTGAACAATGGTATCCACAGTTATGATGGCAGCAGTCTGACCTTGCATGGCAGCAAGCTGACCTTGCATGACATCAGTCTGAGATTGCATGACAGCAGTCGGAGCTTCCACTGCAGCACTCAGACTTTTGGTGGAAGCTATTTGTGCTGCAATGGAAGCTGTAACATTGGACATCAGACACTGCATCATGGTTGGGTCCACAAGTGTGTTTATGGAGTTGGCCACCACTTCCATGCTGGAAGAGATGGGCTCCAAACTCTGCGCAAAGCCCTGTGCCAAGTTGGTGCCGGACTCCTCCATGCTCCATGACATTGAATGCAGGCTTTCTGGCAGGCTTCCCAATGCACCAAGCATTTTGTTGTGTTCACCCATCAGCCTTCTTCTGTAGCCTGGCCCATAGAAGCCCTCGTCTGAGTCCTGTGCAGCAGAATTTGTGTGCAACCTCGTGCTCTGGCGAGCTGGCACCTGCGCTATCCTTCCCTCCTGCCCTGGATGCAGCACACTTGTGCCTGGTATCTCACCACATGGAGATCTCATCACATGGAAATCCCACTTCTATTCTATCCTCTAAGATACGCGCAGTGTCAATATCTGAGCTGGTGGCTGCGAGTGTGAAATCAAGTGACGGTGTGTCTTCATCATCACTGTCTTCTTGGTCTTCCTCCACTGCCTGGACAGGTTGCACTTCTTGAGTATCTGAAAGGAAATTGGGAAAAGGACAAAGTTGTGGTGAGAGGAGAGGGGAAAGTAAGAAGTGCATGGTTACACCATCTGCAACTTCTCAGTCAGAAGAGATAAGGGAGAAGTGTGATGTGGGAAGGAGGATTAGATATGAGGATACCGTCATCTTCAATGGATTCAGCCCCACCAGAGGCCATGGCCTCAGCAATGGCCCTTCCCATAATGGCCAACACCATCTCCTCCATGGGGGTTAGATCATGCGGGCACACTTCTCCCCTCCGGTTAGTTCCTGCTCCCTCTGGTTGTGTATCACCTTGTCCTGCAAGAGAGAGGGAAGTGTGTCAGTGAGTGTCCTGCAATCTGTTTGGGTGATGTAGCTGTCATGGTTGAATAGCTGGCAGTGTGTACAATCTGTGAGGCGTGGGTGTGAGGCTTGCAACTGTGCTGAGTGCCTGAGGGTGAGGTGAAGCATATGAATGTTAGGTATGAGTGTTAGTTAGGTATGAGTCCTGCTTGATAGAGATTGTTGGTAGGTGAGTGATGGGGACGTGGTGCATTGAGCAGTGTGTGAGGCTTGTGGTGCAGATGGTGGGATATGGCATTTGAAGATGCATTCACTGACCTTGACCACTCGTGTGTGGTCATTAAACTTCTTGCGACACTGCATCCAGGTCCTCGTGGCTTGACTCCTGTTCCCACTGCCTTCTCATTGTGTGTCTGGAGGGCCTCCTGCCTGCCCCCCCCCCCCCCGCCCCCTGCAGATATAGGACATCTCTCCTCCTTTCCACCTCCATAACCAAGACTTCTAGTGCAGTGTCAGAAAACCTTGGTGCACGCTCTCTCCCATGCTCAGCCATGGTTGTTTGTTGCACAGCACTATTCTGAATGATCTCAGCATCTCCAGCAGCCACAATGCACCTTCCCTTAAGAGGTGCAGGCTGGCTTTAAGCAGTGCAGGCTAGCTTTAAGTCGTGCTCACGAGTAACGATATTGTGCCCCCTGCTGATATGTGCAGCTAATTAATAGCACGGTTAGTACTGGCCGCACGCAGCAATCATTATAATGAGCAGGCAGCACGAAGTTGCCGTTCTGCCTGCTTTATATTGAACGGGCATGGGTAATCGCACATTACAATCCCCGTGGCCGTTTGAGAGCTATCCAATTTAGCCCCCATTTAGTCTTCTGTAACTAGCAATCAGGTCAGTAACTTGCCACCCGTGTCAATATTTGACTAATAGCCTTTGAAATAACACAAGGAAAGGAAATATCCACATGGAATATGAATGCACATATACACCAGGTTTTATCTCAATTGTCTCACAAGTTTCAGACCATTCAACATTCCAGCTTTATTATCCCTCAAACCATTACAAATACAATAACACATTCCCAAGTAAACACCATCACAGACTTTAATTAAAAAGTAGTTAGACACCATTCATTGCAGCGCAAATATTTGCCAAGTGCAGCTTCAGTTTTTGATTCCTAAGCATTTGTTTCCATGGAGATTTCCCCCACCCCCCCTCTCACTCTCAGCCTTAAAAATGAGGCCATTTCATTCATTTGAAGATTTTACCAGATTGCTTCTTCAGTCAGAGAGTCTGCAGTACCACTGCTGGTTCTTTCACAGTATCGTCATACTGTTAGTGTCTGCACTCTCAATTGTCTAGACAGGTAATTAAGGGCTTTCTTGATCTCACACAGTATACATCAGCTATTAGGGACATTATTCTTGTTCTCCCCTCAAACTTTACTCCCTCCTTCCTATCTGGAATGTGTTGGATTTTTCCTGATGTTTGATTCCATAAGCGTCAGTTGCCCTCTGGTACCTTGCACAAGTGGCCATTCTTCCAAGTGTGAGCCTAAACACTGGGTGTTGCCAACCTATTTCACCTTCAGGTGGCATGACAAACAAGGCCAATCCTACTTCATCTTAAAAGTACTCACTGGACTGTGATAAGAGCAGGAACCCTGACTGAATTTTTCCTCTCTTGCCCGGGAGCACAGAGGCTCCTGTAATACTTTGGCGGAGATCGGTTCATCCAACAACAACAACAACTTGCATTTATATAGCACCTTTAACATAGTAAAACGTCCCAAGGCACTTCACAAGAGTGATTATCAAACAAAATTTGGGACTGAGCCACATAAGGAGATATTAGGACTGGTGACCAAAAGCGTTCTCCAAGGCAGCCTTCGAGACACACGACAACGCAAAATCATCGAGCAGAAACTGATAGCCAAGTTCCGCACCCATGAGGACGGCCTCAACCGGGATCTTGGTTTCATGTCACGCTACATGATGTAGAGTCATCCAGACTCGAGTCGTCGTTGGCTTGTTCACAGATGTGATTTCCAGTTTTAAAAAAAAGTAAAAAGCTTAACCATACAGACTGCAGGATTTGACACGTTGGACCCCCTGTGACCCCACCTCATTGTCTTAGCTGTATTTTGCTGTGTCTTTGATGTAATGCCTTCCTGACTGGCCTGATTGTATCTCTGCCGAGGTGTGATGGAGGGCAGTCAGAAAGATTTACTGTAGTCGTCTGACATTGTACGCTACACATTGTTCTCTGTCTATATATGCTTTGCTGATTTGTATTCCTTCACTTTACATGACGAAGGAGCAGCGCTCTGAAAGCTCGTAATTTCAAATAAAACTGTTGGACTATAACCTGGTGTTGTGCGACTTCTCATTTTTGCTGCTGAAGTGACAGGGCAGGTCTCTGCAAGAATATCGATATGTTTTTACATTGCTTTTGTTTTTAATAGAGCAGCACAGTAATATGGAAAGGATTTGTTTCAATCATATTCTCAAAAGCCCTTCTCAAAACTGCCGATAAGAGAAGCTTTTGAAACGCAGGCTTTTATCACAGCAGGGGGGTGCCGTGAGTGTTTGTTTACTTCAGTGGATGGTTTAGGGGGCAATAAATAAGAAGTAACACTCTGGTGTGAAAAGGGTATGAATGAGGTCTCTGTCGCTGTTTGGTAAACTATTTGAAACAAATGGGTAGTTGTAAAACATGAAGGTAAAGATTGCATTCGGCAGGAAGAGAATCATGAACCAAACCGGTACAAGACAGATGCCATGATTTACTTAAAGGAAGGAAAGAATGAAAGAATGCTGCATTGGAAACCCTGGGAGGCATGGAGAAGCCACCTTCACGATTTCTCATTAAATCGATGCACAGTAAGTTTTGGACACAGGGCTAACGTGCGCTATTCTGGTGGTTAGGGTGTTTTACATTAATGTTTTGTTGATTAGGGTGTTTAAAAGTAATGATTTGGACTCACTTCATTCAAATCAGTACACCTCGTCTTTGTGTAATAATCATAAAAAATGAAGGCATGACATACACACACACACCCACCAACTGGGTGATCTTGCTTGACTTAAACAAAGTAACTCTCCTGCATTCTCCTTCTGAGCCTCACAAAAGCTTGCCATCACGGTGGCATAGTGGTTAGCACTGGTGCCTCACAGCGCCAGGGACCCGGGTTCGAATCCGGCCTCGGGTGACTGTCTGTGTGGAGTTTGCACATTCTCCCCGTGTCTGCGTGGGTTTCCTCCGGGTGCTCCGGTTTCCTCCCACAGTCCAAAGATGTGCGGGTTAGGTTGATTTGGCTATGATAAATTGACCCTTAGTGTTAGGGGGGGATTAAATATGTGGGGTTACGGGGATAGGGTGGGATATGTGTCGGTGCAGGCTCGATGGGGATTCTGTGTGAGAAAGCAGGGACAGGGTACTGGATTTGGATGATCAGCCATGATCGTATTGAATGGTGGAGCAGGCTCGACGGGCCGAATGGCCTACTCCTGCTCCTAGTTTCTATGTTTCTATCACAACTGTTTGACTGTCTGCCTGTGTCTCTGTCACTTCTTGTATCTCCCAGAGTTCACAGCCAGAACGAAAGGCCTGCCACATCACATCTACCGAACACCCGGGACCAGAGACTTCAACAAAATGGGGGTCAGGTGCTTACTGAAATACATTAACAAATTACTCATTGTTTACAGTCTTTGGGGAACAATTTCAACATTTAGCCCATTAACATTATAACCACCTTTCATTGAGGTACTTTTTTTTTGAAAAACACATGTGAATACACTTTGTTTTAAAATACAACATCTTAAATGGAACTCTTTTTTTTCCCCCCCACAAAATTCTTTCTGTGGAAAACTGGTCAAAAAATTCCAAAGTGACAATCAGGCTAAGTTGAAAGGCCTTGTGAACCTTCGCATAAGCCACATCATACCTTCTTCTGCCGTAGAATGATATTTTCTATGTCCTGCTCTTTACTTTTCAGTTCTCGCTGCAGCTGATGGTTTCGGTCGCTGTGCTTCCACACATCCTGTAGAAACAGATGGCAAGAGCAAGCCAATTAAAATACTACAGTGTAGGCCTGAGCCTCTCTTTAGCATCATACAATAGAACTGAGCAGGTTATAATACACCCTGCCTCCCCTTCACCTCTGCCTTTGGTAGACCTGCTGCATTATGTTTCATTTGGCCTCAGTTCTGGCCAGCTAGGTTTCAAGATAGCCATTCCCTCTCTTTCTCTTATTCTCCAGCAAAAGGTGTCGGCCTTGGCTCAGTGGTAGCATTCCTGCCTTTGAATCAGAAGGCTGTGGGTTTAATCTCCACTCCAGAGACTTGAGCACTTAATCTAGACTGATACTTGAGTGCAGTGTTGAGATAGTGCTACATCGTATGAAGTAACGTCTTTCAGAGGCAACATTAAACCAAGGTTCTGGCTGCTCTCTCAGTGGATGTTAAATATTCCATGGCACTATTTGAAGAAGAGTTTTCCCCAGTGTCCTGATCAACATTTATCCTTCAGCTAACATCATTAGAACAGATATCAAGTCATTTCAAAGAAAAGGAAGAACTTGCATTTATATAGCGTCTTTCACCACCTCAGGACATCCCAAAGCGCTTCACAGCCAATGAAGTACTTTTGAAGTGTAGTCTCTGTTGTAATGCAGGAAATGCCGCAGCCAATTTGTGCACAGCAAGCTCTCACATGTGGCAATGAGATAAATGACCAGATCATCTGCTTTAGTGATGTTGGTTGAGGGATAAATATTGGCCAAGGACACTAGGGAGAACTCCTCTGCTCTTTTTGGAATAGTGCCATGGGATCATTTATGTCCACATGAAAGGCCTGATGGGGCCTCGGTTTAACATCTCATCCGAAAGACGGCACCTTTGAGAGTGCAGCACCCACTCAGTACTGCACTGCAGTGTCAGCCTAGATTTTTGTGCTCAAGTCTCTGAAGTGAGACTTGAAGCAACAAACCTTTTGACTCTTTCTTCCTTCATATCTGTTCCTCCTCAAAAAGGCTTTGTTTACTTTCAAAATTCAAAGACTTGTTTTGAAAAAAAATTAGAATGAGAAAAATCCTGTCCATCAGCTTTTCTCTCCATTTGTCTCTCATAGAAGTGTTAACAAGCAGGAACTCTGTCCCTCAGCTATATAAAGGGAAAGCTAATTCCTTAAACCCGTGAAGAAAACAAGGGGAGGCAACAACAACTTGCATTTATACAGCGCCTTTAACGTAGTAAAACATCCCATGGCCAGCCAATTAGTTGGCTTCAAATTTCAACAGGTGTTTTTTAAGTTGATCAATATGAAGTCTCTCTCTCTCCCCTTTCTTCTTGTACATTCCTTTCTCTGACTGCGGTGTCTGACTCCTTCAGCATAATACACTTTCTACAGTTTATAGAACATAAAACAAAAGCTATAACAGATGTGTAATCAGAACACTGCCATTCTTTTCCTATTTTCTCTCACACAGCCTCTCTCATTAAAAAAAAATGTTCACTAGAAGTTTTATCTCAAAGCTTTTGAAATGTGTCCTTTCATTTTTCAAAATTATTTGAAGAACAGCGAGAGTAGAAAGTGTTAGAAACTAAAGAAAAATATTCCATCAGTACAGTTGACTGAATATTACTGGTGTAACCCAGGGAATTAAATACACTGCACATGCTCAGACTGCACAATCCAAACTCAGTTCACAAAGTCACAGCTCTGGGCAAAATATCAAGTCCAAGCTCAGGCTTTTGGGAGAGACTGAAGCCTTCAAGTAAAAACTTTAATGAAGGCATTAAAAGGCAAAAAGACAATTCAGCTGGTAAATTTAATCATGTTATTGTGAAAGACATAATTTTGTAATTTGTTTAAACCCTTATTTTGGACTTTAGAAATTTCAGTTACTGAAAAAATAACAGACAAAAAAATAGGAAGTATTTTGAGTAATTTGTGGGAACCCAGTAGCCAGATTATGTAATCATAGGGAGCTATATTCTCACTATAAAATAGCAGGTATTTTGAGTCATACAGCATAACACTTGTAACATTGGACATACCCATCACAGTGCCACCTACAAGAGTAACAGGTAGGTATGAGTTTTGAAGGAAATAGGTATCCTACGTGGCAAACTGAACATATATTGGAAGGGTTTCCTGATAATAAATGAACTAAAACATAAATTCATACCCAGAGTTTTGAGGAAATGAACTTTATTAAAAACTGTTTAACAGAAATGGAGGATGCTTGAAGCAACGACTGTGTCCCATAAATAAAATCAATGAGTTACCTGACTCAACAGCTTTTCTTTCTCTCTCTTAATCTGTTGCTCCATTTCCTCATACAAGTAACGTACCTCTCGGTCATGGTCACACTCCTTCCTGTATTTAAGGCAAAGAAACGTGCTCCAGACAAGAAATCAAAAACTCTGCTCCACACTTATACACTGCTTGCTGCAACAGATGAGTACTGAACAAAATGATTTATCTTGGAATAACATTCTCCAATTTTTGCCACTGAAACAATTGGTGATGAACAAAGAAAGCATAAATTTAATTCAATAAAGCGAAAGCAAAAGAGTCAAGTATAAAAAAAGTTAACAGAAAGCCTAAAATGCCTTGAGTTTCTGACACCTATGCACGATATTTTGTTTCCCTTCTTGCTATTTTCTCTCCTCCTCTCATGAATTTAATGACCCAAGTGCCCATAATTCATATGCGAGCCCAGACAGTGAGTGTTGGCCAACTATTCGCTACGGGGGTAGAAGGCATTATGGCCTAACCCAATCCTGTCTTCACCTGGCATCTGTAAATACATACATTCCAATGGGGATTGCTGGATAATGGTCAGGAGCCAAGTCGGAGAGGAGAGAATAAAACTGAGAGATTGCATTTCCACAACTTTTGAATATAAGGCACAACAGTACACACTTACTAAAAATCACAATTGATTACCGTTTCAATGCCTGTTCCATGGTTTCCTTATCATGTTGCACCTCTTGGATATGTGTTGAAATTTTAGATAAAAACTGTTCAAAGTTAGCCAGCAACTCAGGCTTGTCCCTCCTTAGCCTGGCCCACAACTCCCTCACCTCACTTTGACTGAAAGGGGAGAAAAGGAAGATTTTAAAGAAACAGCACATATCTAATGTGGACACCAGATTATTCATTTATAATGGCCCAAAAATTAGTGCCGCTACGCGAGAGTACGCACTGTGTACTCTCGCGTATTCTGTCTCCAATTGCCGGTTTTCTGCATGCACTGCGCATGCACTGAAAACCGGCACTTGGTGAATTCAAAAGGGGGCGGTTCCTAGGTGAACTGCGTGCGCGCTACAGGCTGCGCGCACGCAGTGCACTTAGTGCTTTGGACGCGCAGGTAAGCATGGAAGATTTTAGACATAAAGAAAGGAGGTGTAAGACCCTCTTTTAACAAGGTAAGTACTTAATTAAGTATTATTTTGAATTTTTTTTAACAGGTATATCTTTTTTAGAGACTTTAAAGACAGGTAAGTTTATTTTTATAACTTTTTAAAAGATTTTAAATTTTTTCAAAAATTTTATTTTTTGTTTAAAATGGTTAATTTATTTAACTATACTTATTTTATTAATGTGATGGTTTTTTTTTAAATTTAATTGAGGTTTAGCTGTTCTTTTGGGGGGGTATAGTATTCATAGCTTTGACAGCCGTGCTGTGAAAGCTATGAATGAAAGATGGTGTGCTGCCATTGGCTCTAACTGAGTCACGTGATCCCACAGCTCGCACGAATTAACTACGCCTGTGGGATACGAAAGCCCTGCACAGCTGTTGTCCAGAACATCAAGTTCGTGCGAGCTCAGACTGAAAAAGCCAGCGCGCAGTGAGAGATCGCGGGAAGGCCTTACCCTCGCACGAAGGCTCACTCACTAATTTTTGGGCCATTATAGCATTAGAGTAATAAAATGAAAGAATTAATGTCAGTGTTATAAGTTTTAGGCTTTGTTATAGATATTCTATCAGGTACAGTAGTGATGGTCAATCTAGTAAGTGGTTTGACCAGCTTATGTTCAAGGGTGTGCTGTACTGCCCAATATCAAACTATATGGTAGAGTAACCCAGTGGTGTAACAATAACATCCTGCCCTAGTCCTGAACGCACATCTTTCTCCAGTTTCTCTCCAATCTCTTCTCATGACCTCTCCACGCTCAGCTTGTCCATGAGACCCACTTCCTGCTCCCTCGACCCTATTCCCACTAAACTGCTGACCATCCAACTTACTTTTCTGGCTCCCATGTTAGCTGACATTCTTAACGGTTCTCTCTCCTCAGGTACTGTCCCCCTCTCCTCAAAAATCCAACCCTTGACCCCTCCATCCTGGCAAACTCCTGACCCATCTCCAACCTCCCTTTCCTCTCCAAAGTCCTGGAACGTGTTGTCGCCTCCCAAATCCATGCCCATCTTTCCCGGCACTCCATGTTTGAATCCCTCCAATTAGGTTTCTGCCCCGCCACAGTACCAAAACGGCATTCATCAATGTCACAAATGACATCCTTTGTGACTGTGACAAAGATAAACTATCTCTCCTTGTCCTTCTCGACCTGTCTGCAGCTTTTGACATGGTTAACCACTCCATCCTCCTCCAACGTCCTCTCCAACATCATCCAGCTGGGTGGGACTGCACTCGCCTGGTTCCATTCTTATCTATCTAATCGTAGGCAGAGAATCACCTGCAATGGCTTCTCTTCCCACTCCCGCACCGTTACCTCTGGTGTCCCCCAAGGATCTATCCTTGGCCTCCTCCTATTACTCATCTACATGCTGCCCCTCGGCGACATCGTCCGAAAACACAGCATCAGCTTCCACATGTACGCTGACGACACCCAGCTCTACCTCACCACTACTTCTCTCGACCCCTCCACTGTCTCTAAATGTCAGACTGCTTGTCTGACATCCAGTACTGGATAAGCAGAAATTTTCTTCAATTAAATATAGGGAAAACCGAAGCCATTGTCTTCGGTCCCCGCCACAAACTCGTTCCCTAGCCACCGACCGACTCCATCCCTCTCCCTAGCATTTGTCTGAGGCTGAACCAGACTGTTTGCAACCTTGGTGTCATACTTGACCCTGAAATGAGCTTCAGACCACATATCTGCACCATAACTAAGACCGCCTATTTCCACCTTTGTAACATCGCCTGTCTCTGCCCTTGCCTCAGCTCATCTGCTGCTGAAACCCTCATCCATGCCTTTGTTACCTCTAGACTTGACTATTCCAATGCACTCCTGGCTGGCCTCCCACTTTCTACCCTTGGGGTTATCCAAAACTCTGCTGCCCGTGTCCTAACTCGCACCAAGTCCTGTTCACCCATCACCCCTGTGCTCGCTGACCTACATTGGCTCCCGGTTAAGCAACGCCTCGATTTTAAAATTCTCATCCTTGTTTTCAAATTCCTCCATGGCCTCGCCCCTCCCTATCTCTGTCATCTCCTCCAGCCCCACAACCGTCTCCCACCCCCGCCCCGAGATATCTGCGCACCTCTAATTCTGGCCTCTTGAGCATCCCTGATTTTAATCGCTCAACCATTGGTGGCCGTGCCTTCAACTGCCTAGGCCCTAAGCTCTGGAATTCCCTCCCTAAACTTCTCCACCTCTCTTTCCTCCTTTAAGACGCTCCTTAAAATCTACCTCTTTGACCAAGCTTTTGGTCATCTGCCTTAATTTCTCCTTATGTGGCTCAGTGTCAAATTTTGTTTGATCACACTCCTGTGAAGCACCTTGGAACGTTTTACTATGTTAAAGGCGGTATATAAATACACGTTGTTGTTGTTGTTGTTGTTGTTGTTATGATCTGAGCTGGATATTTATGCCTTTTGCATGTGTGCTTTTTCAATCTTTTTTGAAGGCAGACTGAGCAAATATTTGGTAGGACAAGATCAGACACGAATCACAGCATGTGAACATAGAAAGCAACAGCTGATCAGACTCGCTTACTTCAATCAGTACAACTTTTCCTTGCATAACAATACAAAATTATGAATATGCTATGCTTCCCCACATCAATGAGTCACCTTACTTGACTTAAACAAGATAATTCCTAACTAACCAATCTCATTTTTCTCCTCAGCCTGACCAAAATGTGCCCTTGCAGCATTCAATTTTCAAAACCTGACTGACTGTATCCTTTGCTAGGCCTGACTGACCGCCTGTGTCTCCATTTCTGCTTTTATCACATCACCAACATATAAGCTCTCTCAGGGGTCAGTGTCTATTGAATAAAGTACTGCTCGATTGGTTTTGTGGTAGTGCCTTGTGATTGGAAGATGCAGACAACAATGGCCAAAGTTGAATCTACCTTCAATGATAGCCACTTACTCCAAGTCAAACCAGAAAAACAGTTGTATTGTACCACACAGTATATTCTGTTTATTGATGTCGACATTGACAGTCCCAGACCTGATTTTGCAACAGCTCAATATAGGAATTTACTCAAGGCTTTCTAATCAGGTTAGATTTCAGATTGTATTCTTTCTCTCCTCCAGTCTGCACAAAAAGCCCTCTGCCTCTCTCTTACAGATTCCTGTACATCAACCTTTCTAACAAAACTATTACTTGGTGAGGTTTGATCCGCAGTTTCCCCTTCCTCATCTGAAGGCATCAACTCCTTTTTGGGGTACGATTCCACAGGAACTGGGAGCCCTTTGGTATCTCTTTGTACATGAAGTCAGAGTCAAGGAATGCCAGCACGATTGTCTGACAGTGAGAGTAATCACAACCGAGCCCAATTTGGTCCTCACCCGACACCCACACACAAGAATCACTGGATAGCAACGAGGAATAGGAAGCCTGGTTGATTCTCCCCCAACCTAACCTGGAATGGTGAAATGTAGCACTTTCAATGCTGCCACTAAAAGCAGCCCTACTCTCTCTGTCTGAAGAATGGGGTGGGGGAAGAAAAGAGAGAAATGTACATTACTTAACCCAATCAAAGCTCAATAAGAGTCTTGACCCTGCCCAATACAAAGTCATTTTCCACATTGCTGCAGTCACTTGTTCCACTCTCTGCTTCTAAAGGAGCTACATGTGTACTGGGTGAGACAGGCCCTCCGAGCTTCCTTCTACACTGTGCCTAGTCAAGATTTAAAAAAAAAATCGTTTATGGGATGTGGGCTTCGCTGGCAAGGCCAGCATTTATTGCCCATCCCTAATTGCCCTTGAGAAGGTGGTGGTGAGCTGCCTTCTTGAACCGCTGCAGTCCGTGTGGTGAAGGTACTCCCACAGTGCTGTTAGGTAGGGAGTTCCAGGATTTTGACCCAGCGACGATGAAGGATCGGCGATATACTTCTAAGTCAGGATGGTGTGTGACTTGGAGGGGAACTTGGAGGTGGTGGTGTTCCCATGCGCCTGCTGCCTTTGTCCTTCTAGGTGGTAGAGGTCGCGGGTTTGGGAGGTGCTGCCGAAGAAGCCTTGGCGAGTTGCTGCAGTGCATCTTGTAGATGGTCCACACTGCAGCCACGGTGGTGGAGGGAGTGAATGCTTAAGGTGGTAAATGGTGTGCCGATCAAGCGTGCTGCTTTGTCCTGGATGGTGTCGAGCTTCTTGAGTGTTGTTGGAGCTGCACACATCCAGGCAAGTGGTTGGTATTCCATCGCACTCCTGACTTGTGCCTTGTAGATGGTGGAAAGGCTTTGGGGGGTCAGGGTTGGGTCAAAATCTGTCAAAACACACTCAGAGAACAGACTTTGCTGCAGAGAAGTTAAAGGAACACTGTTTTCAGGAAAATTTGCTTGGTAACTTGTTTGGTTTTTGACAACAAACATTTTCACCACAAGGACATCACTGCACTGTACACTTGTTCTTCTTCGGCATAACATTTCTGTGGCACTAGAAATGCAACGGGTATAAAAGAAATCCGAACAATAGGCTAACTACTTTTTTTTTTATAAAAGTAAAATTCCTGGCATTCTTCATGAACACCATGAAAGGTCAAAAAAGGTCCATTCCTTATCCCATAGAGAAGCTATGGGACTTCAACTTACTGAATCTGCTGCATTTTCTTTGAACATCTGTACCAAGTACATTCTATCGACTACTGCGAATCAAGTTCTAATATTTCCAATATTTTTTCCTTCCTCTCTAACATTAAGACCAAGCTGAGCTGATTAAGAGTTTGACTCTAAATGTCATTAGATGAAGGACATAAAATGAACAGTAGAACCAGAATTGTAAGATACTTACTCCTCAAAGATCCGTGAAGCACCGAGCTGCTGCATCATGAAACAAAATTGCTTCTCTTCCTCATCATCTATGATATCCAGATCATCGGACCAGCCGGATTCAAATGTTTCCTCGTGCTTGGAGTTTTCTAGCCTCTCCATTGCTGGCAATACCTCGATGCCTATGAATTGTCCTGTATAATCAAGAGACAATCTTACAAGCAACTCGCCAATGGATCAAAAAAAAATTTAAACTTGGACAAGCCAAGTCCCTTGGACTCCCACTGCTCAGATTTAAAACAAGTAGTGGAATTGCATGTATTGGAACTGGTGTACTAAAGAGAAAGAATGAGCAGCAAGACTCAAGTTAAGAGTGTAGAAGTAGGAGGGCAGTCTGGCAGTGCTCCAAGGTGATAAGCTAAAATGGTAGGGGCCAGATTCCACACAAAACTGCCAATCTCAGCCATCCCATTGTCGGAGGCCCTCGGTGAAGTCTACGTGCTTCACCGCAGGAAATCATGGAGAAAATAAAATAAATAAATGGGAAGGCAGTCATCCTCGGCCACTCTCCTGCATCTCCTGGCAGGCGATTAGAGAGAAATCACGGTAGGAACCCCTCAGAGTAAGTTGCCTGCCACATCAGTTGAAGTACGAACTTGTCACAGAGAAATCAAGACGAGAAGGGGGGGAACATTTTAAGATTACTAAGGTTCTCATGAAGATTGGGCTGAGGGGGTGGGGGGGGGGGCGCGGAATTCTGTAGACCTGTAAAAAGAGCTTATATTTAGCCACTTCTGGTAAAATTCAGAAGCACGTAACTGGAGCTAAGTAGCAAAAGCAGGCAATGATCTTCAAAAATTCAATACCTTGGGTTGCTCTGATCCCATTCCCACACAATTGTTCCAGCCCCGTTACACTCTACTAGTTTTGTTTTCTTTAACTAGCGGATATGCAAAATAGAAAGATAATGGGCTAGAAATTCATCTCCTTACTGACACTCCGTAACGCCATGAAATGGCGATAAAATGGCGGCTGCCACTCTTTCGCCAGCTGGTGGCGGGTCCTGCGGCGGCGGCCATATTACTCTCCCCCCTTGAGCTGCCGGTAACTGGCAGCGCCCTGGGAAAAAAATGGCGGAGTGGTGACTTCAATCGGCGTGCAACGCTGACTTAACATCACCAACGCGAACTTCGACCCTAGCACTGAATTCAGCGCTGGGTCCTAAACATGCAGGTTAACCTGGCGTGCAAACAGGCTGACTGTGGCGATGTATGAAGCTTTTAAAGGGACACACACATCATTCAGGTAAGTTTGAATTTAAGGGTTTGAACTGGGTTTTTTTTGATTTTATTGAAGTGGTGGCTTGCTGCAATAGATGTGAAAAGTTTTTTTAAGTGTGTAGGAAGTGCTGCTGGATGCTTGCAAGCGCTCAGATGGTAAATGAAGGCCTTTGAGAAGACAGAACATGCTGCGAATACTCAGCAGGTCACGCAACATCCGTGGAGAGAAAAACAGAATTCACGTCTCCGGTCATCATGCTGCCTGACCAGCTGAGTATTTCCAGCATTTTATGTTGTCATTTCACATTTACAGCATCTGCTTGCAGAGGGAAGAGGAAGATACAGAAGAGGAGGAATCAGACGGAAGGATGCATCCCAGACAGCCCCTTTGTGGCCAAGATATCCGGGATGGAATCATCCACCTGTGGTCCCACTGGCTGGGCAGGTTGCCTCTTCTTGTTGACCCACTGGCTGGGCAGACTGCATTTCTTTGGTGTGTGAAATGAGGAAGGCACAAGGGTGGAGCTGTGCTGACGGGAGTGGGGGAAAGCAAGAGGTACATGCGAGAAGGAGGATAACGTATGAGGATACAGCATCTTGTATCCTTTCAGCCCCACCGCTGGCCAAGGGCTCAGCCATGCCCCTGCCAAGAATGGCCTGCTCCGTCTCCTCCAAGGGGGTGAGGTGAGGCTAGGAATGGGAGATGTGCCTCATCATTGGTGCAGATTGTTGGTAGGTGAGTGATTGGGGGTCGTGCATTGAGCAGTGTGTGAGGCTAGTGGTGCAGTTGGTAGGAGACGGCTTTTGAAGATGCAGACACTAACCTTAACCAGTGGTCTGAGGTCATGAAGCTTCTTTGGGCACTGGAGCCAGGTGGTGGGGGCGACACTGCTGGCAGTGACAGCCTTAGTGATCTGGTCCCACATCGTTCTTTCTGGAGGGCCTCCTGGCCCCTGTGGGTAGAGGGCCGCAATTGCAGTGTTGAACCCCTGCACAAAGCTGGCGTGCTGCGTGTGAGACCCTCGGTGCCCCTTCCCTGGCTTGCTGAGCCATTTGTGTTAGTGCTGAGTCAGTCTTCCCATTTGTTGAGATTAGGAAGCTAATTCAGCTTTAACAGCCAAATATTCACATTTGGAACTTATTTTAAAATGTTTAATATTTTTTAAATGTTGAATTTTTTAAAAGGCAGAAAGGGCTGAAAAATGTATTGATTCACAGCATTTTATGTTGTATTGCTTCAGTGTGCATGGCCCCTTTAAATCTCAGACCTCTTCATTGCCCACAATTCCTTGCGAGCTCCACAGCTTCACTCACAGAGGCTGTGGGAAGCTGTAACGCCGAACCTGGACAGAAACTTAGTCCCGGATCCCTCCAGCAATGCCACTAGGATGGCATTTCACGGAAGGTGAGCGCTGCGCCACCTATCTCCATGCCCCCCAGACCAATTTGACTCGGTTAGCGTTGTGGCCATTTCCAGCGGTTGCCAGCAGGAATTTTCCCTCGATATTATTTCAAGGTTTTAACTTTTTTTAAAAAATCTGATCCAAATAGATTTTCTGTCAAAATGCTAAAAAGATATCTGGAATTGTATTAGCACATTTCCAAAAATTAAAGTTTTCAAAATTAATCATATTGGTGGAAATAAATAATCTACATGAGAGCATCAATCTCTTTAAAGACAATTAGAACACAATTGCTGCCTTGAAATTTCATCAGTAGATGCCTAGCAACGGGGGTTGGAGATCTCAGCTAATGGTTTTATTATTCAACCGTCACCATTACAATACCAAGGGCCCTCCAGCACAAATGGTAGATTATTGTTGGCGCGAGTCAGATTAAACAAACTACCTTCTGTTTGGGTAGCCACAGTTTGTAAAATGGGCACCTTTTAACAAGGAGCATGTCACGTAGTGAGGTTTCAATTGCTGAAAGCTGCACCATGCAAGCCTGCAGAAGTAATAATTCCATCAGTAATTTTTTAATTACAACACTAGTTATATTTAATCATTGTGTCGTTGTCGTAGTGACAGCAGCCTGCTCTTTTCTACTAATGAGCTACACCAGGTTTTCCATCAAGCTTTCAGCATAGCATTGTCGGAGACCAGTTATTTAGTACTGCAGAAAAAGAAACCTGAGGAAATTTGTTCCCTAATGACCTGAATGCATCATAGGCTTCTTTACTTGTTTCACTTCATGTTTTATTTCCTCTCCATGACAAGAGATGAAATGATTGCAGCCGACAACAGCCCACTCCAAGTTCTGCAGAGGGCTAATGAAAGTTTAATGCGCACACTAATTTCACGACTAATTAGCGTTGAATCCACTCTGAGTGGCATCGGGGAGATAAAAGGAAAATAGAGATTCGTTCGGAGCTGCCGGTGTTGCCAATGGTTTCCAGCAACAGCGAGGCCATCCTTACGCAACATGTCCTTTTCAAAGTAGGCCTGCAATTTCTAAAACAGGACCTTTAATTATAACTGTGTGGGAGTTGAAAGGATATTTCCAATTATAAGACGAATTGATTTGTACCTAAGCAGTTCTGCTCATACTACCTTTGTTTTCACTTTGACTGGAGAGTGGCCTTTTGTTTCGAAGAGACAAAAGGTACAGATGGCGGCTATTCTATTCATCTCATTCTGTATTTTTAAATTCAATAAACTTCATTACAATAATTTATTATGGTACTATGAGTGTTGGCATATGTAACTACTCCTGTATGTGCCCCAGTATTATATAAAAAGGGCCCATTCGTCCTATATTGTCAGTGTATGCCTGCATTTCAAATACTAAGAAAATGTTGAACTCCTGAGCTTTCTGGAGGAGGTCGTTCTCTCTGGAGGAGGTCGTTCAACAATTATGGGTGAAATAGAGCCATAGACAATTACAGCACAGAAGGAGACCATGGTAACTGTGTTGGCTCATTGCTAAAGCAATCTAAAACTAATCCCACTTCTCTGGTCTCACTCCATAGTTTTATGTTTCTCTGATGCAAATATTTACCAAGTTTTCCCTTAGAAGAACCAGTGGTGGCTATCTCAACCACTCTCTCTGGCAAAGAAGTCCATGTAAAGAAATTTCTCTTAACCTCTCTCCTCACTCTCTTACTGATCATTTTAAATCGATGACCCATTGCCATTGATTCTTTCAAAGTGTGGCCACGAGTCAGCAGTGTGTTTTATAGCGATTGGATTTATTAAAACATATTCCAATGCTTTTTATTCTGGGACCTAGAACCCAGTCTTTCCATCTCTGAATACCTTGAGGAAAAGTCATGGCTAGTTTCAGTCATACCATCTGCACAATTTATAATAGGGGTTGTAGTACATACCAAGACCCATGTTGAATTCTACTGGTGTTAAATAGCCATTGTTATCCTGGTCCAGGCTGTCGAAGACAGCTTCCAATTGCTCTGGGGTCAGAGGTAGCTCATTCTGCAGTCTCTGTAACAAAACAAAAGAACAGTCCCACGAATGAGGGTCAGATATAATAAAGTTGTCCAGCACTTCACAAATCAACACAAGAAGAATAACCCACATTGAAATGAGTTACAATATAGGACAAGGGCCCTTAAAACCATTCTTGAACCTCATCGTCCAATAAGTGTATACGTCAATGAGGGAAAAAGACTTTAATAGCTTACAACTAGATTTAGTTACTCAAACTAATCCAGAAAGAGGAGTGACAGACTGAATTGTTTTATTTTTTAAAATATACTCTGAAAGGAATGAGTAATTTACTTTCAAAATAATTTACTGTATAATGTGTCACTGTAAAGCAGAGTATTGCTTTGTTTAACCATCTCTTCCAGTCAACCAGCTCTGGCATCAGAAAGTTGTGAAGTTTCTCTGCCTCCTGTTCCACGATGTGCACTGAACCAGCCCTAATGAATGCCTCTGGCTGTGCTGCATTATCCCTCCTCGTCCTTCCCGACCTCTCAACAGCCTTTGACATGGTCAACCACACCATCCTCCTCCGTTGTCCAGCTCAGTGGGACTGCCCTCACTTGGTTCCACTCTTAACCTATCCGATCGTAGCCAGAGCATCTCTTCTCACCTCCGCACGTCACCTTGCGAGTCCGCCGGTGAGCCCCTCGGCATTCCTCATCTACAGAAATTACCATTGGCAAAATCATCTGGCGACATAAGGTGAGCTTCCACATGTACGCTGATGACACCCAGCAGAACCTCTCCACCCCTGTTGATCCCTCCACTGCTTCTGTGCTTGTCCGATATATTGGGGGAGAAATTCGGTATCACCCCGTTTGGCGCGCTAACTTTTAGCAGGCGCTAATGTTTTTCAACTTTTAAAAAATTTGGGGTTTGCGCTCCAGGAAGGAAGTGAAGCGCTAAATCAAGCGGTCCACTTCCTTTCTGGAGCGCAACAGGTAGCAGGCGGGGTGGTGGATGGGCCGTGCAGCGCTGCAGGGTTGGAAGGCTCCTTCCCTCCCTTAAAGGGAAGGGCCAGCGCTGCAGGCTCTGCAAGGGGAAAACTTAACCTGGTCCCCGACAGCAGTTGCGATCCAGCCCGATGCACTGCAGCAGAGTAATGGGCTGTTCGATCGCTGGCGAAGACAAATGAAAAAAAAAGAGAAAGAGCATTTCAGAATTTTTTTTTTTTTTTTACTTCCCTCGGCCACCTTGGCTTTATTTATTGCCCCGGAAGCGCCCGGCCTCCTGATGAACACCTCCTGCAGCTGTCGGTGTCATCGCCTGGCGATGCTGCAGGGGGCGGAACCAAAGTTCGGGTCCGGAGCGCTACTGGGGCGATGCGCACGGCAATGAGGTCACGATCTCTGGGCGAAGGAGATCGTGGCGCAATGCCATACTGCCACCACAAACCTCCCACTGAATATAGTGGGAGTCGATCTTCTCGCCGCGCCCAGTTGGTAAGTGCTTCGTGCCCCATTAGCGCCCCCCGGAGGCGCTAACAGGAGGCGCTAAGGTGCCCAATTTCTCCCCCTTAGTCTTGGATGAACCACAATTTCCACCAGCTAAACATTGGAAGAACAAAACCATTGTCCCCAGCATCCCCTACCACCCCCCTCCCCACCCCCTCCCCCACCAACCTTTTCCTCTCGAAGAGGTGACGCTTGCTGTAGACCTATTCTACCTCGTACAATTGTCCACCCATATGGTTCAATGGCATATTATGCAATGGATTTAGCACGGAGCAGTCTCAATGTTAACAGTGTACTGGCTCCTGCTGCGTCATCAGCTGTAAAATCTTACAAAGCGTAACCAAGAATTTTGAGTCAGTCACACAGCAGAACAGAGTCACTGCACAAAGAATCAGTTGTGAAAGATTAAAAAAGGATTATTGGGAGCGAGCCAGAAACTCTCCCATCGGTCCATCAAGAGCCCTCACCACTGTCCAAGAGCAAGAGGAAGACGACTCCTCAAAGGAGCCTTCAGCTTCTGTGGGCGCACCGTCACCAGACATGAGCGCACCCAGCACCAGAGCAGATACGCACACCTCGGTGGGTCCCACACGAGATGGAGTAGTGTTGTCACCTGGTGTCTCACAATTCACAAGTGAGCAAGAGCAGATGGTGGAGACAGGAACAGCAGTGGAGACTCCTTGCCGGAGGGCACAGGACACTCCCAGCTCTGCTCAGCTGCATACAGACGCTGAACCTCGGGGGCCATCCTGAAAGAGGGCGATCCTGGAGGTGCAGCAAGAAGTGCAGGAGGCCGTGACAGGTTTTGCGACTGCGATGTCTGCAAATGTTCAGAGAATGGAGGAGTCCATCTCCAAAATGAACAACACCGTGTCGGAGGCGATGGTGACTGTAGGCTCCTCCATGGATAGGATGGCCACCTGCACGGAGCAGCTAATGCGCCACTCACAGGAGCACATGGTGTCTATGGAGAATAAATGGCAGAGGCTCATAGACCTCTTCTCTAGGAGGGATATCAGTGTAGACATGGGTCCTCACGGCCCCATTGGTGTGCAGCAAGGTGCTCTCCAGCTCCTTGACAGCAGGGAAGTGAGCAGGCTGCCTCTACCTCTGCTGAAGCCACAGGGCTAGCACCTCATAGAAGCATGCGGAAGAGAAAGATGACACACAAGTAGATACACAAGGGTAGCCACTTGGGTGTTTTATCCAATGTTTATGTAAAGTTTCCATTAATGTGCTGTCAAACATAAAAATCTCTATTTTCAACACCTTTGTAAGTGGCTTAGTGAGTTTCAGTGAATGGTGAGACATAACGGTACCTCCAGCAATGGTGGTGAGTGTGAAAGGAATGGCTTGGTCATTGTAGGGATGCTTTATGGTGTTGCTCTGGGGTGGTGCCAACCTGGCGCAGCATGTGGCAGCCATATGGGTGTAATGTGTAAAGTTAAGTAAATCTGGACATGATGAGGCCATCCCTGGCCTTCCGGGCAGCAATGTGCTCGGGTGCTGATGCCCTCTGTCCTGTGCAGCATCAGGTGGTTGCAGAGAAGGTTGGTGGTGTTGTTGGTGCTGATGGTGTACCTGGTGCTGCTGGTGTTGGGGCTCATCGTGGTCCAATTCTGAGGACCAAGGTGAGACAGTATAAATGGCACCCATGCTTGATGGACTAGATGGCAGGTGAAATAGAGAAAATAGAGATGACAGAAGCAATCTGTCAATGGTGAGAGAGTTCTTCCAATGAGGTGACACTGGATGGAAACTTTGCTGGAAAGACTGTAGCCTGCAGAAACTGTGCTGGGAATGCAGTGAGAAACAGATTCTGCTGAGGAAAGTGATCATCTGTCAGGTGGGAGCTTTTATAGTACATTTGATGCTGTCAAGTAATCAGCTGGAGCAATGGCCACTGAACTCCCGTCTCAGGTTGGCAGACGTGGTTCCCGAGCAGCGTGTTTCCCGTGGCCATCCAGCTAAATTTAAAAGGGAAGGTTAAAAACACTCTTAAGGGTCTGACAAGAGGCTACTAATACTTTAAATTGGGTTGCCCGCCTCGGACGGTCAGGTCGGGTCTGCGCTGACGGTCGCTCCTGGGGGAATGGTGCGTGGGAATGGGATGACAGCGGGTTCCTGACCCGCTCACAAAAATAACAACTTTCCCACCCGACCCGCCTCCGATCGTGCCTGCTACCACCCTGGAAAATTCCGGCTTTCGTTTGACATTGCGACTTTTCTTTACTGCTCGATGCCAATGCCATTCGGCGACAGTACAATTTGCACCAGCAACACCTTGAGGCAGATTTGTGTGAAAAGAGCGGAAATTTTTATGGAATTAGATTTGCGTCAGTTCGACTCATTCGCCCCTGGGTCAGAAGGTGATGTTTCCAAGCCCCACACCGAAGTGCGCATTGAGGCACACACCCCAGTGCAGTGCTGAGGGAGTGCTGCACTGTTGGGACTACTGTCCCTCAAACGAGATGTTTAATCAAGGTCCTCACCTGTTGCTCCAGTAAACTTTGAAGATCCTATAGCCTTATTCAGGAAGAGTAGTGAGGTCTCCCAGTAGCCTGGCCAACAATGCTCCCTCAAGCAGTATTAAAACAGATAAACTAGTCATTCATTTCACAGCTACTTGGGGAGGCTGCTGCACAGGAATGTCTATCACATTTCTCTACTCAACAGTATTGCACTTCAAAAAATAAGTAATAATTAATCTTGTAAAGCACTTAAGATGTTTTGACATGAAAATAGCACATCTAGTGCACATTTCCCGCCTGTCACACTTTGTCAAACTTCACCGACACACTTTTAAAAAATAATTAAAGAAATAACGACGAAGACTGTCATTGCGACATACAGAGAAACTCTCCACCGCAAGAGAATACGGGAGTCAAAACGTCCGCAGCCTTTTGACTTCACCAACCACACTTCAAAAAAAAAGTAACAAATCCAAGCTTCTGACCGGCAGTTTAACAGAAATGAGACTTTGAATGATCCTCACCCAATGTTTAATTAACAGGAATTATACTCTGTGGCCTTAAAAGTTTCACAGCTTCCCATCAGCAGCAGAATAATACCGTGTGCATTACAAGACACAACACTCCTGCCTTCATAGAACAACATATCATCTGACTTACCGTGAGCGAGGCCACACAATCTACTAAAATCTGAACCTCTGCTGGCATAATTCCTTTTAAAACACACACACACACACACACACACACACACACAAGCAGCCAGTGCAAGCACACACTCTGAACAAACACAGCCTCTTATCATTTAACCCAGGAGTTTGAGATTACATCTGGAATGATCACTATTTTATGAGTTCAGTCTGATGTATATTCAGGCTCAGAATGAAAGCTTATTGGTAAAAAAGAGCTTATTTTTCTCAGTCAACTTTCAAACAATCAGAAGCATTCTCGCTGGCGAGATCTGCCACCATATGCACTTTTAAAAAACAGCTTCCTCCATTTTCTGTACAGTACAAGAGCAGAAAGGAGAAGATCCTGAAAAGAACAAGTTAGGCAACCTATGCATTAGATTAATGGGCGCTCTCTCTGCTGGCGAACATCAATAAATTGGTTACTTAGGAACAGGGACTATAATAGAAAAGACCACATAAAGAACTTAAATTAACTACAATATACAAGCCATAACTTTTATAAAATATAGAGACAAATATTGAATAATCGATGACTGGAAATGAGTGACTTGCTTGGTTTTCCTTTGTGAACCTTACTAGCTAGTCAGGGCTTATGCCCTACTGGGAAGGCGATCCACTTGATCGGCCATCCCAGGACCCTATCATGATCGTGTCTCTGTGCAACATTTCTCTTTACTTAGACAAGGATATGTGTCATCATGAAATCATTTAATCACATGTACCTTGGACGACTTGTATTTACTTTTTAAACCAATGGATAACTGCATTAATTTTGTCACCACATTACTTCCTATTACAGTGGCGCTGCGTGTCATTTCTGCAAAAACACAAAACTGATTACAAATTGCACTGTAAAGCTTGCTAGGACATGGCATTCCGTGTTTAATAATCTTATTGCAAACTAATTCACGAATTATATCTGATATGAAGCAGCATTGATTCAACTGGAGGATTTAATTATTAACTAGCTGTGGCACCATGAACGAGTCCCTTGAACCAATTCAGCATCAAATCCTTGTGCAGCATAATTGAATTAAAAAGGAGAATGAGTTGGATGTTAAATGTTTTGCAGAGCCTTCATAGTCTCTGCAGGGAAGGGCCAGACTCCCTTCAGTAGATCTGTGTTTATTACCGTGAATTTATTCAGCGCTCCACAGGCCGGAGGTTGTCAGAGACGATTCGCTGGATTTCAGAAAGTCTCTCGTGCTTCTGGATTTTTTTCATTTTCTTTTTGGAAAATGAGCTTATAATCTCTTCCCTCCCCCCATAACAGGTATTACTGCATTACACAATGGACTGTTACACATTTCAGCTTTACTCTAGATATTCTGTCAGGTTCAGCATCTCCAGTCACTCCCATCAGCAGGCCTCTTGTCCCATACAAATTGAGAGGACACTTTTACTGCACAATATCTAGATAGAATCATAGAAGATAGGAGCAGGAGTAGGCCATTCGGCCCCTCTAGCCTGCTCCGCCATTCAATGCGATCATGGCTTATCATCCAAATTCAGTACCCTGTCCCTGCTTTCTCCCCATATCCCTTGATCCCCTTAGCCTTAAGAAATATATCCAACTCCTTCTTGAATTTATTTAATGAATTGGCCTCTACTGCCTTCTGTGGCAGAGAATTCCACAGGTTCACCACTCTCTGGGTGAAGAAATTCCTCCTAATTTCTGTCTTAAATGGCTTACCCCTTATCCTTAGACTGTGACCCCTGGTTCTGGACTCACCGACCATCGGGAACATCCTTCCTGCATCTAGTTTGTCCTGTCCTGTCAGAATAAACAAGCAGCAATGTTGTGGGAACATCTCCACCTCCAAATTCCTCTCCCAAGTTACACACCATCCTGACTTGAATATATATCACTGTAATATGTGAGTAGAACAAATGAAGGACAAAGACACCATGACTTGCTAGTCCATGTGCTTGCTTTATTAGGCCAGAGCGAACTGAGCATGATTATACCAAACCATGTGACAAACCACATGATAATACATTACACTGCTCTCCCCTTTAAAAAGAAGTAAATATTCCCCTCTCAAATACAACAAAACTATCGTCCCACCTTTCCCAGCATTACATGTACCACATAACAAAAACTCCTGGCTTTTTTTCTTTTAAATGAACTACAAATCCAGTTTAATAACAGGTTTGCGGAGCCTTCCTGATCTCCTTACAGAAGGTTTTGGTGTTGAACCAATTTTCGGGCTGTTTTGTTTTGTTTCCGAACTCAAAGATGATCCTGTTTCTATCTCAGACTTGTTTGAACCTATATGTTTCACTCCAATCCACTTTGCTGACAAGTGATTCAAGATCACTGTCCAATCCAGGCCAGTAATCAAAGCTTCTTGCAATTGATTTCATACTGACGATCCCTGGATGTTCAGTATGAAGTTTGGCCAGAATTCTATTTCTCAAAGAAGTAGGTTCCACCACTCTGTTTCCCCACTTGATACAACCTTGCTCACCAGACAATTCAGTACAACGGTTATGGAATGGTTTCAATCCTGTGTCCAGACACTGATCAGTCCATCCATTCAAGGTTTTATCATATACTCTTTTCAGTACTGAGTCCTTTTGAGTCTCATCTGCAATCTCAGTTGCATTCATGGGAAAGTCTTTGTCAACTGCACCTTGCGTGAAAATCTCACCTTCACTCCCAACAGATGAGTCTTCATGTGGCCACCTGGACAAGGCATCTGCAATTGCGTTTTACTTTGAAGTGCGATATTCAGTCGTGTAGTCATATTGTGACAACAACACTGCCCAATGTTGCATTCTTGATGCGGCCATTGCAGGGATGGCAGATTTGGGCCCCAGTATCGCTAGGAGCAGTTTGTGATTGGTTATCAGGGTAAACTTTCTGCCAATCAGGAACTGTTGGAATTTCTTGATTCCAAACACTTTGATGAGTGCTTCCTTTTCAATTTGCACGTAGCTTCTTTCGCTCTTTGTGAGGGTTCGCGATGTGAATGCGATTGGTTTCTCTTGTGCGTCATCCACTACGTAGCTTATGACAGCTCCCACACCATAGCTAGAAGCATCACACACTAACTGAAGCTCACGCTCTGAGTCGTTGTACACAAGTAGAGCATCGCTAGAGAGACTTCTCTTACAAGCGTCGTAAGCCTCCTGTTGCGCTTTTGTCCACTTCCGCTGGACATCCTTCTTGAGGAGCTCATGCAATGGAGCTAACATGGTCGCTAACTCAGGTAAGAAACGTGCGTAGTACTGGACCATTCCAAGGAAAGATCTTAACTCAGACACGTTCTGTGGCTTTGGAACATTGATGACAGCATCAACCTTTTCCTTCACTGGTTGCAAGCCATTTGCAACAACTTTCAGACCAAGGTACACAACCTCAGGCTGTACAAAAGCACATTGGCTCCTTTTCAATTTGAAATTGTGGGCATTCAACCTTTGAAGCACTATATCTAACATTTCTAGATTTTCTTCCTCGCTGCTTGTTGCGATCAGCACATCATCTTGATTGCATAAGCAATTTGGAATTCCTTGCAAAATGTTACCCATCGTAGCCTGGAAGATTTTGGGGGAGGAATTACACCATACAGCAGCTTGGTGTATGAGTACAGTCCCTTGTGTGTGTTGATAGTGAGATACTGTTGACTTTCTTTGTCAACATTCAGCTGAGCATAAGCATGCGACAGGTCAAGCTTGGAGAAAACCTTTGACCCAGAGAGTGCTGCATACAAATCTTGCGATGTAGGTAACGGGTACTGCTCATCGTCAACTGCTTGGTTGATATTAACTTTGTAGTTACCGCACAAGCGAACACTTTTGTCTGCTTCGGGCACTACTATGATCGGGGTAGCCCATTCACTTTCGTCAGTTTTTACTAGTACTCCGTTCTCTCTCAGCTTCTCTAGCTCTTCCTCCACCTGACTTTTCAATGCATAGGGGACCCGGCCTTGCCTTACAATAGACAGGCTTCACGTTGGACTTGATGCAGATATGCGTGTAATACCCAGTGATGCCGGCATAACTGTCTGTGAACATGCTTTCGTACTTCAACATTCTGTCGAGTCGCTTCTTTGAAGCATCTACACTGAAGATGTTTTCCAGTCTAGTTTTAACTTTCTCAACCAGTCTTTGCCCATGCGAGTTGGCCTGTTATTCTAGCTCGCTACAATAATAGGCAGCTTTACTGACTGGCCATTGTGTTGAGCTGTATATTCCATTTGTCCACATGTCTCTAAGATTTCTCCAGATAAATTTTTAACTCTACGGTATTCTTTGTAAGTGATTAAACTTACTCTCATATGTGTCCTTACTCATGATAGGGCAGCTCGTTGCCGTGTCGATACACATCAATACATTGCTCATTCATCAAAAGTTTTGTATGAAAGTCTTTCTCACGACTGCTAGCATTGTCGCTAGTTGCATAGATACTGCAGATGCCTAGTTCTTCAACATCAGGTGTGTTCACTTCAATATTGTGAACTCCTCCCTTTTGTTGTCGCTTTTTGCACTGCCACTAGAATAGTTCTTACTTCCTGCTTTAGATCTAGCTCTGCAAGCTGTTGAAATATGGCCTTGCTTCTGGCAGTGAAAACACTTTGGGGGAAAAATTCAGCTGCTTGCGCCTCCCGTTAGCGCCTTAAGAGGGCGCTAATGGGGCGTAAAGCAGCTAACGCCCGGGCGCAGCGCCGCCCACGCCTCCCGAAAAATTCAGCGGGAGGTTAGCGGCGGCGCCAGCCGGTAGCGCCCTGTGGCGCTGCGCCGCCGGCGATGACGTCATCGCCGTGCGCAGCACCCCGCTCGCGCTCCAGCCGCGATCTTCAGTCGCGCCCCCTGATTTACCGCCAGACGCTATGTCCGACGGGTTCAGGGAGGCGTACGTGCGGCCGGGGCGGCGATATTTAAAGGGGAGGTGGCAGGCGGCCATTTTTGTTGCTGGCCGCCTGCCAGCACCTGCCCCCGGCCCCCGTGAAGCCCCCCCACCGTGAAGTGCCGGCTGCGCTCCAAGAGCCCGGCACTTCTCTTGAGTGCCGGGCTCTTTTGCCGGCACTCCCGATCCCTGGGTGCCCAGCTGGGCCCCAGTTCGCGCTGCGCAGGGTCCCTCCCCTTTAAGAAGGGGAGGAAGGCCTGCAATACCGCGGCACGTAGCGCCAGGATATTCACTCGCAGCGCCCCAAGAGGGATGCGGGGTGCTTCCAGTGGCGCCCCGCTTCCCTCTTGGGGCGCAACCACTGAAGTTCCGGCGCGGGGCCGCTAATTTTTTCGGGGCGCTAAAAGTCGCGCCCCGGCGAGGTTAGCGCCCCAAATGGGGCGCGACCTAATTTCTACCCCCAAATGTTTCATGTAATGTTGCTCACTATTACTCAACACAGCTGAGCTATCTAGAGGCAGGAACAAGTCTCCCCTCTCCTTGAAATTCTTAGTACAAGAGCTGCATAATGAGATATTGGAAATGAAATGGAAAACACCATATATTCTTCATAGAGCAATATAAAGGATGAGATGAAAGTGTGTACAAAATAATTATTTAATGCTGGAATCCAGAAGTGGTCTTGCTTTGCACAAACCTGACTGAAAAAGAAAACCATCTTTGACTAACAGTCACAAGTGTTTAGTTCCTTTTGTGTCACAGTTCATGTCCTGAGAAAGCAACATCACAAGTGAATCACCATTCTGTCAGCTCGAGAAAGGTTAGTCCGATGCCCGCAACTCCACACTGCTCGCTATCCACACTGCCCGCTATCCACACTGCCCGCTATCCACACTGCCCGCTACTCCACACTGCCCGCTACTCCACACTGCCCGCTACTCCACACTGCCCGCTACTCCACACTGCCCGCTACTCCTCACTGCCCGCTATCCTCACTGCCCGCTATCCACACTGCCCGCTACTCCACACTGCCCGCTACTCCACACTGCCCGCTATGCCACACTGCCCTCTATCCACACTGCCCTCTATCCACACTGCCCGCTACGCCACACTGCCCTCTATCCACACTGCCCGCTAGTCCTCACTGCCCGCTAGTCCTCACTGCCCGCTACTCCACACTGCCCTCTATCCACACTGCCCGCTACTCCACACTGCCCGCTACTCCACACTGCCCGCTATCCACATTGCCCGCTACTCCTCACTGCCCGCTATCCTCACTGCCCGCTACTCCACACTGCCCGCTACTCCTCACTGCCCGCTATCCTCACTGCCCGCTATGCCACACTGCCCTCTATCCACACTGCCCTCTATCCACACTGCCCGCTACGCCACACTGCCCTCTATCCACACTGCCCGCTAGTCCTCACTGCCCGCTAGTCCTCACTGCCCGCTACTCCACACTGCCCTCTATCCACACTGCCCGCTACTCCACACTGCCCGCTACTCCACACTGCCCGCTACTCCACACTGCCCGCTATCCACATTGCCCGCTACTCCTCACTGCCCGCTATCCTCACTGCCCGCTACTCCACACTGCCCGCTACTCCTCACTGCCCGCTATCCTCACTGCCCGCTATCCACACTGCCCGCTACTCCACACTGCCCGCTAGTCCTCACTGCCCGCTAGTCCTCACTGCCCTCTATCCACACTGCCCGCTACTCCACACTGCCCGCTACCCCACACGGCCCGCTACTCCACACTGCCCGCTACTCCACACTGCCCGCTAGTCCACACTGCCCGCTACGCCACACTGCCCTCTATCCACACTGCCCGCTAGTCCTCACTGCCCGCTACTCCACACTGCCCGCTACTCCACACTGCCCGCTACTCCACACTGCCCGCTACCCCACACTGCCCGCTACCCCACACTGCCCGCTACTCCTCACTGCCCGCTATCCACACTGCCCGCTACTCCTCACTGCCCGCTAGTCCTCACTGCCCGCTAGTCCTCACTGCCCGCTACGCCACACTGCCCTCTATCCACACTGCCCGCTACTCCACACTGCCCGCTAGTGCTCACTGCCCGCTAGTCCACACTGCCCGCTACGCCACACTGCCCTCTATCCACACTGCCCGCTAGTCCTCACTGCCCGCTACTCCACACTGCCCGCTACTCCACACTGCCCGCTACTCCACACTGCCCGCTACTCCACACTGCCCGCTACTCCACACTGCCCGCTACTCCTCACTGCCCGCTACTCCTCACTGCCCGCTAGTCCACACTGCCCGCTACGCCACACTGCCCGCTACGCCACACTGCCCTCTATCCACACTGCCCGCTAGTCCTCACTGCCCGCTAATCCTCACTGCCCGCTACTCCACACTGCCCGCTACTCCACACTGCCCGCTACACCACACTGCCCGCTAGTCCACACTGCCCGCTACTCCTCACTACCCGCTATCCACACTGCCCGCTAGTCCACACTGCCCGCTAGTCCACACTGCCCTCTGTCCACACTGCCCGCTAGTCCACACTGCCCGCTAGTCCACACTGCCCGCTAGTCCTCACTGCCCGCTACTCCTCACTGCCCGCTACTCCTCACTGCCCGCTATCCACACTGCCCGCTAGTCCACACTGCCCGCTAGTCCACACTGCCCACTACTCCACACTGCCCGCTAGTCCTCACTGCCCGCTAGTCCTCACTGCCCTCTATCCACACTGCCCGCTACTCCACACTGCCCGCTACCCCACACGGCCCGCTACTCCACACTGCCCGCTAGTCCTCACTGCCCGCTACTCCACACTGTCCGCGACGCCACACTGCCCTCTATCCACACTGCCCGCTAGTCCTCACTGCCCGCTACTCCACACTGCCCGCTACTCCACGCTGCCCGCTACCCCACGCTGCCCGCTACCCCACGCTGCCCGCTACCCCACACTGCCCGCTACTCCTCACTGCCCGCTACTCCTCACTGCCCGCTACTCCTCACTGCCCGCTACTCCACACTGCCCGCTAGTCCTCACTGCCCGCTAGTCCTCACTGCCCGCTACGCCACACTGCCCTCTATCCACACTGCCCGCTACTCCACACTGCCCGCTACTCCACACTGCCCGCTAGTCCACACTGCCCGCTAGTCCACACTGCCCGCTACTCCTCACTGCCCGCTAGTCCTCACTGCCCGCTAGTCCTCACTGCCCGCTACTCCTCACTGCCCGCTAGTCCTCACTGCCCGCTAGTCCTCACTGCCCGCTGTCCACACTGCCCGCTAGTCCACACTGCCCGCTAGTCCACACTGCCCGCTAGTCCTCACTGCCCGCTAGTCCTCACTGCCCGCTAGTCCACACCGCCCGCTACTCCTCACTGCCCGCTATCCTCACTGCCCGCTATCCTCACTGCCCGCTACTCCACACTGCCCGCTGGTCCTCACTGCCCGCTACTCACACTGCCCGCTGGTCCTCACTGCCCACTATCCACATTGCCCGCTACTTCACACTGCCCGCTATCCACACTGCCCGCTACTCCTCACTGCCCGCTATCGACACTGCCCGCTACACCACACTGCCCGCTAGTCCACACTGCCCGCTAGTCCTCACTGCCCGCTACTCCACACTGCCCGCTAGTCCTCACTGCCCGCTATCCACACTGCCCGCTACTCCACACTGCCCGCTAGTCCTCACTGCCCGCTAATCCACACTGCCCGCTAGTCCACACTGCCCGCTAGTCCACACTGCCCGCTTTCCACACTGCCCGCTAGTCCACACTGCCCGCTAGTCCACACTGCCCGCTAGTCCACACTGCCCTCTGTCCACACTGCCCTCTGTCCACACATGCCCTCTGTCCACACATGCCCTCTGTCCACACATGCCCTCTGTCCACACATGCCCGCTTGTCCTCACCGCCCGCTGGTCCACACCGCCCGCTGGTCCTCACCGCCCGCTGGTCCACACCGCCCGCTACTCCACACCGCCCGCTGGTCCTCACCGCCCGCTATCCATACTGCCCGCTACGCCACACTGCCCGCTATCCACATTGCCCGCTGCCCCACACTGCCCGCTGCTCCACACTGCCCGCTGCTCCTCACTGCCCGCTATCCACATTGCCCGCTGCTCCACACTGCCCGCTGCTCCACACTGCCCGCTGCTCCACACTGCCCGCTGCTCCTCACTGCCCGCTAGTCCACACTGCCCGCTAGTCCACACTGCCCGCTGCTCCTCACTGCCCGCTAGTCCACACTGCCCGCTAGTCCACAGTGCCCGCTAGTCCACAGTGCCCGCTAGTCCACACTGCCCGCTAGTCCACACTGCCCGCTAGTCCTCACTGCCCGCTAGTCCACACCGCCCGCCAGTCCACACCGCCCGCTACTCCTCACCGCCCGCTAGTCCTCACCGCCCGCCAGTCCACACCGCCCGCCAGTCCACACCGCCCGCCAGTCCACACCGCCCGCTACTCCTCACCGCCCGCTATCCTCACCGCCCGCTACTCCACACCGCCCGCTACTCACACCGCCCGCTACCCACACTGCCCGCTACTCCTCACTGCCCGCTATCCTCACTGCCCGCTACTCCACACTGCCCGCTACTCCACACTGCCCGCTACTCACACTGCCCGCTGGTCCTCACTGCCCGCTATCCACATTGCCCGCTACTCCTCACTGCCCGCTATCCTCACTGCCCGCTATCCTCACTGCCCGCTACTCCACATTGCCCGCTACTCCTCACTGCCCGCTATCCTCACTGCCCGCTATCCTCAATGCCCGCTACTCCACACTGCCCGCTACTCACACTGCCCGCTGGTCCTCACTGCCCGCTATCCACATTGCCCGCTACTCCTCACTGCCCGCTATCCTCACTGCCTGCTATCCTCACTGCCCGCTACTCCACACTGCCCGCTACTCCACACTGCCCGCTGGTCCTCACTGCCCGCTATCCACATTGCCCGCTACTCCACACTGCCCGCTATCCACACTGCCCGCTACTCCTCACTGCCCGCTATCCACACTGCCCGCTACGCCACACTGCCCGCTAGTCCTCACTGCCCGCTAGTCCTCACTGCCCGCTATCCACATTGCCCGCTACTCCACACTGCCCGCTAATCCTCACTGCCAGCTACTGCACACTGCCCGCTACTGCACACTGCCCGCTACGCCACACTGCCCGCTACGCCACACTGCCCGCTAGTCCTCACTGCCCGCTACTGCACACTGCCCGCTACTCCTCACTGCCCGCTACTCCACACTGCCCGCTACTCCACACTGCCCGCTATCCACACTGCCCGCTACTCCACACTGCCCGCTACTCCTCACTGCCCGCTATCCTCACTGCCCGCTATCCTCACTGCCCGCTACTCCACACTGCCCGCTACTCACACTGCCCGCTGGTCCTCACTGCCCGCTATCCACATTGCCCGCTACTCCTCACTGCCCGCTATCCTCACTGCCTGCTATCCTCACTGCCCGCTACTCCACACTGCCCGCTACTCCACACTGCCCGCTGGTCCTCACTGCCCGCTATCCACATTGCCCGCTACTCCACACTGCCCGCTATCCACACTGCCCGCTACTCCTCACTGCCCGCTATCCACACTGCCCGCTACGCCACACTGCCCGCTAGTCCTCACTGCCCGCTAGTCCTCACTGCCCGCTATCCACACTGCCCGCTATCCACACTGCCCGCTACTCCACACTGCCCGCTAATCCTCACTGCCAGCTACTGCACACTGCCCGCTACTGCACACTGCCCGCTACGCCACACTGCCCGCTACGCCACACTGCCCGCTACTCCACACTGCCCGCTAATCCTCACTGCCAGCTACTGCACACTGCCCGCTACTGCACACTGCCCGCTACGCCACACTGCCCGCTACGCCACACTGCCCGCTAGTCCTCACTGCCCGCTACTGCACACTGCCCGCTACTCCTCACTGCCCGCTATCCACACTGCCCGCTACTCCACACTGCCCGCTACTCCACACTGCCCGCTATCCACACTGCCCGCTACTCCACACTGCCCGCTAGTCCTCACTGCCCGCCAGTCCTCACTGCCCGCTACTCCTCACTGCCCGCTATCCACACTGCCCGCTACGCCACACTGCCCGCTACGCCACACTGCTCGCTACTCCACACTGCCCGCTACGCCACACTGCCCGCTACGCCACACTGCACTCTATCCACACTGCCCGCTACTCCACACTGCCCGCTACTCCACACTGCCCGCTACGCCACACTGCCCGCTACGCCACACTGCACTCTATCCACACTGCCCGCTACTCCACACTGCCCGCTACTCCACACTGCCCGCTACTCCACACTGCCCGCTAGTCCACACTGCCCTCTATCCACACTGCCCGCTAGTCCTCACTGCCCGCTACTCCACACTGCCCGCTACTCCACACTGCCCGCTACTCCACACTGCCCGCTAGTCCACACTGCCCTCTATCCACACTGCCCGCTAGTCCACACTGCCCGCTACTCCACACTGCCCTCTATCCACACTGCCCGCTACTCCACACTGCCCGCTACCCCACACTGCCCGCTACCCCTCACTGCCCGCTACCCCTCACTGCCCGCTACTCCACACTGCCCGCTACTCCTCACTGCCCGCTATCCTCAATGCCCGCTATCCTCACTGCCCGCTATCCTCACTGCCCGCTATCCACACTGCCCGCTACTCCACACTGCCCGCTAGTCCTCACTGCCCGCTAGTCCACACTGCCCGCTCCGCCACACTGCCCTCTATCCATCACTGCCCGCTAGTCCTCACTGCCCGCTAGTCCTCACTGCCCGCTAGTCCTCACTGCCCGCTATCCACACTGCCCGCTAGTCCTCACTGCCCGCGAGTCCTCACTGCCCGCTACGCCACACTGCCCTCTATCCACACTGCCCGCTACTCCACACTGCCCGCTACTCCACACTGCCCGCTACTCCACACTGCCCGCTAGTGCTCACTGCCCGCTACGCCACACTGCCCGCTAGTCCTCACTGCCCGCTACTCCACACTGCCCGCTAGTCCACACTGCCCGCTAGTCCTCACTGCCCGCTACTCCTCACTGCCCGCTATCCTCACTGCCCGCTACTCCACACTGCCCGCGAGTCCTCACTGCCCGCTAGTCCTCACTGCCCGCTATCCACACTGCCCGCTACTCCACACTGCCCGCTAATCCTCACTGCCAGCTACTGCACACTGCCCGCTACTGCACACTGCCCGCTACGCCACACTGCCCGCTACGCCACACTGCCCGCTACTCCACACTGCCCGCTAATCCTCACTGCCAGCTACTGCACACTGCCCGCTACTGCACACTGCCCGCTACGCCACACTGCCCGCTACGCCACACTGCCCGCTAGTCCTCACTGCCCGCTACTGCACACTGCCCGCTACTCCTCACTGCCCGCTATCCACACTGCCCGCTACTCCACACTGCCCGCTACTCCACACTGCCCGCTATCCACACTGCCCGCTACTCCACACTGCCCGCTAGTCCTCACTGCCCGCCAGTCCTCACTGCCCGCTACTCCTCACTGCCCGCTATCCACACTGCCCGCTACGCCACACTGCCCGCTACGCCACACTGCTCGCTACTCCACACTGCCCGCTACGCCACACTGCCCGCTACGCCACACTGCACTCTATCCACACTGCCCGCTACTCCACACTGCCCGCTACTCCACACTGCCCGCTACGCCACACTGCCCGCTACGCCACACTGCACTCTATCCACACTGCCCGCTACTCTACACTGCCCGCTACTCCACACTGCCCGCTACTCCACACTGCCCGCTAGTCCACACTGCCCTCTATCCACACTGCCCGCTAGTCCTCACTGCCCGCTACTCCACACTGCCCGCTACTCCACACTGCCCGCTACTCCACACTGCCCGCTAGTCCACACTGCCCTCTATCCACACTGCCCGCTAGTCCACACTGCCCGCTACTCCACACTGCCCTCTATCCACACTGCCCGCTACTCCACACTGCCCGCTACCCCACACTGCCCGCTACCCCTCACTGCCCGCTACCCCTCACTGCCCGCTACTCCTCACTGCCCGCTATCCTCAATGCCCGCTATCCTCACTGCCCGCTATCCTCACTGCCCGCTATCCACACTGCCCGCTACTCCACACTGCCCGCTAGTCCTCACTGCCCGCTAGTCCACACTGCCCGCTCCGCCACACTGCCCTCTATCCATCACTGCCCGCTAGTCCTCACTGCCCGCTAGTCCTCACTGCCCGCTAGTCCTCACTGCCCGCTATCCACACTGCCCGCTAGTCCTCACTGCCCGCGAGTCCTCACTGCCCGCTACGCCACACTGCCCTCTATCCACACTGCCCGCTACTCCACACTGCCCGCTAGTGCTCACTGCCCGCTACGCCACACTGCCCGCTAGTCCTCACTGCCCGCTACTCCACACTGCCCGCTAGTCCACACTGCCCGCTAGTCCTCACTGCCCGCTAGTCCACACTGCCCGCTCCGCCACACTGCCCTCTATCCATCACTGCCCGCTAGTCCTCACTGCCCGCTAGTCCTCACTGCCCGCTAGTCCTCACTGCCCGCTATCCACACTGCCCGCTAGTCCTCACTGCCCGCGAGTCCTCACTGCCCGCTACGCCACACTGCCCTCTATCCACACTGCCCGCTACTCCACACTGCCCGCTAGTGCTCACTGCCCGCTACGCCACACTGCCCGCTAGTCCTCACTGCCCGCTATCCACACTGCCCGCTAGTCCTCACTGCCCGCGAGTCCTCACTGCCCGCTACGCCACACTGCCCTCTATCCACACTGCCCGCTACTCCACACTGCCCGCTAGTGCTCACTGCCCGCTACGCCACACTGCCCGCTAGTCCTCACTGCCCGCTACTCCACACTGCCCGCTAGTCCACACTGCCCGCTAGTCCTCACTGCCCGCTACTCCTCACTGCCCGCTATCCTCACTGCCCGCTACTCCACACTGCCCGCGAGTCCTCACTGCCCGCTAGTCCACACTGCCCGCTCCGCCACACTGCCCTCTATCCATCACTGCCCGCTAGTCCTCACTGCCCGCTAGTCCTCACTGCCCGCTATCCACACTGCCCGCGAGTCCTCACTGCCCGCTACGCCACACTGCCCTCTATCCACACTGCCCGCTACTCCACACTGCCCGCTACTCCACACTGCCCGCTAGTGCTCACTGCCCGCTACGCCACACTGCCCTCTATCCACACTGCCCGCTACTCCACACTGCCCGCTAGTCCTCACTGCCCGCTAGTCCTCACTGCCCGCTACTCCACACTGCCCGCTATCCATCACTGCCCGCTAGTCCTCACTGCCCGCTTATCCACACTGCCCGCTACGCCACACTGCCCTCTATCCACACTGCCCGCTACTCCACACTGCCCGCTACTCCACACTGCCCGCTAGTCCTCACTGCCCGCTAGTCCTCACCGCCCGCTACTCCACACCGCCCGCTAGTCCACACCGCCCGCTACTCCTCACCGCCCGCTTGTCCACACCGCCCTCTGTCCACACCGCCCTCTGTCCACACCGCCCTCTGTCCACACCGCCCTCTGTCCACACCGCCCTCTGTCCACACCGCCCTCTGTCCACACCGCCCTCTGTCCACACCGCCCTCTGTCCACACCGCCCTCTGTCCACACCGCCCTCTGTCCACACCGCCCTCTGTCCACACCGCCCTCTGTCCACACCGCCCTCTGTCCACACCGCCCTCTGTCCACACCGCCCTCTGTCCACACCGCCCTCTGTCCACACCGCCCTCTGTCCACACCGCCCTCTGTCCACACCGCCCTCTGTCCACACCGCCCTCTGTCCACACCGCCCTCTGTCCACACCGCCCTCTGTCCACACCGCCCTCTGTCCACACCGCCCTCTGTCCACACCGCCCTCTGTCCACACCGCCCTCTGTCCACACCGCCCTCTGTCCACACCGCCCTCTGTCCACACCGCCCTCTGTCCACACCGCCCTCTGTCCACACCGCCCTCTGTCCACACCGCCCTCTGTCCACACCGCCCTCTGTCCACACCGCCCTCTGTCCACACCGCCCTCTGTCCACACCGCCCTCTGTCCACACCGCCCTCTGTCCACACCGCCCTCTGTCCACACCGCCCTCTGTCCACACCGCCCTCTGTCCACACCGCCCTCTGTCCACACCGCCCTCTGTCCACACCGCCCTCTGTCCACACCGCCCTCTGTCCACACCGCCCTCTGTCCACACCGCCCTCTGTCCACACCGCCCTCTGTCCACACCGCCCTCTGTCCACACCGCCCTCTGTCCACACCGCCCTCTGTCCACACCGCCCTCTGTCCACACCGCCCTCTGTCCACACCGCCCTCTGTCCACACCGCCCTCTGTCCACACCGCCCTCTGTCCACACCGCCCTCTGTCCACACCGCCCTCTGTCCACACCGCCCTCTGTCCACACCGCCCTCTGTCCACACCGCCCTCTGTCCACACCGCCCTCTGTCCACACCGCCCTCTGTCCACACCGCCCTCTGTCCACACCGCCCTCTGTCCACACCGCCCTCTGTCCACACCGCCCTCTGTCCACACCGCCCTCTGTCCACACCGCCCTCTGTCCACACCGCCCTCTGTCCACACCGCCCTCTGTCCACACCGCCCTCTGTCCACACCGCCCTCTGTCCACACCGCCCTCTGTCCACACCGCCCTCTGTCCACACCGCCCTCTGTCCACACCGCCCTCTGTCCACACCGCCCTCTGTCCACACCGCCCTCTGTCCACACCGCCCTCTGTCCACACCGCCCTCTGTCCACACCGCCCTCTGTCCACACCGCCCTCTGTCCACACCGCCCTCTGTCCACACCGCCCTCTGTCCACACCGCCCTCTGTCCACACCGCCCTCTGTCCACACCGCCCTCTGTCCACACCGCCCTCTGTCCACACCGCCCTCTGTCCACACCGCCCTCTGTCCACACCGCCCTCTGTCCACACCGCCCTCTGTCCACACCGCCCTCTGTCCACACCGCCCTCTGTCCACACCGCCCTCTGTCCACACCGCCCTCTGTCCACACCGCCCTCTGTCCACACCGCCCTCTGTCCACACCGCCCTCTGTCCACACCGCCCTCTGTCCACACCGCCCTCTGTCCACACCGCCCTCTGTCCACACCGCCCTCTGTCCACACCGCCCTCTGTCCACACCGCCCTCTGTCCACACCGCCCTCTGTCCACACCGCCCTCTGTCCACACCGCCCTCTGTCCACACCGCCCTCTGTCCACACCGCCCTCTGTCCACACCGCCCTCTGTCCACACCGCCCTCTGTCCACACCGCCCTCTGTCCACACCGCCCTCTGTCCACACCGCCCTCTGTCCACACCGCCCTCTGTCCACACCGCCCTCTGTCCACACCGCCCTCTGTCCACACCGCCCTCTGTCCACACCGCCCTCTGTCCACACCGCCCTCTGTCCACACCGCCCTCTGTCCACACCGCCCTCTGTCCACACCGCCCTCTGTCCACACCGCCCTCTGTCCACACCGCCCTCTGTCCACACCGCCCTCTGTCCACACCGCCCTCTGTCCACACCGCCCTCTGTCCACACCGCCCTCTGTCCACACCGCCCTCTGTCCACACCGCCCTCTGTCCACACCGCCCTCTGTCCACACCGCCCTCTGTCCACACCGCCCTCTGTCCACACCGCCCTCTGTCCACACCGCCCTCTGTCCACACCGCCCGCTACTCCGCACCGCCCGCTACTCCGCACTGCCCGCTATCCACACTGCCCGCTGGTCCACACTGCCCGCTGGTCCTCACTGCCCGCTAGTCCTCACTGCCCACTATCCACACTGCCCGCTACTCCACACTGCCCGCTACTCCACACTGCCCGCTAGTCCTCACTGCCCACTATCCACACTGCCCGCTACTCCACACTGCCCGCTAGTCCTCACTGCCCGCTACTCCACACTGCCCGCTACCCAACAATGCCCGCTACTGCACACTGCCCGCTACTCCTCACTGCCCGCCACTCCACACTGCCCACCATCCTCACTGCCCGCCACTCCTCACTGCCCGCCAGTCCACACTGCCCGCCAGTCCACACTGCCCGCTGTCCACACTGCCCGCCAGTCCACACTGCCCGTTAGTCCACACTGCCCTCTGTCCACACTGCCCGCTAGTCCACACTGCCCGCTATCCACACTGCCCGCTACTCCACACTGCCCGCTACTCCACACTGCCCGCTACTCCACACTGCCCGCTACTCCACACTGCCCGCTACTCCTCACTGCCCGCTACTCCTCACTGCCCGCTACTCCACACTGCCCGCTACTCCTCACTGCCCGCTACCCAACAATGCCCGCTACTGCACACTGCCCGCTACTCCTCACTGCCCGCCACTCCACACTGCCCACCATCCTCACTGCCCGCCACTCCTCACTGCCCGCCAGTCCACACTGCCCGCCAGTCCACACTGCCCGCTGTCCACACTGCCCGCCAGTCCACACTGCCCGTTAGTCCACACTGCCCGCTAGTCCACACTGCCCGCTAGTCCACACTGCCCTCTGTCCACACTGCCCGCTAGTCCACACTGCCCGCTATCCACACTGCCCGCTACTCCACACTGCCCGCTACTCCACACTGCCCGCTACTCCTCACTGCCCGCTACTCCACACTGCCCGCTACTCCTCACTGCCCGCTACTCCACACTGCCCGCTACTCCTCACTGCCCGCTACTCCGCACCGCCCGCTACTCCGCACCGCCCGCTACTCCGCACCGCCCGCTACTCCTCACCGCCCGCTATCCTCACCGCCCGCTATCCTCACCGCCCGCTACTCCACACCGCCCGCTACTCCACACCGCCCGCTACTCCACACCGCCCGCTACTCCACACCGCCCGCTACTCCACACCGCCCGCTACTCCTCACCGCCCTCTGTCCACACCGCCCGCTAGTCCTCACCGCCCGCTAGTCCTCACCGCCCGCTAGTCCTCACCGCCCGCTAGTCCACACCGCCCGCTAGTCCACACCGCCCGCTAGTCCACACCGCCCGCTAGTCCTCACCGCCAGCTACTCCTCACCGCCCGCTAGTCCTCACCGCCCGCTACTCCTCACCGCCCGCTACTCCGCACCGCCCGCTACTCCGCACCGCCCGCTACTCCGCACCGCCCGCTACTCCGCACCGCCCGCTATCCACACCGCCCGCTACTCCTCACTGCCCGCTACTCCTCACTGCCCGCTAGTCCACACTGCCCATGTCCACACTGCCCTCTGTCCACACTGCCCTCTGTCCACACTGCCCTCTGTCCACACTGCCCTCTGTCCACACTGCCCTCTGTCCACACTGCCCGCTACTCCTCACTGCCCGCTAGTCCACACCGCCTGCTAGTCCACACCTCCCGCTAGTCCACACCGCCCGCTACTCCTCACCGCACGCGAGTCCACACCGCCCGCTAGTCCACACCGCCCGCTACTCCACACAGCCCTCTATCCACACTGCCCGCTAGTCCTCACTGCCCGCTACTCCACACTGCCCGCTACTCCACACTGCCCGCTACTCCACACTGCCCGCTAGTCCTCACTGCCCGCTACGCCACACTGCCCTCTATCCACACTGCCCGCTACTCCACACTGCCCGCTACTCCACACTGCCCGCTACTCCACACTGCCCGCTACGCCACACTGCCCTCTATCCACACTGCCCGCTAGTCCTCACTGCCCGCTAGTCCTCACTGCCCGCTACTCCACACTGCCCGCTACTCCACACTGCCCGCTACTCCACACTGCCCGCTACTCCACACTGCCCGCTAGTCCTCACTGCCCGCTACTCCACACTGCCCGCTACTCCACACTGCCCGCTACTCCACACTGCCCGCTAGTCCTCACTTCCCTCTATCCACACTGCCCTCTATCCACACTGCCCGCTACTCCTCACTGCCCTCTATCCACACTGCCCGCTAGTCCTCACTCCCCGCTAGTCCTCACTGCCCGCTACTCCACACTGCCCGCTACTCCACACTGCCCGCTACTCCACACTGCCCGCTACTCCACACTGCCCGCTAGTCCTCACTGCCCGCTAGTCCTCACTGCCCGCTACGCCACACTGCCCTCTATCCACACTGCCCGCTACTCCACACTGCCCGCTACTCCACACTGCCCGCTAGTGCTCACTGCCCGCTACTCCACACTGCCCGCTACTCCACACTGCCCGCTACTCCACACTGCCCGCTACTCCACACTACCCGCTAGTCCTCACTGCCCGCTAGTCCTCACTGCCCGCTACGCCACACTGCCCTCTATCCACACTGCCCGCTACGCCACACTGCCCGCTACTCCACACTGCCCGCTAGTGCTCACTGCCCGCTAGTCCACACTGCCCGCTACGCCACACTGCCCTCTATCCACACTGCCCGCTAGTCCTCACTGCCCGCTACTCCACACTGCCCGCTACTCCACACTGCCCGCTACTCCACACTGCCCGCTACTCCACACTGCCCGCTAGTCCTCACTTCCCTCTATCCACACTGCCCTCTATCCACACTGCTCGCTACTCCTCACTGCCCTCTATCCACACTGCCCGCTACTCCACACTGCCCGCTACTCCACACTGCCCGCTACTCCTCACTGCCCGCTACTCCTCACTGCCCGCTACTCCTCACTGCCCGCTAGTCCACACTGCCCGCTAGTCCACACTGCCCGCTACACCACACTGCCCGCTAGTCCACACTGCCCGCTACTCCTCACTGCCCGCTATCCACACTGCCCGCTAGTCCACACTGCCCGCTAGTCCACACTGCCCTCTGTCCACCGTGCCCGCTAGTCCACACTGCCCGCTAGTCCTCACTGCCCGCTAGTCCTCACTGCCCGCTAGTCCACACCGCCCGCCAGTCTACACTGCCCGCTACTCCTCACTGCCCGCTAGTCCACACTGCCCGCTAGTCCACACTGCCCGCTACACCACACTGCCCGCTAGTCCACACTGCCCGCTAGTCCACACTGCCCGCTATCCACACTGCCCGCTAGTCCACACTGCCCGCTAGTCCACACTGCCCTCTGTCCACACTGCCCGCTAGTCCACACTGCCCGCTAGTCCTCACTGCCCGCTAGTCCACACCGCCCGCCAGTCTACACTGCCCGCTACTCCTCACTGCCCGCTACTCCTCACTGCCCGCTATCCACACTGCCCGCTAGTCCACACTGCCCGCTAGTCCACACTGCCCTCTGTCCACCGTGCCCGCTAGTCCACACTGCCCGCTAGTCCTCACTGCCCGCTAGTCCTCACTGCCCGCTAGTCCACACCGCCCGCCAGTCTACACTGCCCGCTACTCCTCACTGCCCGCTAGTCCACACTGCCCGCTAGTCCACACTGCCCGCTACACCACACTGCCCGCTAGTCCACACTGCCCGCTAGTCCACACTGCCCGCTATCCACACTGCCCGCTAGTCCACACTGCCCGCTAGTCCACACTGCCCGCTAGTCCACACTGCCCGCTAGTCCTCACTGCCCGCTAGTCCACACCGCCCGCCAGTCTACACTGCCCGCTACTCCTCACTGCCCGCTACTCCTCACTGCCCGCTAGTCCACACCGCCCGCCAGTCCACACTGCCCGCTACTCCTCACTGCCCGCTATCCTCACTGCCCGCTATCCTCACTGCCCGCTACTCCACACTGCCCGCTACTCCACACTGCCCGCTGGTCCTCACTGCCCGCTACTCACACTGCCCGCTGGTCCTCACTGCCCACTATCCACATTGCCCGCTACTTCACACTGCCCGCTACGCCACACTGCCCGCTACTCCTCACTGCCCGCTACACCACACTGCCCGCTAGTCCTCACTGCCTGCTAGTCCTCACTGCCCACTATCCACACTGCCCGCTACTCCACACTGCCCGCTACTCCACACTGCCCGCTACTCCACACTGCCCACTATCCTCACTGCCCGCTAGTCCTCACTGCCCGCTACTGCACACTGCCCGCTATCCACACTGCCCGCCACTCCTCACTGCCCGCCACTCCTCACTGCCCGCCACTCCACACTGCCCACTATCCTCACTGCCCGCCAGTCCACACTGCCCGCCAGTCCACACTGCCCGCCAGTCCTCACTGCCCGCTACTCCATACTGCCCGCTACTGCACACTGCCCGCTATCCACACTGCCCGCTATCCACACTGCCCGCCACTCCTCACTGCCCGCCACTCCTCACTGCCCACTATCCTCACTGCCCGCCAGTCCACACTGCCCGCCAGTCCACACTGCCCGCCAGTCCACACTGCCCGCCAGTCCACACTGCCCGCTAGTCCACACTGCCCGCTAGTCCACACTGCCCTCTGTCCACACTGCCCTCTGTCCACACTGCCCTCTGTCCACACTGCCCTCTGTCCTCACCGCCCGCTGGTCCACACCGCCCGCTGGTCCTCACCGCCCGCTACTCCTCACCGCCCGCTACTCCTCACCGCCCGCTACTCCTCACCGCCCGCTACTCCTCACCGCCCGCTACTCCGCACCGCCCGCTACTCCGCACCGCCCGCTAGTCCTCACCGCCCGCTAGTCCGCACCGTCCGCTACTCCTCACTGCCCGCTAGTCCACACTACCCGCCAGTCCACACCGCCCGCCAGTCCACACCGCCCGCTATGCTCACCGCCCGCTACTCCACACTGCCCGCTACTCCACACTGCCCGCTACTCCACACTGCCCGCTAGTCCTCACTGCCCGCTACGCCACACTGCCCGCTACGCCACACTGCCCGCTACTCCACACTGCCCGCTACTCCACACTGCCCGCTACTCCACACTGCCCGCTAGTCCACACTGCCCGCTAGTCCACACTGCCCGCTACTCCACACTGCCCGCTACTCCACACTGCCCGCTACTCCACACTGCCCGCTACTCCACACTGCCCGCTACTCCACACTGCCCGCTACTCCACACTTCCCTCTATCCACACTGCCCTCTATCCACACTGCCCGCTACTCCACACTGCCCTCTGTCCACACTGCCCTCTGTCCACACTGCCCTCTGTCCACACTGCCCTCTGTCCACACTGCCCTCTGTCCACACTGCCCTCTGTCCACACTGCCCTCTGTCCACACTGCCCGCTACTCCACACTGCCCGCTACTCCACACTGCCCGCTATCCACACTACCCGCTAGTCCTCACTGCCCGCTAGTCCTCACTGCCCGCTACGCCACACTGCCCTCTATCCACACTGCCCGCTACTCCACACTGCCCGCTACTCCACACTGCCCGCTAGTGCTCACTGCCCGCTAGTCCACACTGCCCGCTACGCCACACTGCCCTCTATCCACACTGCCCGCTAGTCCTCACTGCCCGCTAGTCCTCACTGCCCGCTACTCCACACTGCCCGCTACTCCTCACTTCCCTCTATCCACACTGCCCTCTATCCACACTGCCCGCTACTCCTCACTGCCCTCTATCCACACTGCCCGCTAGTCCTCACTGCCCGCTACTCCACACTGCCCGCTACTCCACACTGCCCGCTACTCCACACTGCCCGCTACTCCACACTGCCCGCTAGTCCTCACTGCCCGCTAGTCCTCACTGCCCGCTACGCCACACTGCCCTCTATCCACACTGCCCGCTACTCCACACTGCCCGCTACTCCACACTGCCCGCTAGTGCTCACTGCCCGCTACTCCACACTGCCCGCTACTCCACACTGCCCGCTACTCCACACTGCCCGCTACTCCACACTACCCGCTAGTCCTCACTGCCCGCTAGTCCTCACTGCCCGCTACGCCACACTGCCCTCTATCCACACTGCCCGCTACGCCACACTGCCCGCTACTCCACACTGCCCGCTAGTGCTCACTGCCCGCTAGTCCACACTGCCCGCTACTCCTCACTGCCCGCTACTCCTCACTGCCCGCTACTCCTCACTGCCCGCTAGTCCACACTGCCCGCTAGTCCACACTGCCCGCTACACCACACTGCCCGCTAGTCCACACTGCCCGCTAGTCCACACTGCCCGCTACTCCTCACTGCCCGCTATCCACACTGCCCGCTAGTCCACACTGCCCGCTAGTCCACACTGCCCGCTAGTCCACACTGCCCGCTAGTCCTCACTGCCCGCTAGTCCTCACTGCCCGCTAGTCCACACCGCCCGCCAGTCTACACTGCCCGCTACTCCTCACTGCCCGCTAGTCCACACTGCCCGCTAGTCCACACTGCCCGCTACACCACACTGCCCGCTAGTCCACACTGCCCGCTAGTCCACACTGCCCGCTACTCCTCACTGCCCGCTAGTCCACACTGCCCGCTAGTCCACACTGCCCGCTAGTCCACACTGCCCGCTAGTCCACACTGCCCTCTGTCCACACTGCCCGCTAGTCCACACTGCCCGCTAGTCCTCACTGCCCGCTAGTCCTCACTGCCCGCTAGTCCACACCGCCCGCCAGTCTACACTGCCCGCTACTCCTCACTGCCCGCTACTCCTCACTGCCCGCTAGTCCACACCGCCCGTCAGTCCACACTGCCCGCTACTCCTCACTGCCCGCTATCCTCACTGCCCGCTATCCTCACTGCCCGCTATCCTCACTGCCCGCTACTCCACACTGCCCGCTACTCCACACTGCCCGCTGGTCCTCACTGCCCGCTACTCACACTGCCCGCTGGTCCTCACTGCCCACTATCCACATTGCCCGCTACTTCACACTGCCCGCTACGCCACACTGCCCGCTACTCCTCACTGCCCGCTACACCACACTGCCCGCTAGTCCTCACTGCCTGCTAGTCCTCACTGCCCACTATCCACACTGCCCGCTACTCCACACTGCCCGCTACTCCTCACTGCCCGCTACGCCACACTGCCCGCTACTCCACACTGCCCACTATCCTCACTGCCCGCTAGTCCTCACTGCCCGCTACTGCACACTGCCCGCTATCCACACTGCCCGCCACTCCTCACTGCCCGCCACTCCACACTGCCCGCTACTGCACACTGCCCGCCACTCCTCACTGCCCGCCACTCCTCACTGCCCCCTATCCTCACTGCCCGCCAGTCCACACTGCCCGCCAGTCCACACTGCCCGCCAGTCCACACTGCCCGCCAGTCCACACTGCCCGCCAGTCCACACTGCCCTCTGTCCACACTGCCCTCTGTCCACACTGCCCTCTGTCCACACTGCCCTCTGTCCTCAGCGCCCGCTGGTCCACACCGCCCGCTACTCCTCACCGCCCGCTACTCCTCACCGCCCGCTACTCCTCACCGCCCGCTACTCCTCACCGCCCGCTACTCCGCACCGCCCGCTAGTCCTCACTTCCCGCTAGTCCGCACTGCCCGCTACTCCTCACTGCCCGCTAGTCCACACTGCCCGCTAGTCCACACTGCCCGCCAGTCCACACCGCCCGCCAGTCCACACCGCCCGCCAGTCCACACCGCCCGCTATCCTCACCGCCCGCTACTCCACACTGCCCGCTACTCCACACTGCCCGCTACTCCACACTGCCCGCTAGTCCTCACTGCCCGCTACGCCACACTGCCCGCTACGCCACACTGCCCGCTACTCCACACTGCCCGCTACTCCACACTGCCCGCTACTCCACACTGCCCGCTAGTCCACACTGCCCGCTAGTCCTCACTGCCCGCTAGTCCTCACTGCCCGCTACTCCACACTGCCCGCTACTCCACACTGCCCGCTACTCCACACTGCCCGCTACTCCACACTGCCCGCTAGTCCTCACTTCCCTCTATCCACACTGCCCTCTATCCACACTGCCCGCTACTCCACACTGCCCTCTGTCCACACTGCCCTCTGTCCACACTGCCCTCTGTCCACACTGCCCTCTGTCCACACTGCCCTCTGTCCACACTGCCCTCTGTCCACACTGCCCTCTGTCCACACTGCCCGCTACTCCACACTGCCCGCTATCCACACTACCCGCTAGTCCTCACTGCCCGCTAGTCCTCACTGCCCGCTACGCCACACTGCCCTCTATCCACACTGCCCGCTACGCCACACTGCCCTCTATCCACACTGCCCGCTACTCCACACTGCCCGCTAGTGCTCACTGCCCGCTAGTCCACACTGCCCGCTACGCCACACTGCCCTCTATCCACACTGCCCGCTAGTCCTCACTGCCCGCTAGTCCTCACTGCCCGCTAGTCCACACTGCCCGCTACTCCACACTGCCCGCTAGTCCACACTGCCCGCTACTCCACACTGCCCGCTAGTCCACACTGCCCGCTACTCCACACTGCCCGCTACTCCACACTGCCCGCTAGTCCTCACTTCCCTCTATCTACACTGCCCGCTACTCCTCGCTGCCCTCTATCCACACTGCCCGCTAGTCCTCACTGCCCGCTAGTCCTCACTGCCCGCTACTCCACACTGCCCGCTACTCCACACTGCCCGCTACTCCACACTACCCGCTAGGCCTCACTGCCCGCTAGTCCTCACTGCCCGCTACGCCACACTGCCCTCTATCCACACTGCCCGCTACTCCACACTGCCCGCTACTCCACACTGCCCGCTAGTGCTCACTGCCCGCTAGTCCACACTGCCCGCTACGCCACACTGCCCTCTATCCACACTGCCCGCTAGTCCTCACTGCCCGCTAGTCCTCACTGCCCGCTACTCCACACTGCCCGCTACTCCACACTGCCCGCTACTCCACACTGCCCGCTATTCCTCACTTCCCTCTATCCACACTGCCCTCTTTCCACACTGCCCGCTACTCCTCACTGCCCTCTATCCACACTGCCCGCTACTCCACACTGCCCGCTACTCCACACTGCCCGCTACTCCTCACTGCCCGCTAGTCCACACTGCCCGCTAGTCCACACTGCCCGCTAGTCCACACTGCCCGCTAGTCCACACTGCCCTCTGTCCACAGTGCCCGCTAGTCCACACTGCCCGCTAGTCCTCACTGCCCGCTAGTCCACACTGCCCGCTAGTCCACACCGCCCGCCAGTCTACACTGCCCGCTACTCCTCACTGCCCGCTACTCCTCACTGCCCGCTAGTCCACACCGCCCGCTAGTCCACACCGCCCGCCAGTCCACACTGCCCGCTATCCTCACTGCCCGCTATCCTCACTGCCCGCTACTCCACACTGCCCGCTACTCCACACTGCCCGCTGGTCCTCACTGCCCGCTACTCACACTGCCCGCTGGTCCTCACTGCCCACTATCCACATTGCCCGCTACTTCACACTGCCCGCTACTCCTCACTGCCCGCTAGTCCTCACTGCCCACTATCCACACTGCCCGCTACTCCACACTGCCCGCTACTCCACACTGCCCGCTACTCCACACTGCCCGCTACTCCACACTGCCCGCTACTCCACACTGCCCGCTACTCCACACTGCCCGCTACTCCACACTGCCCGCTACTCCACACTGCCCGCTACGCCACACTGCCCGCTACTCCACACTGCCCACTATCCACACTGCCCGCCACTCCTCACTGCCCGCCACTCCTCACTGCCCACTATCCTCACTGCCCGCTAGTCCTCACTGCCCACTATCCACACTGCCCGCTACTCCACACTGCCCGCTACTCCACACTGCCCGCTACTCCACACTGCCCGCTACTCCACACTGCCCGCTACTCCACACTGCCCGCTACTCCTCACTGCCCGCTACTCCTCACTGCCCGCTACGCCACACTGCCCGCTACTCCACACTGCCCACTATCCACACTGCCCGCCACTCCTCACTGCCCGCCACTCCTCACTGCCCACTATCCTCACTGCCCGCCAGTCCACACTGCCCGCCAGTCCACACTGCCCGCTACTCCTCCCTGCCCGCTAATCCACACTGCCCGCTAGTCCACACTGCCCGCCAGTCCACACTGCCCGCCAGTCCACACCGCCCGCCAGTCCACACCGCCCGCCAGTCCACACCGCCCGCTATCCTCACCGCCCGCTATCCTCACTGCCCGCTACTCCACACCGCCCGCTACTCCTCAGTGCCCGCTAGTCCACACTGCCCTCTGTCCACACTGCCCGCTAGTCCTCACCGCCCGCTGGTCCACACCGCCCGCTATCCACACTGCCCGCTAGTCCTCACCGCCCGCTAGTCCACACCGCCCGCTAGTCCACACCGCCCGCTAGTCCACACCGCCCGCTAGTCCACACCGCCCGCTATCATCACCGCCCGCTATCATCACCGCCCGCTACTCCACACTGCCCGCTGGTCCTCACTGCCCGCTATCCACACTGCCCGCTACTCCACACTGCCCGCTATTCCTCACCGCCCGCTACTCCTCACCGCCCGCTAGTCCACACCGCCCGCTAGTCCACACCGCCCGCTAGTCCACACCGCCCGCTTGTCCACACCGCCCGCTTGTCCACACCGCCCGCTTGTCCACACTGCCCTCTGTCCACACTGCCCTCTGTCCACACTGCCCTCTGTCCACACTGCCCTCTGTCCACACTGCCCTCTGTCCACACTGCCCTCTGTCCACACTGCCCGCTACTCCTCACTGCCCGCTAGTCCACACCGCCCGCTAGTCCACACCTCCCGCTAGTCCACACCGCCCGCTACTCCTCACCGCCCCCGAGTCCACACCGCCCGCTAGTCCACACCGCCCGCTATCCACACCGCCCGCTACTCCACACTGCCCGCTACTCCACACTTCCCTCTATCCACACTGCCCGCTGGTCCTCACTGCCCACTATCCACACTGCCCGCTACTCCACACTGCCCGCTGGCCCTCACTGCCCACTATCCACACTGCCCGCTACTCCACACTGCCCGCTACTCACACTGCCCGCTGGTCCTCACTGCCCACTAGCCACACTGCCCACTACTCCACACTGCCCGCTATCCTCACTGCCCACTATCCATACTGCCCGCTACGCCACACTGCCCACTATCCACACTGCCCGCTAGTCCTCACTGCCCGCTATCCACACTGCCCGCTACTCCACACTGCCCGCTACTCCACACTGCCCGCTACTCCACACTGCCCGCTACTCCACACTGCCCGCTGGTCCTCACTGCCCGCTATCCACACTGCCCGCTACTCCACACTGCCCGCTGGTCCTCACTGCCCACTATCCACACTGCCCGCTACTCCACACTGCCCGCTAGTCCTCACTGCCCGCTACTCCACACTGCCCGCTACTCCACACTGCCCGCTACTCCACACTGCCCGCTACTCCACACTGCCCGCTACTCCTCACTGCCCGCTACGCCACACTGCCCGCTACGCCACACTGCCCGCTACTCCACACTGCCCACTATCCACACTGCCCGCCACTCCTCACTGCCCGCCACTCCTCACTGCCCACTATCCTCACTGCCCGCCAGTCCACACTGCCCGTCAGTCCACACTGCCCGCTACTCCTCACTGCCCGCTAGTCCACACTGCCCGCTAGTCCACACTGCCCGCCAGTCCACACCGCCCGCCAGTCCACACCGCCCGCCAGTCCACACCGCCCGCCAGTCCACACCGCCCGCTATCCTCACCGCCCGCTATCCTCACCGCCCGCTACTCCACACCGCCCGCTACTCCACACCGCCCGCTACTCCTCAGTGCCCGCTAGTCCACACTGCCCTCTGTCCACACTGCCCGCTAGTCCTCACTGCCCGCTGGTCCACACTGCCCGCTATCCACACTGCCCGCTAGTCCTCACCGCCCGCTAGTCCTCACCGCCCGCTAGTCCACACCGCCCGCTAGTCCACACCGCCCGCTAGTCCTCACCGCCCGCTAGTCCTCACCGCCCGCTAGTCCACACCGCCCGCTAGTCCACACCGCCCGCTAGTCCACACCGCCCGCTATCATCACCGCCCGCTATCATCACCGCCCGCTATCATCACCGCCCGCTACTCCACACTGCCCGCTGGTCCTCACTGCCCGCTATCCACACTGCCCGCTACTCCACACCGCCCGCTATTCCTCACCGCCCGCTACTCCTCACCGCCCGCTAGTCCACACCGCCCGCTAGTCCACACCGCCCGCGTGTCCACACCGCCCGCGTGTCCACACCGCCCGCTTGTCCACACCGCCCGCTTGTCCACACCGCCCGCTTGTCCACACTGCCCTCTGTCCACACTGCCCTCTGTCCACACTGCCCTCTGTCCACACTGCCCTCTGTCCACACTGCCCTCTGTCCACACTGCCCTCTGTCCACACTGCCCTCTGTCCACACTGCCCGCTACTCCTCACTGCCCGCTAGTCCACACCGCCCGCTAGTCCACACCTCCCGCTAGTCCACACCGCCCGCTACTCCTCACCGCCCCCGAGTCCACACCGCCCGCTAGTCCACACCGCCCGCTATCCACACCGCCCGCTACTCCACACTGCCCGCTACTCCACACTTCCCTCTATCCACACTGCCCTCTATCCACACTGCCCGCTGGTCCTCACTGCCCACTATCCACACTGCCCGCTACTCCACACTGCCCGCTGGCCCTCAGTGCCCACTATCCACACTGCCCGCTACTCCACACTGCCCGCTACTCACACTGCCCGCTGGTCCTCACTGCCCACTAGCCACACTGCCCGCTACTCCACACTGCCCGCTATCCTCACTGCCCACTATCCATACTGCCCGCTACGCCACACTGCCCACTATCCACACTGCCCGCTAGTCCTCACTGCCCGCTATCCACACTGCCCGCTACTCCACACTGCCCGCTACTCCACACTGCCCGCTACTCCACACTGCCCGCTACTCCACACTGCCCGCTACTCCACACTGCCCGCTACTCCACACTTCCCTCTATCCACACTGCCCTCTATCCACACTGCCCGCTGGTCCTCACTGCCCACTATCCACACTGCCCGCTACTCCACACTGCCCGCTGGTCCTCACTGCCCACTATCCACACTGCCCGCTACTCCACACTGCCCGCTACTCCACACTGCCCACTACTCACACTGCCCGCTCGTCCTCACTGCCCACTAGCCACACTGCCCGCTACTCCACACTGCCCGCTATCCTCACTGCCCACTATCCATACTGCCCGCTACGCCACACTGCCCGCTAGTCCTCACTACCCACTATCCACACTGCCCGCTAGTCCTCACTGCCCGCTACTCCACACTGCCCGCTACTCCACACTGCCCGCTACTCCACACCGCCCGCTACTCCACACCGCCCGCTACTCCACACTGCCCGCTACTCCACACTTCCCTCTATCCACACTGCCCTCTATCCACACTGCCCGCTGGTCCTCACTGCCCACTATCCACACTGCCCGCTACTCCACACTGCCCGCTACTCCACACTGCCCGCTACTCCACACTGCCCGCTACTCCACACTGCCCACTACTCCACACTGCCCACTACTCCACACTGCCCACTACTCACACTGCCCGCTGGTCCTCACTGCCCACTAGCCACACTGCCCGCTACTCCACACTGCCCGCTATCCTCACTGCCCGCTAGTCCTCACTGCCCGCTAGTCCTCACTGCCCACTACTCCACACTGCCCGCTACTCCACACTGCCCGCTACTCCACACTGCCCGCTACTCCACGCTGCCCACTATCCACGCTGCCCGCTACTCCACACTGCCCACTACTCCACACTGCCCACTACTCACACTGCCCGCTGGTCCTCACTGCCCACTAGCCACACTGCCCGCTACTCCACACTGCCCGCTATCCTCACTGCCCGCTAGTCCTCACTGCCCGCTAGTCCTCACTGCCCACTACTCCACACTGCCCGCTACTCCACACTGCCCGCTACTCCACACTGCCCGCTACTCCACGCTGCCCACTATCCACGCTGCCCGCTACTCCACACTGCCCGCTAGTCCACACTGCCCGCTAGTCCACACTGCCCGCTAGTCCACACTGCCCGCTAGTCCTCACTGCCCGCTATCCACACTGCCCGCTACTGCACACTGCCCGCTACTGCACACTGCCCGCTACCCGCTACTCCTCACTGCCCACACTCCACACTGCCCGCTACTCCACACTGCCCGCTGGGCCACACTGCCCGCTACTCCACACTGCCCGCTACTCCACACTGCCCGCTACTCCACACTGCCCGCTACTCCACACTGCCAGCCATTCTCTGATGCCCACTAGCCACATCGTATGCTGCTCCTCCCTGCCCACTGGCGACACGGTCTGCTCCCTGCACCCCAGAATCCTGCTGCTCTCCAATGCCCATCATCCACACTGCCCTCTAAACCTCCATGTTTACTATCCAGACTGCCCGCTGCTCCTTCCTGCTCTCTAGCGACACTGCTTGCTTCCCAGAATCCACACTGCCCGCTGCTCCACACTGCCCGATATCCATACCCTCAGCTGATCCTTGCTCTTCAGAAAACGCCAGAACCACTTTTAGTTCTTACTCCAGTTCATCTCTGAAAATGCTGCCTCGACGTGACTGCTGTAGCCCCCCAAAAAGCCACACCACCAGTAAGTCATAGTCATAGGTCACAGCACCACACTTGAGCAATGGAAAATCAACATGTGCCTCACAAGCCACTTGTCGGCCGCTGTTGACTTAGATGATCTCGACTAAACTACTGCCTTGTGTCACACCTACCTTACACTCGATAATTCCAAATCATTTTGTGCACTAAAAATGTTTGAAATGTCCAATGACTTGCATTAAGCAACATAAATAACATAGCAAAGTGGGAATTTAGGGCTAAATAAAACAACATTTTCAAATTATTTGAAATGGCTTTCAATTGAAGAATATAAACAAAAGATAGATAGATAGACAGATAAATAAATGGGAAAAAATTGAGATTAAAGCATTGCTAAATATCATTTGAAGAGGCACTGGGAGAAATAATTTACATACAAACGCTAAGCCAACTCAAAGTTCATGAGCCTCAACAAAGCGGTGCTTTCTATTCAGACACCTATGTTCACTAAATTCAGAACAGGACAATCCCTTCTCAGGTTGATAAATGATGGAGTGTACTGCACAGTGCAGCTAACCTTTCTGCATGCATAATACATTATTTCCAAATTAGTCTAATAAAGATTTTCCAAATGGATAAATAATAGGCAGATGGAATTGGATTGCATTAAATAGATGGTTCTCTTCTTGGCCTTCGCTACTGCATAAAAACAAATGACCAATTAATTCATGCTCAAATTATTAGAGCCTGCAATAAAGTTTAATGCATTGTCAACTGCATAAAAACACCACAAAACACCAATAAAATATGGCAAAACATGACGACAAATTTAACCCCAAGGCTACCATAGCAAGGAGACAACATCCCAGCTGTCGTGCTGAAGACTTGTGCTCCAGAACTAGCCGTGCCTCTAGCCAAGCTGTTCCAGTACAGCTACAACACTGGCATCTATCCGACAATGTGGAAAACTGCCCAGGTATGTCCTGTCCACAAATAGCAGGACAAACCCAATCCGGCCAATTACCACCCCATCAGTCTACTCTCAATCATCAGCAAAGTGATGGAAGGTGTCATCGACAGTGCTATCAAGCGGCACTTACTCACCAATAACCTGCTCACTGATGCCCAGTTTCGGTTCCGCCAAGACCACTCGGCTTCAGACCTCATTACAGCCTTGGTCCAAACATGGACAAAGGAGTTGAATTCAGGGGTGAGGTGAGAGTGACTGCCCTTGACACCAAGGCAGAATTTGTCAGAGTGTGGCATCAAGGAGCCTTGTAAAACTGAAGTCAATGGGAATCAGGGGGGAAACTCTCCACTGGCTGGAGTCATACCTAGCACAAAGGAAGGTGGTTGTGGTGGTTGGAGGTCAATCATCACAGACTCAGGACATCACTGCAGGACTTCCTCAGGGCAGTGTCGTAGGCTCAACCATCTTCAATTGCTTGATCAATGACTTTCCCTCCAACATAAGGTCAGAAATGGGGATGTTCGCTGATGACTGCACAGTGTTCAGTGCCATTCACAACACCTCAGATAATGAAGCAGTCCATGCCCGCATGCAACAAGACCTGGACGACATTCAGGCTTGGGCTGATAAATGGCAGGTAACATTCGCGCCACACAAGTGCCAGGCAATGACTATCGCCAACAAGCGGGCATCTAATCACCACCCCTTGACATTCAACAGCATTACCATCGCCAAATCCCCCACCGTCAACATCCTGGGGGTTACCATTGACCAGAAACTTAACTGGACCAGCCACATAAATACTGTGGCTACAAGAGCAGGTCAGAGGCTAGGTGTTCTGCGGCGAGTGTCTCACCTCCTGACTCCCCAAAGCCTTTCCACCATCTACAAGGCACAAGTAAGGAGTGTGATGGAATACTCTCCACTTGCCTGGATGAGTGCAGCTCCAACAACACTCAAGAAGCTTGACACCATCCAGGACAAAGCAGCCCGCTTGATTGGCAACACATCCACCACCTTAAACATTCACTCCCTCCACCACCGGCATACCGTGGCTGCAGTGTGGACCATCTACAAGATGCACTGCAGCAACTCGCCAAGGCTTCTTCGGCAGCAGGCGCATGGGAACACCACCACCTCCAAGTTTCCCTCCAAGTCACACACCATCCTGACTTGGAAGTATATCGCCGTTCCTTCATCGTCACTGGGTCAAAATCCTGGAACTCCCTCCCTAACAGCACTGTGGGAGTACCTTCACCACACGGACTGCAGCGGTTCAATACCGGCTCACCACCACCTTCTCAAGGGCAATTAGGGGTGGGCAATAAATGTTGGCCTTGCCAGCGACGCCCACATCCCATGAACGAATAAAAAAAAACTTTTTTTTACAATGGGACTGTCATCAGGATTTGCCCACTTGCAAGTCAGAATGCATTGATCTACAACGGACAAGTGCACCACTGGGTGTAGTACCAAGCCAGACAGGTCTTTTAAAGTCCCACTTTAGTCCCCCAGTCCTTGCTGAATTAGCAGGTCTCAGCTAGAGCAGCAATTTGGGGTGTTACAATTGGCTTCAATGTCCTTGGACGAGGTAAAGGGAAAGAAAAATGAGCCTGGGTTGAATTAAACCTGCTGGAAAATGCTAGTGTAGCTGGATGGAAAGATTTTGTGATGCCCTCCGCTCTCAAATACCCCTGCCAACACTCACTAGCTAGGCTCACACATGAAGAATGGCTACATAAGGTGAGGTACTGTACCCCAGTGACAGCATCACCTTCAGGACAGGAGTAGAGAAAGAAAAAAATAATTTGGTACAATCTTCTGATCAACCGGTTTATTGGGAAATCCTTTATGGGGAATTTTGCTTGGGAAAGTCCCACTTCATATCAGCCTGAGCAGACATCTCCAACCTGACCGCCACTGGGCAGCTTTAGTAACATTGTTCAAATATGTCACAATAACAAAACTGACACCACACTACAAACCACTGAGATATATACATCTCCCTACTCCCCCACAATTTAATGCATACAAGTTGCATCAACCCCTAACCTAGACTAGGCTATTCAAGGTTTCACACAACATATAGGAGATTCAACAATGCAATCTTGCATTAACTGCCATTACATTTGTCCAATGCTTGCTGTGTACAAAATTCCCTGTGAATTCCCCTCCCTCTTGAAAAGCTATTATTACATTTTTGCATAAATACAGACCTCAAGATAGAATGCAAAGCTTTATGTTCCGAGAGAGCAGAATGATGTGGATTTTTGGCTCGGATACCGCAGATCCCTGCGTTATGATCCAACTGCTCTCCAAACCTACCACTTGTGTTTGCGGTGCTCCAGTTAATGTTCCTGCTCCCCACCTCTCAGGAGTGGGAATTGGATATAGAATAGGGTGACCATACGTCCCCGTTTTCCAGGGGCAGTCCCCGGATGATGTACTGTTTCCCCCTGGCAATGTCCCCGATTCACAAAACCCGTCCCCGAAGTGTACCCCTGGTCAGTGAGTGTACCCCTCCCCCGCCACCCTGAGCTGTCAGTTTGTGGCTCTAAGGCTAAATCAAACAATAACTTGTACAATGGCCAGAGTGACTCACAGCGCATGCGCGACTGGGCGCTCTTTCTACGAATATGCCGGTTGTTGTTTGAGTTTCTGGCCGGGCTTGTGCTGCTGGATTGTCGGCGCAGGGCGTGCCTGGGAGCACGGCAACTGGAGCAGGTGAGGGAGAGGCCACGGGGGAGGGCCCAGTCACAGCCACCAGGGGAAGAGGGGTGCGGGCTAATCCTAGACACTGTGAGGGGGTCTGGTATGACCTCAGTCACTTTGGGGGGAAGGGGGGGGCAGCGTGGGTCAGGTGTGACATCAGTCACTGGGGGGGGGGGTGGGGGGCGTGGGTCAGGTGTGATGTCAAATCACTGGGGAAGGGGGGCCAGGTGTCTGAATGCATTTCAATAGTGAAGTTGTAAAGGAATAGCCAGGATTCAGAAAAATACACAATACTAAGAACAGATTTCTGAAATTATTAATAAATGACATACTGGGTTTAAAAGACATAAGCCTTAGCAGACAAGGCTGCAGGCAGAAATACAGGCTTCTGAGATAAGATCAGTTGTTAAACAAAGTTGTAAAACACCACAAGCTTTGATATGGGAATGGGATATTGACAAAGACAAAGCCCCTATTGAAGCAAACCATTGGCAGTTCCTCTATGTCTAGAGTTTGGGAGAAAAACAATGGAATGACCCAAGTAAAGTGTTATAATCTAACACGTCGAACAGGTGCACAGAACATTAAAAAAAACAAGTGCCTTTGAAAAAATGACATCAAGTAAAAGAATAAACTTAGAAACAGGAAACATGATTAAATATGCAACCAATTGAGATAGCAAGAAAATAAGTAAACACCCTAAGAGAAGTGTTTTCAGTTTACAAGTTGTAAAATATACCTGTAGAAAGGCTTTGAAAATATAACATCAATAGATACACCAAGCAATTACATTGTTCTTGTATTGAACTTGGAATACCACGGAGTCACAATGTCTGATAATAACCAGTTAAAGTAGTGTTAGAAATTCAATAGAAAGGCTTCCTAAGAATGGCATCAAATAGATAAATCGATAATAACCATTTTATGATAGGTTTTTGAAACACCTAAAGGTAGAGACACAAGTCTAAAAGCTGACAGCTGAAATGACAATAAAGAATAGAACAAAGTCAGCAAAGAATGACTTGAAATAATTAGCTTACATCATTAGGAATACTTCAAAGGATAAACCACCCAAAAAAGATATAAAAATAGACCTTTTCAAACAGAAAAGCAGAAGTCGCTGGGAAGACAAGCGTTTCTCAACTTTACAGACGTGCTCTGTAAGTTTTCAATTTTGAGTCTTGGGTAATCAAGGTATTTGATTTTGGTGGAAATGTAACGAAGTTAAGATTTGAGAATAAGGATCTCTGAGAATAAGAAAATGTAAGCTATTTGTATTTTGAACGGTTAAAGTTGCAATTGCCATAATAAATGTTAACTAAATGTCGGTTCTTTAATAAGTCTATATATTTTTTTTAAAACTGAAGGGATAATTACAAGTCCTAGCCCTTTCGGACTATCCCAGATCAGGCGTATTCCCCAGACGTTTACCTTCAACTAAAGTTAGCGGTAGCCGGATCCCATAAGACGCTTAATTGGGTCTAAAGGTCAGACTACCTCTCCCTAAAGGAAAGAAACGGTCTAAAGATGTTACCGTCCTCCGGATAGCACTTTTAATAAGTTTAACTAGACTGTAACCTTCCGGATATTATGAGGGTCCAGAATACCCCCCAGAATTCTGCAACTCTCCTTTGAGTGTACAGTTCGCAAGATGATACAGAAATACTCTGAGACAATTCTAAAAATATATAGATTTATTAAAGAACCGACATTTAGTTAACATTTATTATGGCAATCGCAACTTTAACCGTTCAAAATACAAATAGCTTACATTTTCTTATTCTCAGAGATCCTTATTCTCAAATCTTAACTTCGTTACATTTCCACCAAAATCAAATACCTTGATTACCCGAGACTCAAAATTGAAAACTTACAGAGCACGTCTGTAAAGTTGAGAAATGCTTGTCTTCCCAGCGACTTCTGCTTTTCTGTTTGAAAAGGTCTATTTTTATATCTTTTTTGGGTGGTTTATCCTTTGAAGTATTTCTAATGATGTAAGCTAATTATTTCAAGTCATTCTTTGCTGACTTTGTTCTATTCTTTATTGTCATTTCAGCTGTCAGCTTTTAGACTTGTGTCTCTACCTTTAGGTGTTTCAAAAACCTATCATAAAATGGTTATTATCGATTTATCTATTTGATGCCATTCTTAGGAAGTCTTTCTATTGAATTTCTAATACTACTTTAACTGGTTATTATCAGACATTGTGACTCCGTGGTATTCCAAGTTCAATACAAGAACAATGTAATTGCTTGGGGTATCTATTGATGTTATATTTTCAAAGCCTTTATATAGGTATATTTTACAACTTGTAAACTGAAAACACTTCTCTTAGGGTGTTTACTTGTTTTCTTGCTATCTCAATTGGTTGCATATTTAATCATGTTTCCTGTTTCTAAGTTTATTCTTTTACTTGATGTCATTTTTCCAAAGGCACTTGTTTTTTTTAATGTTCTGTGCACCTGTTCGACGTGTTAGATTATAATACTTTACTTGGGTCATTCCATTGTTTTTCTCCCAAACTCTAGACATAGAGGAACTGCCAATGGTTTGCTTCAATAGGGGCTTTGTCTTTGTCAATATCCTATTCCCATATCAAAGCTTGTGGTGTTTTACAACTTTGTTTAACAACTGATCTTATCTCAGAAGCCTGTATTTCTGCCTGCAGCCTTGTCTGCTAAGGCTTATGTCTTTTAAACCCAGTATGTCATTTATTAATAATTTCAGAAATCTGTTCTTAGTATTGTGTACTTTTCTGAATCCTGGCTATTCCTTCACAACATCACATCCGCAGTAATTATAGGCACATTTGTTTTGCATTTGTAGTGTGTATGTGCAACTGTTAAAATATAGACAGCTAAAAAAAATTGCCTTGCTACGCTACGCAACCTAAATTGTCCGTCCTGGCTACTTTGCTGTGCTCCCATCCTGTGTGTCCCCGGAGTCGGTTTAGAAAATATGGTCACCCATAGAAATGTAGAATCTTCTACAAATGGCGCCAACTAAACTCTCAAAGAATTAGCAAAAGAAATGAGTCAGTGCCATGGCTATTGGTATTATTTTACCACAATCCCTCACTTCAGCAGGCAATGTGCCTTTACAGACATTTACAATGTTATTAAATTTATAACAACCAATGGTGCATTAATTAAATAACCATTTCTAGGGAGCAGTAGCTGTGTAGCAGACTATGGAAATAATTTGAACTTCTGAGGCACAGTGGAGGTGATATAATATCTTGATATAATCAATATCAAAGTTTTTCACCAGTCAATGTGTCAAGACCTCAAAGTATTGTCTAAGGATTTATTGTGAAATGCATACATCAGACAGATATATTTGAGTCTATATTGGCCAGGACAGATAACCAGGGTGGATCACCAAAGCAAAACCCTATAGCATGATGTGGCCTAATTGAGACATTTTGGGGTTGATGCACAAATACTCAATAGCTAGATACGAGACACAAGCCCGCCTTAAAGTGTTCTTATTAACAAAAACTCAAACAGCCCACGTTATACAAGAAAAGCCAGTCTCGTTTAGCAGGGAACTCATTTTATCGCACCATATTTCCCAATTAAATCATCTGTGAAGCTGCGGTGATGACTTCCTATTTGCTTTTAATAAAGTGGTTATTTTCCTCTCTCCAGGATACGTGGAACTTTATTATTGCTGCAACTGAAAGAAGTGGAGGTCGGAACCAGCTGTCACTGAGCTGCAAGGTGAAGAGACTCCCAAGGCAGCAATACAACAAAAAGACATCACATTACAGAACAGATTAAAAAACTCAAATAAAACTGGACTACTCTTGCTTATTGGAGACCCAGCTGGCGAGCCAGCCTCGAGCTTTACAATGTTGCTAGACTACATATTCCAGCATTGTGAACATTGCAAGAAAGCTAGATTTAATTCCACAGCAAATAGGTTCTTCAAGCTACAAGGAATTCTTTGTACTTCTGAACACTTTTTTTAATAAAAGGGTCAGTGGGTCTGACTATGCTCCGAACTATAAATGAGACATACAGGCGTAATCCAGTAACAAAAAGGATCATTTATAATCGAGCTGCTCACTTTCTATAAGGTTCAATCGTGACACTGGAACAAGGCAGCGAGTCAAATGCCAACATCAAAAGCAGTTTTTTTAATCAAATGAGTTTGCAGAACATCTAAAATTATCTGTGAGCTCTCATCAAAGGAGCACTAGATTAGTACCTACCATTGCAATTCGCAAGCCTTTCAAAAAATTCAAAGAACCCGTTAGATTAGTATTGAACAGTTAGGTTATATCTCAGTTGGGTCGTGCGATGGTTCTGGTTCTGGACTAGTAACCCAGAGGTGGTGAGTGCAAATCCATGGCAAGTTGTGAAATGGAATCCAATAAATTTGGTCATTTGTAGGCTGGTACCAGAAAAAAAAGAGCATGAAAGCTGCTGGATTGCCTCCTCTCTGCTATTGTCAGCTCGCCTTACTCGGTTGAACTCTCGCCTGACTCAGAAGGTCATGGGTTCAAGTCCCACTTCAGACACTTGAGTACATAATGTAAGCCAACACTTCTGAGGGAGTGCTGCGTCACCAGAGCTGCTGTCTTTCAGAAGGGACATTAAACCGAGGGCCCGTCTGCCTCACAACAGTCAAGTTGTGAAAGCTTTATGGTATTTTAAATGAGCCATTCTTACTTCCAGTGGTCTCACTGCATTCTTTGTAAGTGGGCCTTGCATCCCCCATGAGCTTACTTCAATCCTAGTCATTCCGGAAGATGGAAATACCATACTCAAGTTAATTTCAGGCTACAACTTGATTATTGCATTTATAGGAAATTTAATACATAAAAGCACATGCAGAACAGTACAATTCTACACAATGACTAGCTACTAAACTCCCAGACCTTTACTGACTCCCTGCTTCTTCAACAGTAAATGGTATATGGTCTTTTGCACCACAGTCATTTTTTCACTCTAGCGCTAACATTACCACAGTTCCCAGAGACTCGATGTCTCATGTCCCTCTTCCTTTACCTGACGAAGGAGCAGCGCTCCGAAAGCTCGTGATTTCAAATAAAACTGTTGGACTATAACCTGGTGTTGTGCGACTTCTCATTTTTGTCCTCTTCCTTTTGTTCTTGCTCTCCCCAGCAGCACCCAACCCCCATGTTTAGATCATCTATTTCTCTCCGATATGTCAAGAGATCAACCAGGATATGAAATGCTAATCTGTCTTGCAATGTCTTGTCTGTTTATCTGTCTCTCTAACAATGTCTGTTTCAAAGTGGAATTGAGCACAGAATGGGTGCTCACACCTTGGGAATGTGGTTGCCTGGCTTGATTACACTCAAACTAGTCTGAGGATCATGAACACAGAGCATTTACAGCAGTACAAGCAAGTCGCCACCTGTCAGCCATCTTAAAAGCTTTCTCGGCACAAGGCAAATCATGGCTAGTGCTGATCTGTTCCTGTTAGTTCCTATCCTGCTCTCACGCTACTGAATGATCGGTGTGTCCCGTGGTTCCTGACTCTGCTCTGCTTCACTCACCTGTCAAAACTCCTCCATCACCCTTCACTGGACTACTTTAGACCCGCTCCTCAAGCTTCTGAAGCTGCTCCCAATGCTATGTACTCTAGCCATCTGACAGTTGTTCCTTGGTCCAGTTCTCTTATCTGCATTGAGCCTATGGATTTACCCTTCACCCTCCCCTGGCACCAAGGTCTTCACCGCTTTTGATCCTCAGGTTTCACTTCTACTGCTTCTTGTTCCTCTCCTGTCCCACCAGATCTGCTGCTGTGGATGAGAGATCACTACACATCTCTGCTGGACCCCAGGATCAACCTCTGGGGGCTCACGGTTGACTCTCCAGTCCTACTCGGCTGTCTGATTCCACTAGACAACCTCCATCAGTGCATCAGCTGATACTCTGCCCCTTGAGGGGTTCCTAAATCCACAACCGTCTCCAAACCTGGATACTGGTTTATGGACAATCCAAACTGTCTACAAGTCAACTTTAACCCACCATAGAGACTTTATCATCTTCTCCCTGTCCTCTGTTTATGACAAGGATATATCTCTCCTAATCTCTTATCAAGCCTATGTAACTCAAATTTCTTCTTTGTCCATTTGTGTATACATTTTGGCTGCCACTCCAGACCCGGGCCCATTATCTTCATTACCCTTTTTTCCACCCCCCCCCCCCCCTCTCTGCTTCCTGTCGCCCTAGTCATGCCTTTCGTTTCTCCATTCTTGGGTACTTGCAATCCCCCTGCAATCCCTACCCCAACCCAACATTACTCATCTGCCTTCCTACTCTCCTGCCAGTGTCCCTGGCTTGAAATCCCCTTGACCAAGCCCACAGCTAACTCTGTGCCTCTCCCGACATTCTCCAAAAGGCATCATCGAGGCACCCATTATTGCTTCCTTACAGACAGCAAAACCAACTACCTCAGACTTCTCTCGCCAACCTTGTGACAACTTACCCCACCAACCTCCTCACCACCCTGCTCATCCCTCCCACCACTGTCTCCTTGGACTCTGCCAGTGGAACACCGCCCCTCACTGCATCTCCCTGCAGAATGTCCATTCACTCCCAAACAAGGCCCTAGCCATTCAGAATCGTATTGTGGATGATTACGTGGACATCATGGCTTTGACTGAAACTGGCCTCACGGGTGGCAACACCTCACCCCTTACCGAAGCCTCTGCGTCAGTCTATACTTTCCACCACCTGCCCCGTCAAAACCATCGTGGTGGCAGCGTTGCACCTATCACCAAGTCACAACGTGGTCTTTCCCCCCTACACCTCTGGCACCTCTTCCTCACCCTGTCCCACCCTTCTCACCTCTCCTCTAAATTCCTCGTTATCTACACCCCAACTTTCCTCCCTCAGTCTCTGCACTGAGTGGCTGCTTATCCACAGTGATTTTATTCCAGCTCAGCTCCCCTTGCCTTCTCTCTTCTGAATTCACTGCTGTTTCTATCCTCCCTAAACCTCTCCCTCCATAGAAGCTCTCCTACCCATATTCACAAACACCCTCTTGACCTTCCCATCTCCCACAGCCTCTCTCCTCCTACGGTCTCCATCACTTATCTCCAACCACTTCCCTGTATTACTCACTACCTATATCCCATACCCTTTTACACCCCTATAAAAATATCAGCAAGCTATTTGACCATGGGAACTTGATACTATCCTCTTCTGACAAACAAACCAACAATCAGTTTCCCGCTGGCATCACTGGATGACGATCAGGACGCAAGAACACTGGATTATTTTACCCCTCTCTTTCTCCCCTTCAGAATACAAAAAATTTCAGTGGCTGTAAACTGTAAGGGGTAAAAATTCACTTGGTTGCGCCTCCCGTTAGCGCCTTAAGAGGGCGCTAATGGGGCGCAAAGCCGCTAACGCCCGGGCGCAGCGATGTTTGCGCCGCTCGAGAACTTAACTTGAGATTGTGCGGCGGCGCTAAAACTTACCGCTGCGACCACCTGCGCGCGCAGATTGTGACGTCATTCCATGGTGCAACGCCCTTGTGGCGCCCCGTAGCGGAAATTGAGTGGCGCCCCCTGCCTTACCGCCTGGCGCTTCCAACGACCAGAAGACTGGAACGCTATCAATCGCTGTGGGGCTGGGGGGGGCGCTATTTAAAGGGGGCCTCTTCCTGTCTTTTATTGTTGGTGGCATTTTTGAACTACGCATTCTGAGAGAGAGAGGGAGAGACTTCTGGAGAGATTCAACGTTGTGTGAAGGAGTTTTGGGTACTGAGCAGCACTTTGCAGGTTCATTTTGATTTGCCATTCCTTGTATCGATTTAGCAGAGACTGTGGGAGCTGCACTCTGAGCTCTTTGCCTGGTACGCTCCATTGTTCTTTCCAGCACATTTGATGTGCAAGTCTCTCCAGGCCGAGATTCAAGGCAGCAATGAACAGGATGTGGATGGAAAGCAAGATTAACCATCCCCTTTAAGAACTGGCCCGTGCCATTGTGTGTGTGTTCCATTGCTGACTGACATTACATGAGCTTCGCCAGCGCTCCGAGTTAGCGCCTCACTGCTCGGCCTTTGCGCCTTGAGAGGTGTGCAGCGCCTGCTTTAGCGCTCCACTCACCTCCCGGGGCGGTAAAAGTGAAGTTTCCTGTCAGTGCCGATAATTAGCGCCAGGCGCTAATATTTGCGTCCGGACGATATTTGCGCCCCAAATGGGGCGCGACCTAATTTCTACCCCTAAATCTTTAAAAAAAATGAAACAAAACTGGAGCACTTACTAGAGCTCATCAGATAGTCAAGGGTCACTGGCCATTGTAAACTAGTTGATATTCATCTTGATTCCATTATAATTTGGTCAGTAATTTAATGCAGAAACAGCTCCAGCAGTGTCAGCTTCTTTCAATATGCTTTTAGCATTTTCATAATAAGATCTTTGAACACCTAGATCTTTTGATCTGTTTATAAATTAACTTAATGATGTATGTAATGCAAGATATATCTCAGCTTCTCATCCAGTTAGGCTAAAATATTCTTGTCTGGAGTTAAGGTTAAGAATATGGTAAAATAGTATTTGCAACTGTTCATTAATTATAGGGAGGGCACAGGACTTTAATCTCCTGAAGTGCTTTGTTTCCCAATTCTTTACTAAAGTGACATTCTCAAACTAGTTGGATTTCTGATCAACAAATGTTGAGAATCAGGGCTGGAGGACACATGAACACTACAGAAGAACGAACTTGCATTTATATAGTGCCTTTCATGTCCTCAGCACATCTCAAAGTGCTTCATAGTCAATGAATTTAGTTGGCACACAGCAAGATCCCATAAACAGCAAATGAGATAAATGACTAGTCAACCTGTTTCGGTGGTGTTGGTTGAGGGACAAATATTGGCCAGAGCACCGGACTTCCTGCTCTTCAAGAAAAGCACCCCTCCACCCGAACAGGAAGACAGGGCCTTGATTTAGCGCCGCATCCAAAAGATGGTCGTTCCCACAATGCAGCGTCCCCTTAGTACTGCACTGAAGTGGCAGCTTAGAGTCACTACACCCAGACTCAATGTTAGAGACACTGAACATCTCCTGGATGGGGTCAGACAAACATACGAAAGCTCTGGCTGAAAGAGAAATCTCCCTCAGGTGGTCAATGCAGCAACTGCTGTAACTCTGAGCACAGGATGTTTTCAGTTTAGGTCGGTCACAACCACTTTTCTGCAGCAGATATTTAATTTTGGGCGCTGCCTGATTTAATTACCTATCTCACCTTTGTTACCTGCACTTGTATACAAGAATGAGAAGTCGCACAACACCAGGTTATAGTCCAACAGTTTGATTTGAAATTACGAGTTTTCGGAGCGCTGCTCCTTCTTGTATACAAGTAGCTTCCTCGGTTAAAACATTTGGTGTGTTAAAAACCTGCAAAGCTTTTTTTTTCTTTAAAAAAATTTGAATGTGTTTAAAAGCATGCCAGAATTTGCCCTTCACTACAATTTTAGTACATTGGGGGTAATTTTAACTTTGTGTGAGTTGACAGCCCGTTTTATGTCTCTCCCAATTTTTATCTCCATTAAAATCAATGTAGAACAGGCAGCCGATAGTCTAAAACTGGCGATAGCCAATCGTACAAAGTCAAAATTGCTCCCAAATCAGTCCAGTATACTCTGAAAGAAGGAACTTTCATTTATATAGCGCCTTTCACGACCTCAGAACATCGCAAAGCAGTTTACAGCCAATTAAGTACTTTTGAAGCCTAGTCACTATTTGTAATGTAAGGAACGGAGCAGCCAATTTGCGCACAGCAAGCTCCCACAAACAATGTGATAATTATCTGCTTTTTTAGGTGTTGGTTGAGGGATAAATATTGGCAAGGACACCAGGGAGAACTCTCCTGCTCTTCTTCAATATAGTGCCATGGGTTCTTTTATGTCCACCTGAAAGGACAGATGGGGCCATGGTTTAACATCTCATCTTAAAGACGGCACCTCGGGCAGTGCAACAGTCCCTCAGTACTGCACTGGGAGTGTCCACATTAGTTTTGTGTTCAAACCTCTGGAGTGGGACTTGAACCCACAACCTTCTGACTCCAAGATGAGAGTGCTACCAACTGATCCAAGGCTGGCATCTGGGACATACCCCTGTACTGCGCAGAGACTTTTCAATATAGAGTGTTCTCCTTACCTACCCATTACAAACCCTGTTTAAGATTTCAGGAAGAATAATTCACTATCATGCTGTCTCGTTCCGGTTAACACCTGGAACAGGATGTCCAACATTCACCAAGAAACTTTGCACTCACCATCATAAATAAAAACATTTAAATTTCAAATCTTAAGATTGGTTTCTTGACAGGAACGCAGGTTTGCAGTAGAAGAAAGAAAGAAGACAGCGCGCGCACTACCTGCATGTCCCGCTTGGTGATAAAGCCCTTCTCCTCTTTGTCACACAGCTGGAAGAGCTCGCGAGCCTTTTCCAGGGTCTCGTGGCGAGTGCCGCATCCATTGGGATTCGCTCTGGTGTCTCTGGTAGTCCCTCCGGCATCGGAATCCGCTCCTCTCGCAAGCCGCACATCAGCCAGCGTCTCTCTCTTTCTGGACATTGTCTACTTGCTCCTCCAGCCCAGCTGACAGCACGGAGCCCAGTGAGCGCGCCACTGTGAAGGACAACAAAAAGGTGCTCATGTTTACATCATTCATTGAGGCTTCCGATATTAAGTAGCATCACTTAGCAACAGCCCACTTAGTGCAGTTCTGAAGGTTCTCCGAGCATTTCAGTTAATCAGACTCTTTTTGTCTCCAGCAGAGAAGAAACAAAAAGCAGAGCAAGAAACGTGAATACAAGTTTTTCAGGAACAGGCAGAGCGGAGTTAGGGAGCTACCAATGCAAGCCACACATTTAGGGAGCTGGCAATCTAGGAACAGGGATAGGCCATTTAGCCCCTGGAGCCTGTCCCGCCATTCAATTAGATCATGGCTGATTTGAATCTCGACTCCATCTACCCACCTCAGCTCTGCAACCTCTAATACCCTTGCCTAACAAAAACCTAACACCCTTGCCTAACAAAAACCTATCAATCTCAGTTTTGACATTTTCAATTGACCTAGCCTCAACAGCTTTTTGAGGTAGAGAGTTCTAGATATCCACTGCCTTTTGTGTGAAGAAGTGTTTCCTGACAGCACCCCTGAACGGCCTAGCTCTATTTTAATGTTATGCCTTAAAAAGAGAGAGGAAGAAACGTGAATACAGGTTTTTAGAACAGGCAGAGTGGAGTTAGGGAGCTGGCAATCTATATTCTATACCAAAGGCAAGCCACACAGTGCAAACAGAAAGGGTTGATGGAACACCCAAGAAAGCATTTATGTGAACCTGATGTTCACTGTTGACATGCGTGAAGCTTAGTTGCTTAGCCAACGTAATAACTACTTCTATCCATTGCTGAACAATTTATTTGCTGATGTTTTAAAGTGGGAGGAGGGTCTCCCACTTAAAAACATAAAGCTGGGGGGTGGGGAGGGATGAATTCTGTAGGCAGTCATCCCTTTTGTGGTGCTGCAAATGGTGGCAGTGCGGTCATATTGCTCATCAAGTACATTCGCTCACCAATTTTAAAGATTCAAAAAGCACAACAAATGGTTCACAATATAGAATATTAGCTGTGTGCCACAGTGCCAGGGACTTTTTAGTGTCAGACCCACAAATCAAGTTTAAACATCAGGTCTAATAAACAAACAAACAGTCAGTCAGTCAGCAACACGGAGAAACAGATCTCCCAGTGGCTCCATGTTTAGAAAACAAAAGTTGTGCTTAAATTAGGAAGTTGATACATCAAGTGACTGATAAAAATCTACCAATTGGCAAACTTTTGTGCCAAAGGCCATTAAAATCATTCACTAACTCAAACCTGAAATTAAATCATTAAACAAAGTCATGCATGGACACACAGGTCATATAAAGTGAAATGTTTATCTGCACTCTGCTCCTGTCTGCCTGAAATTCAGCAGTGGGTGACTAGTTTGTGTGCTACACATTAACTAAGATTCATAATGGAGTTTTTTTCTTCACAAAAGGAATCTTTAGCTTTGTCCCTCCTCCATATCATAAAAGTCTTTTTTTAAAAAAAACAGAACTGAACTACCTTGCAGGGAAAACCAGGTCAGAATGACTTCATCAAAAATCAGTCTGCAAGTCATAAAGTCATTTATTTTTTATTTTTTGCCCTTGGGAGGTGGATGCAAGGCCACGTTTATTGCCCATTCCTCGTCGCCCTGAGAAGGTGGTGGTGGGCCTTCTCCTTGAATCACTGCAGCCCTTGTGGTGATGGTGCACCCAAGATGATATTGTTCAATAATATATAATTCATAACCATCCCTATCATTTCTGCTCCCAATTCTTTCCATTTCTAAACCGAATACATGGGAATTGGGGGGATAGGATTTTTTATGCCATTCGTGGCACTGATCATAAGTCACCTCACAACCTTCTCGCTCGTGAGCTACTTAATCAGCCCACTCAAGATATAAATCATATCCAAACTTTCTTTATTACACATCCTCTACATACTCTTGCGCAAATATTAAACCTGGCTCATGTTGAATAAAATGGCGAATTTTCTTTTTTTAATTCTGGTGCAATCATATTAGTGCAGTCCTTGAATATTGCAAACATGCCAAGGAAGTCGCTAAATAATGATTGATTTTTCAGCAATATAGCTACAGGTGATTTTATTTTTACTATTTTCTCCTCCAGCCCTAAAACCCTGCGCTCCTCCAATTCTGGCCTCTTGAGCATCCCCAATTTTAATCGCTCCACCATTGCCGGAGGTGCCTTCAGCTGCCAAGTCTCTAAGCTCTGGAATTCCCTCCCTAAACCTCTCCACCTCTCTACCTCTCTTTCCTCCTTTAAGACGCTCCTTAAAACCTCCCCCTTTGACCAAGATCTCCTTTTTTGGCTCGGTGTCAAATTTTGTTTGATAACGCTCCTGTGAAGCGCCGTGGGACGATTTACTACTTTAAAATGCACTATATAAATACAAGCTGTTGTTGTGATTTGTTCCTGGAATGTGGGCGACACCGGCAAGGCAGTATTTATTGGCCATCCCTAAAGGCCCTGAGGGCATTAAGAGTCAACCACAGTGTGGGACTGGACTGGAGTCACATGTAGGTCAGCTTCCTTCCCTGAATGGCATTAATAATGAACCAATTGGGTTTTCACAACAATCCAACAGTTTGCATGGTCATTTTTGCCAGCTCACAAATTTACCAGATTTATTGAATTCAATTTCACAACTTGTCATGGTGGGATATGAACTCTGACCTCGGAGTTGCTTGTCCAGTACCATAACCACTAGGCCACCATACCACAAGAGGTCTTATGGGTTCAGAAGAACATAAGAAATAGGAGCTGAAGTAGTCCATTTGGCCCTTCGAGCCTTCTCTGCCATTCAACAAGATCATGGCTGATCTTCTACTTCAACTCCACCTTCCCGCACTGTCCCCATATCCCTTCATTCCCTTAGTTCCCAAAAATTTATTGACCTCTGTCTTGAATATACTCAACGACTGATCCTTGCCACACAAATCTTCTATACTCACGGGAAAACAAGGCAAGCCAATGCAACCTGTCCTCATAATTTAACTGTCCAAGCCCTGGTATCATTCTGCAACCTCCTCCAGTCTTGCATCATCTCCTGTGTCCTCATGTCCTCTGACTATGTCCTAACTCGCGCCAAGTCCCGTTCACTCATCACCCCTGTGCTCGCTGACCTACACTGGCTCCCGGTTAAGCAGCGCCTCGATTTCAAAATTCTCATCCTTGTTTTCAAATCCCTCCATGGCCTCGCCCCTTCCTATCTCTAATCTCCTTCAGCCCCACAACCCCCCAAGATATCTGCGCTCCTCTAATTCTGCCCTCTTAAGCATCCCTGATTATAATCACTCAACCTTTGGTGGCCGTGCCTTCTGTTGCCTAGGCCCTAAGCTCTTGAATTCCCTGCCTAATCCTGTCCGCCTTGCTACCTCTCTTTCCTCCTTTAAGACGCTCCTTAAAACCTACCTCTTTGACCAAGCTTTTGGTCACCTGCCCTAATTTATCCTTATGTGGATCGGTGTCAAATTTTTTGTCTTAAAAGACTCCTGTGCAGCGGCTTGGGACGTTTTACTACGTTAAAGGCGCTATATAAATACAAGTTGCTGTTGTTGTTGTTGACTATGACAGAGGACTGCCATGTCCTCTCTGTCCATTTCAAGTATTGGGGTAGAACTTTAAGCCATCTTTGGAACTACTCTATCTGGGAGTTCATTCTATACGTAGATCACTCTGTGTGAAGAAGAACTTCCTAATTTCAGTTCTAAATTTGCCTTTTACTAGTTTTCAGAGGTTTCTACCCAGTTCTAATCATTCCCAAGGCCAATCTAGAGCAGCATCCAACAGGTTAATCTTCACATGTAATTGGGAGTCTCCTAAAATGTTCCTCAGCTTAAAGCGAGGAGGAGCAGATTTCAATGTCAATCCTCTGCTCAGCTTTTGCAAACAGCCAATTCTCAGAACAAATTTGCATTTAATTGCCCTGTTTGTCCTCAGATCTAAAAATGTTTGTGCTTTCATGCTAATTCCAGCATTTCAGCAACAGATTGAAGCCAGAGCTATTCCCCCATTTTTCCACAGTGTAGTTCCGTGTAGCAATGTGTTCCTCAGTAATTAGTGTCTGCCATTTCCCACCAGCAATAACTAGTAACTATAGTGCTTGATCAAACTCTCATTTCATCTACAATGCAGTTCGTAGAGGCTGCTGAACATTTGCAGGCTAAATAATATACCGGAAGGTGGTAGATATCGTAACAGAGTCTACCTAGAGACAACTAGAATGAAGCAAGATATCAAAGGGCTCCATTAACAGGGTGGACTTCTCCAGAGGGTCATGTTTACTGTCTAGTCTTCCTGCGCATGCAAGACATGCATCGTTCCCCACAACTCATTATACTGTAGCACCTCTTTACTGATTTTTTTTTGCTATACAGAAATGGCAGCTTCCACCACAACTATTTCTGTAAATCCCGCTCCTGCTGGCAAGTAGGAGCCTAGAATATGGAAAGTCAATTGTATTCTGCTGCCTCCTTTCCTCCTCCACCTTCACTCCAATGAGCAGTTCACCTCTTCAAAGACTAAAAAGGATTGACTTGCCTGTCCAAGGTAGGGGAGTCTCACAACAGGAAACTCTGGGATTCAAACTCTAAGGGGGAAAAATTCGGCTGATTTGCGCCTCCCATTAGCGCCCTAAGAGGGCAGTAACGGGGCGCAAAGCAACTAGCGCCCTGGCATGGCACCGCTAAAGCCTCCCGCGAAATTCAGCGGGAGGTTAGCGGCGGTGGTAACCGTTAGCGCCCCACGGCGCTGCACCTCCGCCGATGACATCATCGCCATGTGCAACGCCCCACTCGCACCCCGACTGCGATCTTCAGTAGCGCCCCCCGACTTACCGCCGGACGCTATGTGCGACAGGATCAGGGGGGAGAATGTGTGGCCGGGGCGGCGCAAATTAAAGGGGAGGTGCTGGGCGGCCATTTTTGTTGCTGGCCACCTGCCAACACCTGCCCCCGGCCTCTTGTGAAGCCCCCCCCGCGGGGTGCTGGCTGCGTTCCGTGAGCCCGGCATTCCTCGAGTGCCGGGCTCTTTTGCCAGCACTCCGAACTCTGGTGGCCCAGCTGGGCCCCAGGTTGCGCTGCGCTAGGCCCCGCCCCTTTAATAAGGGGAGGAAGGCCTGCAGTACCGCGGCACATAGCGTCGCAATATTCACTCGCAGCGCCCCATGAGGGAGGCGGGGCACTTCCAGTAGTGCCCGCCTCCCTCTTGGGGCGCTACCAGTGAATTTCGGGTGGAGGGGTGCTAACTTTATTGGGGCACTAAAAGTAGCGCCCCGGCGAAGTTAGCGCCCCAAAGGTTGCCCCCTAAACCTATTAGGGATCAAATTGTCAACCTCTTCCATTGTGTGGATGCTGTGATTTTTGGTGATGTCAAAGGCTGAGATGGAAGTGAAGCTGCATTGGAATTTTAAAAATATATTATTAGATTTCCTTTATTTAGCAAATCTTCAGGGGGAATAATCCTTAACCATACAGGCAGTTGTGTAAAACCACCCCCATTTAAAAAAAACTTTAGCAAACAACTTCAAGGTGCTAGGATGCAAATTTGTGCTCAAGTTTCCCCACAATGTGAGTCTTCCATCTTGCCCAAGCCGTCAAGGGGAGGATGCCTGGTTGGAGCTCCCCCAGTGGATTAAATCAACCCATTCTCATAGTCCCCTGGTAGCCAATTAGAGAGTGCTGGCAGAGGCCTCCCACCCTCCAATGACAAACTGAGGGATGGTGCCTGAAAGTAGCGATGGAGATCCAACATCATGCCCAGTTCAGATTGGGTAGAACTTGGGCATGGGAAGCTACTGCTAAATGCACTCATCATCGATCACACCCCTATAAAATAGGCACTCAGGTGCGGACTGTAAACTTCCCAAATTTAAAAGAGGAATAGAACAAGTCGAATTGATCTTTTTTGTAGGCTACAATGTAAAAAGGCTACTGCGGTTCTTTTTGAACACACTTCGGGTTATAAGTGTTTGTGCCAAAGGTTTGGACACTGCCAATTTTATTTTGTGCCATTAATTATTGGGCTATGCGTATTCCAATTGGAATCCCTAAATGTTATTAGGAGAAAAAAAGAGTAGGACCAACAAAGGGATGAGAGGCAGACAAGTTTGCATCAGAGACCTCCTGCTCGCACACTGTTATCCTCCAACCTGCAGAGACAGAACACCAGCAGAACACAGGTAGAATGAGGATTATAAAAGGACACTTCATAGGCGTCCTCAAGCTGCACTTCATATGCCCTTGATGGGTCAGCATTGTTCTCCAGCACAGTCCAACGTACATCTCACAGATCATCGTTATCTGCTGCATGCTGCACAACATTACCATCCAATGAGGCTCAAGCATGCAGCAGGTGGAGAAAGAAAAAAAGATGTGCATTTATAGTGCCTTTCATGACCGCAGGATATCCCAAAGCACTTTACAGCCAATGAAGTACATTTAAAGTGTAGTCACTGTTGTAATGTAGGAAACACAGCAGCCAATATGTGCACAGCAAGGTCCCACAAACAGTAATGTGATAATGACCAGATAATCTGTTTTAGTGATGTTGATTGAGGGATAAATATTGGCCAGGACACCAGGGATAACTCCCCTGCTCTTCTTCAAAATAGTGCCATGGGATCTTTTATGGCCACCTGAGAGCAGGCAAGGCCACAGTTTAACGTCTCATCCGAAAGACAGGCAACTCTGACAATGTAGCACTCCCTCAGTACAGCACTGGAGTATCAGCCTATATTTTTGTGCTCAAGTCTCTGGAGTGGGACTCTTGGGTGTGAATTGGCCCTCTACCTCCTTGAGCTGGGTAACAAGATGGCCCTGCTGCACACGGTCACGTGCCCAACTGTGGGAGATCCCTGGCCCTGCAAGCTTTCCAGCGAGTCTAGCTGAAGTGGGACTAGCTGAAGTGCTCTTGCAGAGAGCCGGCACAGGCTCGATGGGCTGAATGGCCTTCTTCTGTGCTGTAACCATTCTATGATTCCATTCTACGATTCTACATCTACAGTCATTTGAGTGGGGTGGCAAGAGCACCCAGATGTTCTGTGGTCCTGAGAGACAGCCTCTGTGCCAAGACCCTGCTGCTGGGCATTGCCTCCCCATGCGATAACTGATGGCGCCAATGAGATCCGTGACGGTCTGAGTTTACACTTCACCATGTGATCCCCAGGACATGGACACCAAAGCAGAGAATCCGTAACAGACTGAAGCACGAGGCCGCTATAGGAGCATTAAGCATTTATGAGAGATGCTACAACTGGTATAAAGTCTATTCTAAATGGGGCTCCGTTATAGAGGTCTGTGGAATAGTCGCACGATCAATGGTGGCCTGCAGTGCTGCAAAGCTGGATGTCACTATTGCACAGATGTAGGTATTGGCCTTTTCTAGACTAGCCCTCACCTGTAACAGGTGATGTGGCACAGTCTCCGATGACTATCAAAGTGATGTGCTGAGAAAGCATCCCACTTAAAATCAGGACGCCTGAAGCCAGGATTCCCGAGATCAACAGTTGTGGATGAAAGTGAGCTGGCCTTCAAACACCATGTTCCTGTTCCTCCTCTACTTTAACACCAGCTCCTGCTCAGTTGTGCTCTGTGCATCACCTGGAAAACTATCCTGCACCTCATCATCCAAACCCCTCATCATTGTCTCTGCGGCCAAAGGAAATAGTCTTTCCTTATTCACCCTCAAAACTCTTCATAATTTAAAAACTCTACTAAATCTACTCTTGGCCTTCTCTGCTCTGGTGCACATAGTCCCAATATCTAAAACCTCCCCATATAACTATAGTTTTCCATTCCTGGCATCATCCTGGTAAATCTACATTGTTTGTTCTCTATGGCTTTAATGTTCTTTCTATAATGAGGTATCCGAAACACTACTCTAACTGTGGCCTAACCAATGTTTTGTATAAATTCATCAATACTTCTTTATTCTTATACTTTATGCCCCCATTTACAAACCCAAAATTCCCTTGGCCTTTTTATCACTTTATCTTCCTGCACTCACACTTTCAGGGAATGGTGTATTTGAATCCTTAGGTTTCTCTGTTCATTGATTGCTTTCCATGAAGTGTACAATTTTACTCCTCGTTTTTCTCCCAAAGTGTATTACCTCACACATTTCCTCATTAAACTGCATCTGCCACTTGTTTGCCTATCCCACTTAACCGGTCTTCCACAGCCCCACTGTTTGCCAAACCTCCTACTTTTAGGTCGTCAGCAAATTTTGAGCTTATGTTCCTTATACACTGAGAACGAAAGGTGGACCCAGCACTGACCCCCTGGTCTACACCATTTCTAACCCTGTTCCAGTCTGTGCGGCATTAATTTACCCTAACTCACTTTTTCCTGTCTTGTCAATCATCTTTCTATCTCTGTTGTTACATTTCATTTTATAGCATATGTCTGAATTTTTCCAACAAGCCTATGAGACACTTTATCGAACACCTTCTAAAAATCCATATACACTATATTTACTCCATTCCTTTATCTATCAGACTGGTCACTTCTTCAAAGCATTCTATTAAAATGTGTCAAACAAATCCATGCTGGTTGCCCTTGAATAACCCATGCAGTTCTAAATGCTCATTAATTTTATCATAAATCATTGATTGATGGGATGAACATCTTCTCGGTCTGTTGGACACCAAGGTGAATCTATTTGGGTAGAGGAGGGTACGGCAGTGGCGTGGTTATATTGCTGGATGAATAATCCAGAGAACACAAATTGAAATCCCAACATGACAGTTTCAGAAATTGAATGCAGTTTAAAGAAAAAATATGGAAATGAAAAAGAAAGCCGGCATCAGTAAAAGTGACCATAACGCTGTTGTATAAAGATTGTTGTATAAACCCAACTGGTTCAGAAATTTCCTTTCGCGAAAGAAATCTGCCACCTGGCATATATGTGACTCCAGTCCCACACCAATGTGGTTGACTTAACTGGCCTCTGAAGTGGTCCAGCATGTATCAAACAATCAGAGCAACTAAGGATGCGCAATAAATGCCAGCGATGCCTAATCCCAACAATAAATACAATAATATCCATAGCAAAGATGAGCCCACAGCACAAAATGTTACTTATGGAAAGATTGTGGGTGAAAAACTAAGGCCTACCATGTAAGGTACCAAGGTTGAACAGAATGGAAAAGACAAAAAAGGCACAAGTTTGGGCTTTGAAACCTCGAGAATATAACAGGAGGAGAAGACTGCAGACCATAAGGTGTGCCGCAGGTCTGAGGGAAAGAACAAGCTGGAGTAGAAGCCAGTGCAAAAAGTCTTGATTTCAATATAGAGAGAAAAAGGGAGAGTGGGGGCAGGAGAATGTAGAGCGGAGAATTTGAACTTTAGGAGAAATAACTGCCCCAACTGGTGATTTCACTCAACAAAAAAAACACTGGATGGTTGGTGTGGGAAATGGGAAAATATCACATCAGGTACAGTAGGGGGTGATTTTCAGAGCAGGATGGGGGAGATTTACTCTGCATCTAACCATGCAATACTTGACCTGTATGTGATTGATTTGGACACTATGGCTGCGATTCTGCTGAGCGTGGCGGTTCTGTGGCGGGCGACGACGGTGGCGGGTGCCGACCCCACTGCTGTCTCCATCCTGGCCTCTGAAATGAATTTACCTCGATAGGGCTTGTTAAGCCTACCCAGAGTATTTCCTGGCCAACTAGAGGAAGTGGGTCTGGTGATGTCATTTGATGACGTGTCATCAGCCGGTTTCATTAAAGGGACCATGGCCAACTTTAATTTGACAGTTCTGCTGTCAGTGTTCTACAGCATTGAAGTGCTGCAAACACTGACAATGACTGCACAAAAGCACAGGGCTGCACCCAGGCTCTCCCATGATTCCCTCCATATGCTTATGGAGGGAGTCACAGCACGCAGGGAGGTCCTCCTCCCTTCCCATGGGCAGAAGAGACCTCCCCAGGAGATCAACGCAGCCTGGTTGCACATTGCACAGGACGGCACAAGCAGGGATGTCGTCAGGAGGACCAGGCTGCAGTGGCGCAAACCTTTCAATGATCTCAGTAGATCACGAAACGTTACTGCAAAGCCACACTCAACCTCATCCAGCTATGCCACTCATCACATCCCCATCACTGTGCCTTCCCTACCCTACCCCTGCACATCCTTACTCACACCAACTTACCTTGCACCTCCACCCATCCCTCTCTATCTACATTATCACTTCCCCATCTCACTAGCCACCCCTCACACTCACCCTCATCCTAGTGCAATCATACCAACTAACAACACACAAGGGTAGGCACTTGGGTGTTTTAGGCAATGTTCATGTGAAGTTTCTGTTATTTTTTTTATTCGTTCATGAGATATGGGCTTTGCTGGCAAGGCAAAACATTGAAACCTTTATTTTCAACACTTTCCGCTCTTGGACAGATTTTTGTGCACCTTTGAAAGTGGCTTAGTGAGTTGCAGTGAATGGCGAGACATAACGGTACCCCCCACAATGGTGATGAGTGTGAAAGGAATGGTTTGGGCATTGTAGGGACGCTTTATGGTGTTGGTGTTGGTGTGGGGTGGTGCCAACCTGGTGTATCATGTGGCAGCCAGGGTGTACAGCGTCAAGTGAAGTAAATCTGGCCATGGTGAGGCCATCCCTGGCCTCCAGGGCAGCAATGTGTCGGATGCTGATGCCCTGTGTCCTTTGCAGCATCAGTTGATTGCAGAGAAGGTTGGTGTTGTTGTTGGTGCTGCTGGTGTGCCTGGTGCTGCTGGTGTTGGGGCTGATCGTGGTGGGATTCTGAGGACCAAGGTGAAAGAGTGTAAATGGCACCCATGCTGATGGAATAGATGGCAGGTAAAGTAGAGATGACGGAAGTGATCTGTCAATGGTGAGACAGGTAATGAGGTCAGACTGGATGGAGACTTGTGTAAAGACTTGCAGCATGGTGAATCTGTTGTGGAAATGCAGTGAGGAAGAGCTTGTGGCTGAGGGAAGATATCTCTGTAAGGTGGGAGCTTTTACTTGACATTTGAAGCTGTCAACTCAACAGCTGATTCAATGGCCACTGAACTCCTGCCTCAGCTTAACAGACGTGGTCCCCGAGGAACGAGGACCCCGTGGGTGAGCACGTAAATCAAAAGGTGAGCTGAAATGTGTTCTTAATGATCTCGAAACAAGGACATAATTAACTGAAATGGGTCCCCCACCACAGGGTGCCGGGTCTGCTCAGTGCTGACAGACCAGACATCATGGAAAAGTGCGTGGCAGTGGGTTCACAGCGGGGTCCCGACCCGCTGGGGGAAAAGAAATGCTTTCCCACCCAACCCACCACCGATCACGCCCGCTGACCCCCCCCCGGAAAATCTCGGCCTGAGTGCCTGAAATGGGAAAGAGCCATTTCCCACCTCCCTGATGAGCAAGAAAGAAAAGAAAATGGCAGATCCAACAGGGTAGCAGAAGTGCTTCTCCGTATTTATAGATACCTTCTCCCCTCACTATATTCCTATATTAAAGCATTCAGCTCTTTAGTATTCTGGAACACCTTCTACTAGCTTTCAAATATATTCTAGAGACTCTGATTATATTGTGCATTTATGTATGCCTGTAAATTGCTGCCTTCAATACCAGGCTTTAAAAAAGAATCAATAAGCCAGCCACTGAGAGGGGTTCTACAGAACAGTCTGCTACTTTAGCGATCAATAGTCTTCCTACTCATAACTCAGAAATACAGCCAAATTCATCATAGCGTCACACATGTACAGTTTAAAAAGTACTCATCAATATTAGTACACTTAACGACTTCTCTAAAAGAGGCAATAGAGGAAAAAAAGAGAACATTCATTTTGAGGCAATTTACATTGTAATGAAGGATAGATTTCCGTGTTACAATTATCACACAGGTAATATTTGAGAATAGTTTCCTGTGCCTTTCTGTTCCAAGTCTTTAAAGGGAAATTGCATGCTATTCAACAGTCACATGATCCCCAAGATGGTGAGCAGAAGCCTACCATTTTATTGTGTTTCGACCACCTGTGTTACTGCTTGGAAAACTACCGATCTAAAGCAACCTGGACACAGGATGCTTTTCTACAGAATTCTCCACAATACATCATCATAAATGGGAATGATGTGCTGCTCAAGAGAGTCCTACACAAAATGTCTGCTCCCGGGCTGCCTCCAACCAACAGTTTATAGACATAAAGACAACAACAAAGAGGACACAGTTCAGTGTGAAGATATCCTCCTTCAACATCAATACCTTTAAATTTTATCGTAAAACATTTCTTAAAAGTTATCACTAGAACGCTTACCCATAACTTATTTCAGCAACTTTATAATCATAAACTTGGAACTCTCAACATAAATTTATCATAGCATCGCACATGCAGTTTAAAACGGGAAAAACAGACATACTCGCATACATTTCCACAAATAGTAAATGAACAGTGAAATTACCTAGTGGCTTGGAGTCTAGATTTGAAAATGGCAGCACTGGTAATTAATCAAACAGAGCCTAGACATAAAATGACTGATGTTTGAGTGATTTTTAAATGAATGCATACAGCTACTTTGAGCTTTTAAATCCAGAAAGCTGCATTATCAAGCACTCCAGTTCTGATGGACTTCACCTTGCAAGTAACCTTGGAGAGCTTAGTATAGCAATCGCCAAAACACACATGACGCAAAACCATTTATAAAAAGATATTTTCCAACTTGGGCAGTGTAATGATAAAGATTCAAACAGACTCAATTAATTGTTATGGTTCTATTGTATGTGTGCATGTCCGAGAAAGAGGGATAGGGGTAATGAACAATGGTATAAAATGAGATGGCACATTCTGTTCTCCCCAACCAACAGCATCAAACAGAAACAAATGCAATTTCCCCCCACCATAGCCCAGCAACATCCCCTGAACATTAAAGCCATCGTTGGAACTTTGCCCAATTTTCTAACCCAGTCAGTCAGTCATTAAAACCTTTAGCCAGGGCTTTGAAAGATTCAATTTTCTTAGATTCTATAACTAAAATGAGGAAAGAATTTTGATCCATTCATGTGGATAAAGCATGAAAGGCTGTTATCTGAACCGTCTGCCACCCAGTTCATGCCCTCCCCCCTCACCCCCAACGCATCTTAAGGCTTTCAAACATTTTATGAAAACCTTATCAGAATGTAATATATCTATCGGTGATGTACTGCTGCACATTTATTGGATTCTTTCCTGCTGGTCAATGGACACAAAGGGTTAAAATTGATTACTGCTAATTGTTTCTGCAAGTTAGAGAATATATATTACGGTCTGATATATCAGAGGCAGTTTTTTTACCTACTTTTTCTGGTTATTGTGGACTTGTAGGTGTCAGCTCCTGTAACAATGTGATGGCCACCATCCTTGGATAGGGACGTGCCTCACAGATCATTCAAAGTGTTTGGAACACATCAATGGGTTTTAATTACAAGCATCTTGCTGGCCTGCTTACGGTGCGTTTCTTTGGGAAAATTCCATTTACCTGAACGTAGTTCTTAGAGATACAGCTTTAATGTCCTTTGCTCGCGAATATCTTCCAAAGAAGTTTGAAGCCAGATCTTGGATGATATTGCACAAAAATCACAGTCTACAGCTAATACTTAATACTTTTCTATTGGCTGAATTGTATTTAAAATTAACACAGTTCTACAACTATCTTAACACACCACTAACTATGTGCAAGGTTAATCAGAGGACTCTGTGGTATTGGATAGCCACAGAAGCAACAGACTTGTATTTCAAGGATTAATGTTGTGTTGAGAGTTAGCGCAGAGAAAACACTTTTGTTCTTGACATTTTGAAGAGATTAATAAAGCTGTTAAATACATTGTTTGTAGTAAGCATTCTTTATTTACCTGTTCAATAACCTGTCGAGTGGTTAATAGTCTAAGGTGTGGTTTACTAGAATTTATATACTTCTGCATAATGAAGACAAGATCATGTGGCAGCACATGATACACACTTTGAGGTGGAGTACAGTGTCATGGGTTCTCTATTTGACTTCTGAGTCTCACTGTATTTACCTAGATACAGGACAGATAAGCAGCACCCTGGGTGGTAAAGGACATAAAGACTGCTTAAAAGGTCGACTATTGGACGCTGAAACCAAGGAAATAGCTTGCCTAAAAATCCCAAAATGTTTCTCCATCTAGAATATATTTTAAACTGGCAGAATAGCTTATGGTTCAAATATAATGCATTATATTTCCTGTGCCAGACTTTAGCAATACATTTTGTTATTGGAATTTTTGTTATATAAATGTTCACAATTCTGAAACTATCTTAACTCACCTCTAACTATGCACTCTCACAAATCTACCAGAAATGAACTTAATCAAATCGCTCAGAAACAAGTCAAAAATCCATTCAGCCACCATATACAGGAAACTTTTGTTTATCCGGCACCCAAATATCCGGAATTCTCGCTTAACCGGCAAAAATCATCCTCCGAAAACTCCTCTCAAATAACCGGCAATGTTGCCGAGTCGCAGTCGAGTCTCCGCGAACGCCGAGTACTCCGAAAACTCCTCTCAAATAACCGGCAATGTTGCCGATCCCGAGTCCGAGTCCGAGTCCGCGAACGCCGATTTAGTCAGTAGGGGTAGTTTTCAAAAGTACCCAAATACTGTATACTGCACATTTCTTGATTTATTTATTTTTCTTTGTTAAAAATAGCCTCGGTAGATATAACTCTCCGTTATCCGGTACTTTCGATAAACCGGCACCACGCCGGTCCCGTCGGTGCCGGTTAATAAAGAGTTTCCTGTATCTCCTCAGTAACTGAAATGTCTAACTGTCAAAGTAAGGTTTGTAGCATAATTAAAAACAAAGAATTCAATATTTCTGAACATAATTACAAACACTACTATTAACAATTTTATTTTGTATCTTTGAGTACCTTCATTGATCCTTTTACTAGAAGGTCTCGTTGAAACGTATAAAATTCTGACAGGGCTAGACAGACTGGATGCAGGGAGGATGTTTTCCCTGGCTGGGGGGGTATAGAACGAGGGGGTCACAGTCTCAGGATACGGGGTAGGACATTTAGGACTGAGTTGAGGAGAAATTTCTTCACTCAGAGGGTGGTGAACCTGTGGAATTCTCTACCACAGAAGGCTGTGGAGGCCAAGTCACTGAATATATTTAAGAAGGAGATAGATAGATTTCTAGACACAAAAGGCGTCAAGGGGTATGGGGAGAGAGTGGGAATATGGTATTGAGATAAAGGATCAGCCATGATCATATTGAATGGCGGAGCAGGCTCGAAGGGCCGAATGGCCTACTCCTGCTCCTATTTTTTTTTCTATGTTTCTAGGTCTAAGCCTCTCTCAAAAGCTTGGGCTTGGACTCGCAATTGTATGTCAGATAAAGTCTGAGTGTGTGCCTTGCGCACAATTTCCATAATGAATCAGTAGGATTCATTAGCCAGGGTTATCTGCTTCTGTGCTTGTCAAACTATGATTTTCCATCCATTAAAAAGTAAGCAGGAAGTAAATGGCGGGCTAACAAGCAGAATATCCCAGCTTCTCAGAACAAGCAGAAGGAAAGGTCTCATCATGTTGTTGAATGGTTTGGGGGTTTCAGTTTTTCCAAATGATTTGAAAACATGCTGTAGAAGGAACTGTTCAGGTAAAGTTTTCCCATCAATTGCTTCATTTTTAAAGTTCGGGGAGAGGACATGGCCTAGATTTTCTAATTGGTTATGCCAGATATCATTCAATGAGGGAGGGAGGGAGAGAGAGAGAGAGAGAGAGAGAGAGAGAGAGCGTTGCACATGCAAAGAATCACTTGCACTTGATTGGTTCAAATATTCTCTCAAAACAGCAACAAATCTCAACTGAAAACACAACTACCAATGAGCATCGTAAGAAAAAGTACAAAAACAGAAAGCCAGTCATTTCCTGCTAGTTGCTCTGACCTTGATAACTTGGTCTCTTCCCAAGTAGGAGCTGGTGTTCTATATGCAAGTTGCCAATCTACAAAGTTCACCTAGAGACTGCAATTAGCTTTTGACCTTAAGATATACCCATTTAGAGCACTTAACAGTGACAGCCTTAAGGCAACAAGTTATACAGAGCTACACTTTAGCAGCTGTATAACTTGACGTGTCCTTTTAAGCCACAAATGCAAATTGCGGTAAATAGGTACATCCTGAGGTCAAAGGCGAACCGCTGGCCTAATGAAACAGCATATCCTCCAACTTGCCCTGAACAAAGACATGGGAGATTCACCAGCAAATAAACAGAATAGATTCCTCCCCATGTAATGAAAAAGCAAAGAAAATGCCAATCAGATCCACTACACGCACACTGATACAAATATGGACACAATGGGGGCGGGGGGGGGATGTTAACCCCAAAAAACGGGTGGGTTGGGGTCGGGTTCGGAGGTTAAAGCATTAAATATTTATCCTTCAATTAACCTCACTAAAACAGATTATCTGGTCATTATCACATTGCTGTTTGTGGGAGCTTGCTGTGCACAAATTGCCTGCCGCGTTTCCTACATTAAAACGGTGACTACACTCAAGTACTCCATTGGCTGTAAAGCATTTGGGACGTCCGATGGTTGTGAAAGGCGCTATAACAATGCAGGTCTTTTCTTTCTTAAAAATCTGAATCCCGACCCCAACCCGACCACTTACCATATTAATGGAGGCGGGACGGGGGGCGGGCAGGCAACCCGTTCCCAGGATGTGGGTTGGCACTTTAAATATGATAATGAGGCTAGAAGCCTCAGGCTGTCGAGGGCTCCCGGGCCTCAGGAATCCCAGCAGCTGCAGCAAGGCGAGGACAGCCACAGGGAGCACACCTTGTGGGCCGGGGGGAGCAGGAGTGCTTCCTCCCGGCCCCCCAAGCTCCCTCACCATCAACTCCCCGCCATACAAACACCCCTCCCCCACTCAGGTCAGGGATCGGACACCCCCGGGATTGGGGTTCGGATCCCAGGATTGGACCCCCGGGGTTGGGGCTCGCACCTGCCTGAGGTTGCAGCCTCTTGTCCAGCATTCCCCACCCGACTTGAAGCCAGCCTGTCAAACAGGCGGACATCTGGGCAGGCAACCTACCCGTGACATCACATAGGATTACATAGGATATACGGCACAGAAACAGGCCATTCGGCCCAACCAGTCCATGCCGGGGTTTATGCTCCACTCGAGCCTCCTCCCATCTCTCCTCATCTAAATTTATCAGCATAACCCTCTATTCCCTTCTCCCTCATATGCTTGTCTAGCCGCCCCTTAAATACATCTATACTATTCGGTTCAACCACTCCCTGTGGTAGCGAGTTCCACATTCTCACCACTCTTTGGGTAAAGAAGTTCCTTCTGAATTCCCTATTGGATTTCTTGATGACTATCTTATATTGATGGCCTCTAGTTATGCTCTTCCCCACAAGCGGGAACATTTTCTCTTTATCCACTCTAATCAAAACCTTTCAAAATTTTAAAGATCTCTATTAGGTCACCCCTCAGCCTTCTTTTTTCAAGAGAAAAGAGACCCAGCCTGTTCATCCTTTCCTGATATCTATACCCTTGCATTTCTGGTATCATCCTTGTAAATCTTCTCTGCACCCTCTCCAGTGCCTCTATATCCTGTTTATAATATGGCGACCAGAACTGTACGCAGTACTCTAAGTGTGGTCTAACCAAGGTTCGATACAGGTTTAGCATAGCTTCCCTACTTTTCAATTCTATCCCTCTAGAACTAAACCCTAGTGCTTGTTTTTTTTTTAATGAGAAGTCGCACAACACCAGGTTATAGTCCAACAGTTTTATTTGAAATCACGAGCTTTCGGAGTGCTGCTCCTTCGTCAGGTGAAGTGAAGAAGGAGCAGCGCTCCGAAAGCTCGTGATTTCAAATAAAACTGTTGGACTATAACCTGGTGTTGTGCGACTTCTCATTTTTGTCCACCCCAGTCCAACACCGGCATCTCCGCATCATGTTTTTTTTATGGCCTTGCTAACCTGTGTCGCAACTTTGGGATTTGTGTATTTGTACTCCGAGATCCCTTTGTTCCTCTATCCCACCTAGACTTGCACCCTCCAAGTAATAAGTGACCTCCCTATTCTTCCTACCAAAATGGAATACCTTACATTTGTCTGTGTTGAACTTCATTTGCCAATTATATGCCCAATCTGCAAGTTTATTAATGTTCGCCTGTAATTTGTTGCAGTCCTCCTCAGTATTGACTATCCCCCCAATTTGGCGTCATCCGCAAATTTAGAAATTGTGTTTTTGATTCCCAAGTCTAAATCATTAGTGTAAATTGTGAACAGCAGTGGTCCCAACAATGATCCTTATGGAACATCACTACCCACCTTCTGCCACTGTTAATAGTTACCCTTTACTCCTACTCTCTGCTTTTAGTGATTTTAAAACTCCCAGCGTGTGGGGAAACATGGACTTCCAGGTCCGCCACCCCCCCCCCTCCCCTCCACCCCCCTCTCCGAATTCTGTGTTCCTACAAATATTATTCTAATTTGTTCTAAAGGGTAAAACCAGTATTGCACCCAATCTAATCAGCTTCTCGATGGGTGGGTGAGGTTAAAATTGCCCCCAAAGGTTGGCTAATCTGGGACATGAAAATACCACACTGGTTCAGCAAGACGAGTTAAGGCTAATTATTGGATCAGAACAGACTGAGTTTTACGCAGAGTTTGGCTGTGCTGAACCTCTCCTGAGAGGAGTCAATGCCGACACCAGCTGCCAATGTGGGAAAGTGTTCCATTCCCTCGCACCGATATCAACTTTGTGAGGAAAACATTTAGTGCAGCACACGTAGCATCTCTCCAATCAAGGCTGCCTGGATAAAATCTCAAAGTGAGGTACAGTCAGCCTCCCAATTGAGAATTAGAGCCAACCTGCACTGGGAAATTCCAAGCATTTAATGATTCACTCTCGCTGGAGATTTTCCAGGTTTTAATCATTTGTGTTAAAGCCAGAACGGCTGAAAGGTTAGAAGATGTCATGGTCATTCATCAGCTGTGGACTTCCCAGCTGCGTTTGGTTTCTAAATGAGAAGATATCATACTGGTGATAGCACAGAACCCATCACTGTAACTCAGCACTATATAATTGCTGTTTCGGATCTCCTACCCTCTCCTCAGGTACTGACCCACTCCTTATCAAATCTGCCGGCATCACCCACCTCCTCAAAAACCCACACTTGACCCTTCTGTCTTAACCACTGCCCCATTTCCAACCTCCCTTTCTTCTCGAGAGGCTGTGAACGTGTTGTCGCCTCCCAAATCGGTGCCCAACTTTCCCGCAACTCCATGTTTGAACCTTTTCAATCAGGTTTCCGCCCCTTCCACAGCACTAAAACAGCCCTAATCAAAGTCACAAATGACATCCTATGTGACTGTGACTGTGGTGAACTATCCCTCCTCATCCTTCTTGACCTATCTGCAGCCTTTGACATGGTTGACCACACCAACCTCCTCCAACACCTCTCCTCCATTGTCCAGCTGAGTGTGAATACCCTTTCACCCATCACCTTTGTGCTCGCTGACCTTCATTGGCTCCCATCCCCGAACGCCTCGGTTTTAAAATTCTCCTCATGTTCAAATCCCGCCATGGCCTTGCCCCTTCCTATCTCTGTAACCTCCTCCAGCACTACAACTGTGAGAAATCTGCGTTCTTCCAATTCTGGCCTCTTGTGCAGCCTAAATTTCCTTTGCCCACCACCCCACCATTGGCGGCCGTGCCTTCAGCGGTCTAGGCCCTAAGCTCTGGAATTCCTTCCCTAAACCTCTCTGTCTCTCCACCTCTAAGACCCTCCTTAAAACTTACCTCAACCAAGCTTTTGGTCACCTGTCCTAATGTCTTCTTAGGCTCAGTGTCAATTTTTGTCTGATTATGCACTTGTGAAGCGCCTTGGGATGTTTTACTATGTTAAAGATGCTATATAATTACAAGTTGTTGCTGTTGTAGAGCCACTCTAGTGATGCCACTAAATAAGCCAACTGCACCTGGTAGCAACTCCTGTCATTTCAATGGGGGCCACAATTTTGGAGCAGTTGGACAAGCCTGGTAGCCAATCCAGAACCACCTGACACTGGAAAGAAACTACTGCTGGCACAGCATGCAGCTGTACCCAGATAGGAGCATATGTTCTCATGATTGAGCAGTTGATTAGCCATTGCAATGGTTTCACCTCCATTGAAGTGAATAAAACCATGACCTGCCCTGATGGCTCTAGCACAACCTCAAGCAACCCAATATAAGAACATAAGAACATAAGAAATAGGAGCAGGAGTAGGCCAATCGGCCCTTCGAGCCTGCTCCGCCATTCAATAAGATCATGGCTGATCTGATCCTCACCTCAAATCTAAAGAACACAAGAAGTAGGAGCAGGACCCGGCCACTCAGCCCCTGGGCCCGCTACGCCACCCACAGGGCCTCGACCGATCCGAACTCAGCCTCATGTCCAATTTCCTGCCCGCTCCCCGTAACCCCTAATTCCCTTTACTTCTAGGAAACTGTCTATATCTGTTTTAAATTTATTTAATGATGTAGCTTCCACAGCTTCCTGGGGCAGCAAATTCCACAGACCTACTACCCTCTGAGTGAAGAAGTTTCTCCTCATCTCAGTTTTGAAAGAGCAGCCCCTTATTCTAAGATTATGCCCCCTAGTTCTAGTTTCACCCATCCTTGGGAACATCCTTACCGCATCCACCCGATCAAGCCCCTTCACAATCTTATATGTTTCAATAAGATCGCCTCTCACTCTTCTGAACTCCAATGAGTAGAGTCCCAATCTACTCAACCTCTCCTCATATGTCCACCCCCTCATCCCGGGGATTAACCGAGTGAACCTTCTTTGTACTGCCTCAAGAGCAAGTATGTCTTTTCTTAAGTATGGACACCAAAACTGTATGCAGTATTCCAGGTGCGGTCTCACCAATACCTTATATAACTGCAGCAATACCTCCCTGTTTTTATAATCTATCCCCCTAGCAATAAAAGCCAACATTCCGTTGGCCTTCTTGATCACCTGCTGCACCTGCATACTAACTTTTTGATTTTCTTGCACTAGAACCCCCAGATCCCTTTGTACTGCAGTACTTTCCAGTTTCTCGCCATTAAGATAATAACTTGCTCTCTGATTTTTCCTGCCAAAGTGCATAACCTCACATTTTCCAATATTGTATTGAATCTGCCAAATCTCCGCCCACTCACCCAGCTTGTCTATATCCCCTTGTAGGTTTTTTTATGTCCTCCTCACTTTCTACTTTCCCTCCCATCTTTGTATCATCTGCAAACTTTGATATGTTACACTCGGTCCCTTCCTCCAAATCGTTAATATAGATTGTAAAGAGTTGGGGACCCAGCACCGACCCCTGCGGAACACCACTGGCTACTGGTTGCCAGTCTGAGAATGAACCATTTATCCCAACTCTCTGCTTCCTGTTAGATAACCAATCCTCCACCCATGCCAGAATATTCCCCCCAATCCAGTGATTTTTTATCTTGAGCAATAATCTTTTATGTGGCATATGTGTTGATAGCACAGAAAAGCTCACAGTTGACCACACGATATGACAAGCAGTGATACGTAGTGGTGTCAGCCAATATTGGCACGGTTGCATAGATCAATTTTAATGAGTAACAGCGGCAATAGAAACTTCAATAGCAAGCAGCTTCTTAACTAATATAAGCTGTTAAAGAGAGCTTGCATATCTCATCCTGATAATCAACAAAACTCCAACCGCTCCAACACTTTAGTCTTAATTCAGAACAGCTTGTAGCATTTTGCCATTTTGTTTGCATGATCCTTTGATTGGGGCAGGTTCAGCCCAAGAACTCGGCAGATTACAGGGGTGTGTATCTTCACCTGTTCCTCATGTACTTAGACCCAGAGCGCTGGCAATGCCGAGGGCCACATGTCACTGATGTTTGCCCAATAAATATTTTTCTTTAGGGAAGAACTGCAAATGAACAATGTTAAAGGCACCGCCCAAATAATCAACATACATAACTCTTTGACAACTAGCAGGACTGTATACCACAGAAGGCATGCCTTGTCTAGATTAAGAGCCACTGCCCCCGAAAATATGTACTAGCCTTAAATTGATTCAGAGGAAATTTATCTAGCTTTTTTAATGTTTAAAAATAATTTGCCCTTGGATAACACAATGTTGTGGTTTGAGCTCTATTCTGAATAAACAAGGTCTGCATACAGTGGATTTCCTCTTGAAAACTGAAAGTATGTTTTTTTTCCCCTCCCAGTCTACAAAATGATGGCCGGGGGGGGAGAAGATGAGTGCAAAGAATCAAAACCAAAACTCTTTTCACACAAGTGGGATCATATTTCATATCACGTCACCTCCTCTTCTCCACATTACCATATATGCTTAGGGATCTTTTCACGACGCATTGAGCACAACTGCTGGTGCCAATGATAATTTTTTTTCAAACAATATTTGACTATAATAGGTGATAGCATGGTTCGTAACAAACTGCAGATTATCACTTGGTAAAAGTAGAAGCTACCTGCATGAAGACAAGTTACTAGTAGACAAGTGTTAGTTAAAAGGGGAAAAGAACACATTCCTTTGGCCTGAATCTCATCTCCACTCCTGGTTATCTCACCTATAGTGACAACGTGATCACATTTCCCCCTGCCCCTTACTCTCTTTCACCTTTCACCTGTTTCACCCCCCATTGTCTTCTTGGCCTAGGGTCACCAACCCTCCAGGAGTCTCCAGGAATTAAAGATTAATCTCCTGGACACTGCTGCGAGCAACCTAGAAGAAAAATCATAGGTATTTAAAAAAAATTGTGCGTTTTTCTACCCCCCCCCCCCCCATTTTCTTTGAACGCTTTTGTTTATTCACTATAAGAAATATTGGAGATGGCAAAAAAGGTTATTTGACTGAGCGGGCCAGTTGAAGGCAGGAGGTGAGGTGATGAAGCCTCCAAGAACACCTCCAACCAGAGTTGGCAACCCTATCTTGCCCTACAGTGCCAAAAGGGAGAGGATCCCCCTTCGATGCAGGGCCTCGTTGTGAGCAAGCATGGACCACCATTTCAGATGTGCTCTCAAGTCGCTGTGTGGCACAATTCGCGGCAGTTTGGAACGTAGCCCAAAGGGAGGCTGTGCTGCGGACCGACCTTGGCCTCCTTGCGAAGGAGTTGCGATAATGAGATCTTATGCCAAGGATTCACAAAGTTTGGGTGAGCCCACCGCTTACCTTCCCCATATGAAAAGGATGCATCACTAGTGCACTTCCCTGGCCTGCTGAAGTGGGCACCTTAAAGCTAATTTACCTTTGCCATAGTGATGTGTGTGTATTTTTTTTTTAAGAAGAATCCCTGATAATGAGCTCATTTAGCTCCCTGCACAAGTTTCTTATGCTGTGGAGAGTGTTATATTGACACTGTTTAGCGCACTTTCGTACAGTTGTGGACCAACCAGCAGTCATTTAAGAGCTACTGCCTTGCAGCAAATTTCATTGCCAGCCAATAGCACTCTCAGTATAGCTCCCATTGCTTGTTTTCCAGGTGCTGGGAGCCTAGCCTTACAATTTTCAGTGAGGCCATTCCTTCCCACTGCTCGAGCAGGTGTGACTACAGGCCTGCCCAAGCCAAAAGTTGCCAATGTAACAATATCAAGGCTGATATTTCTTACTTTCTCTTTTCTGCATCATAATTTTAGTCTCCAACTAGACAATCTCTCATGGCACTGCACACACAGAGTCAAGACCAATTGCAGTCTTCAGATGAAGCAGGGTTAGAGGGCAGCGGATAATTGGACCAAGCAAGTTGGGAAGTAGAGTTGATTGTACAATAGGCATTTCTCTATAGTACAGGGTGAGGGGCTGGGAGGCTCAATACTGAGGCACTACAGTGACACCACCGGGGAGAGCATATAATTGCAGTTTGGTAAGTTTAGATGGGCAGTTTGCATTATAAATCTGGACATAGGAATTAATAATGGAAAATGTTGATACAGGAAAGGCACGCAGACAAGACTTTTATTACACAAATTGTTCTAGTTGGCCCCTGAGGCAGAGGCTCCACAGTTAAACAGTCCTATATTCTACATTAGCAGTTCTAGGAGAGCAGCTTTGGAACAAACTACCTGCCTCTTGATTTTCCCTCTCTGCAAACCCAAAGGTTACCCTCTGGGACACAACAAATTTATTTTCAAACCAGATAGTTCCCGCTATAAATGCAGAGGAGTCCACAAAATGCCATCGTATTTTCAAAGCAATCTGACCAATAACAGAACTCAGCCTCCTAGAGAAGCAAGCAATGTCCAAGTATTAAACACCATGGCCAATAATATTGCACTGATAAAATAGGCTGTTATGTACTTTGTACTGCAGCTTAATCTAATAATGCACATAGCACCTATATTTAGCAATTTATAACCAGGAAAGGTGACAGCTGTTTAAGGCATTAGAGTTTTAGCTCATCCTTTCAAGAGATTATATTAACCAGCACACAAATTAGAAACTTAGGCCTGGAAATTCCCGAGGCTGGAGGGGGCATAATTCACATTTACTCCCGGGAGACAGAATGGAATATGGATCCTGGCTCTGCTGGGATTGGGATTTCACCCCATTTGAACCAGACTTTTTAATTCCAGTCATTTTTTTTTGGGGGGGGCGCAGATTTTCCACCCACATTCTCACCCCCACCCCCACAGCAAGGTGGTGTGTCCAGGAAATTCCACCCTTTACACCCATAAAAAGCCTCACGCCAGTTGAAATCTGGTATGGATCCCTTCTAAAGGCCCCAAAACTTTGCAAAAATAATGTAACTGGTCCTGAAGGGGTTACCTTCTGTGGTTGGAGTAGGTCAAGTGGGAGCTGAAGACTTTCAAAATAAATAGTTATTTTCCCAGCACATTTGGAGCTCCAGAGGATTCCACTCCACCTTACAATGAAGGATCAGTTTGAGCCATGGCGAAATTCGGGACAGGGTCTTCCGCTTTGCCTGAGGGCGAGCGGCCGGACAGACGGTTGGAGTGGGGATTCTGTTCCGCCACACTTTCACTGTCCAAGCTGGGCCCCAAGAACTTGCAGGTTTTAAGCTATTTTTTTTTAAAGTTTGAACTGTTGGAGGATACAATGAGACCTTCAGAAATGTAATTGGCAATGCAAAGGTTGCTGTTACAACTTTACAACTGCCAGTATATTGCACCTTATAAAGAAATAAAGATTTGCCTTTATATAGCACCTGTCACGATCTCAGGACTCCCCAAAGCGCTTTACAGCCAAAAAGGAACTTTTGAAGCGTAGTCACTGTTGTAATGTAGGAAACGCGGCAGCCAATTTGCACACTGCAAGGCCCCACAAACGGCAATGAGACAACGACCAGATAATCTGTTTTTAGTGATATTCATAAGTAGTTGTTTATACAAGCAGCAATGCAATATATCCAGGATGAGAAAAAAAGCCCACCAGGCCCATACGTGCTGGCCTCCGTCCCTCGGACCCCCGCGTACCAACCATCCCTCTTCTCCCTGCCCTCTCCCCTCCTGCGGGTTCTTGAAGGACCACAAATGTATCCGTCTGGAGCCAGTACACAGAGGCTTAAACTGGGCAGATGATATCCTTTGGAAACCTTAAGAAAAACTTTGAAAACCTCCTTGCTAACTGCAGTGTTAAAAACAAATACATTTCAAAGAGAGGGAGAGTAATTGGATTCCTTAGCCGACCAAGTGAATACAGTCTTTACAGGATTTGTGTGTGCGAGTGTGCGATGTCGGGCGGGGTGGGGGGGGGGGGGGGGGGGGGGAGGGATGGGGTGGGGTGAAGATGATGGCTTCAGTCGTCCCACTGTTTAGCTGGAGGAAATTGCTGTCCATCCAACATTGGATATTAGACAAGTAATCTGATATCACAGATGTGGAGATGCCGGTGTTGGACTGGGGTGGACAAATGTGAGAAGTCGCACAACACCAGGTTATAGTCCAACAGCTTTATTTGAAATCACAAGCTTTTGGAGCGCTGCTCCTTCGTCAGGTGAAGTGAAGAGATGTATATAGATAGGCACAGCATATATAGTCAGAGAACACTGCCAGATGATTACAGTTAATCTTTCTAACTGCCCTTTATCACACCTCGGCAGAGAGATAATCACGGCAATCAAAGGTGTGGATGGTGTCCAAACAGGTCAGTCAGGAAAACATTACATCAAAGACAATGGGGTGGGGTCACAAGGGGTCAAATGTGGCAGATGCTGGGGTCTGTATGGAAAACAAAAAACTTTTTTTTGCTGGAAATCACAGTGGGTCCAGCCGCATCTGTGTAGAGAGAACAGTGTTCTCTGACTATATATGCTGTGTCTATATGCATCTCTTCACTTCACCTGATGAAGGAGCAGCGCTCCGAAAGTTTGTGATTTCAAATAAAGCTGTTGGACTATAACCTGGTGTTGTGTTATATCACAGAGACAGTGTTAAATCTCTAAAATCTTCCAGTTCTGACAAAAGGTCACCAACGTGAAACATTAAGGGCTGGATTTTCATTGACCCGTGGAGGCGGGTTTGGAGGCATGTGGGGGGGTTAAAATTGCAAAAACTGGCGGGCGGGCACAAGTCCGCCTCCACGCAATTTTCATTAAATCGTGTCTGCTGGTCCCGACTCCATCCCGCCTCTAAGAGGCGGGATAGGCTGTTAAGGCCCTTAACAAGCACTAAATTGCCATTTTGAAAGGCCTTTGTGATTTTAACCCTTGTTCTACGTGAAGCACGCCTGTTCTGAACCACGAATGTGAAACCTGGTGGGGAGCACGGCTGGCTGGCTATGGGGATGGAGAGGAGACATATCTGGGAGTGGTGTAAAAATATCTGGGAGCAGACTTAGGACTGCTGCTGTTCATTTTGCAGGTCCTCTCACAGCAAAGGCCAGGCAGTCTTTGAAGACCTTAAATGCAGCAGCAATGATGACATCATCAAAGGCGACTTTCAGACTGAAACCACTAATTGGTTCATGGGTTCCCACATGCTGGAACTCAATTGCCCAATTAGGTGAAAATTGCATCAATCTCCCACATCCAATTGCAGTCGGGTGGATAACACGACCCCAACCCGCCCCAGTATCAAAATCCAGCCCTAACTGTTTCTCTCTCCACAGATGCTGCCTGACCTGCTGAGTATCTCCAGCATTTTCTGCTTATATTTCAGATTTCCAGCATCGGCAGTATTTTGTCTTTGTACTTATGACTATACCGGCTTAATAGTTTAGTCTGTGGCAAAAAAGTCCACTATTTCATGTCTCTCCACTACTAAAGTTATTCCCTCCCCACACCACCCCAAATCGTAGTCAACCAATCAGTCCCTGTACACAACTCTTGCTAACTTCAGCCCTCATCGTACCTATTGCAATTAATATTGAAACCTTCCTGTTCAGGCGACAGTCAGCCAAAGAAAAAAGAAAGACTTTCATTTATATAGCGCCTTTCATGAAATTCCAAGGCACTTTATAGCCAATTAAGTACTTTTTTGAAGTATAGTCACTATTGTAATATAGGAAATGCAGCAGCTAATTTGCCTACAGCAAGCTCCCATAAACAGCTATGTGATAATGACCAGATAATGCTTTTAGGTGTTGGTTGAGGGATAAGTTTTGGCCAGGACACCGGGGAGAACTACCTTGCTCTTCTTCGAAATAGAGTCATGGGATCTTTTATGTCCACCCGAGAGGGCAGACGGGGCCTCGGTTGAAGGTCTTATCTGAAAGACAGCACCTGCAACAGTGCAGCATTTCCTCCACACTGCACTAGAGTGTTAACCTAGATTTTGTGCTCAAGTCCCTGAAGGAGGGCTTGAACCCACAACCTTCTGACTCAGAGGGGAGAGTGCTACCACTAAGCCACAGCAAATACCTGTTGTATTTTTTCTGCACAAAGTACTTGAGGTGGGTAGTTAGGAATCTAGAGCAAATAAACATATTAGCTGAAGAGGAAGTAGAAGATTGGCTTCAGAAGAGTTCAAAAACTCTCGAATAAAACGGAGTGTTTTATAGGGGTTGTCTGAACCCAGTTATTAAATTACAATCTTGTACTAAATGCTCTGCTATCCCAAAATATGCAAGTGCCAATAAATATATATTAGGAATCTACTCAATACACTTGCATCATCCAGACATGGGTTCGGCTTCCACATTTTATATAGAGTCTACAGCACAGAAACAAGCCATTCGGCCCAACTGGTCTATGGCGGTGTTTATGCTCCACACGAGCCTCCTCCCACCCCTCTTCATCGAACCCTATCAGCACATCCTTCTATTCCTTTCTCCCTCATATACTTATCTAGCTTCCCTTAAATGCATTAGCTTCTTCTTAAATGCATGTATGCTGATGATACCCAGCCTCACCTCTCTACCACCGCTCTTGACCCCTCCACTGCCTCTGTGCTATTAGATTACTTGTCTAATATCCAATGTTGGATGAACAGCAATTTCCTCCAGCTAAACAGTGGGACGACTGAAGCCATCATCTTCACCCCATCCCTCCCCCTCAATCCAACAAACTCTGTACCCTCACCACCCACTCCTTCCCCCTCCCTGGCCACTGTCTCAGGCTGAACCAGACTGTTCAACCCCCAAGCTGAGCCTCTGATCCTATATCCTCGCCATCACAAAGACCGCCTACTTCTACCTCCGTAACATCATCTGCCTCTGCCCCTACCTCAGCCCATCTGCCGGCGAGACCCTCATCCAAGCCCTTGTCACCTCCAAACTTGACTATTCCAGTCTTCTGCTGGCCAGCCTCCCATCCTCCACAAATGTCAGCTGACCCAAAACTCTGCTGTTTATCCTATCCTGCACCAAGTCCCACTCATCCTTGCGGACCATACATTTATCCAGCTCCTCAACACTACAAATTTAAAATTCCCCTCCAGGACCTCGCCCATCCCCAATTCTGTAAGCTCCTCCAGTGCTACAACCCCTCACCCCTGAACTCCATTCCTCTCACTCTAACCTCTGAGCATTATCCCCTCCCTTCAGCCATCTGAGCTCCTTCTCTGCCTCTCCAAACCTTCCCCACCCCCACCCAAGGCCCTCCTTAAAACCCACCTCTTTGACCAATCACCCAAATATCTCCTCTTTAACTCAGTGTCCATCTTTTGATTAGACCTCAATGACGCACTTTGGGGAATTTATTTTTTTACATTAAAGGCGCTGTATAAACGCAAGCTGCTGGTGTTACCTACAATGGGGACATCTGACCAAATGAGACACAGTATCTCCAGCATGTTATGATGTTGGGTCGCCATCAACTTCCGAGAGTGAGAGATTCTGGTCAAACCATACTGGCAACATACCCAGGTTAACATAAATAAGTAAGTACTCTACATTGGGGAGACCAAACGCAGATTGGGTGACTGCTTTGCAGAACACCTCCGTTCAGTCCGTAAGGGGGACCCCGAGCTCCCGGTCGCCTGTCACTTTAATTCACCGCTTCACTCCCACTCTGACCTCACCGTCCTCGGCCTATTACACTGTTCCATGGAAGCGTAGCGTAAGCTCGAGGAACAGCACCTCATCTTTCGTTTAGGCACGCTACAGCCCTCTGGACTCAATATCGAGTTCAACAATTTTAGATCATAACCTTAGCCCCATCACATTTATATTTTATTTTCTCATCCACCCTTTTATTTGGCTCCCCCCCCTTTTTTTTTCCTCCTAGAAGCTGGCAGCTGTCCTTCATTCTGCCATTGCATTTCACACTTCTTTCAGCCTTAACCTGTCACATTAACACCACCTCTTGCCTTGATATCTCTTAATGTTTCTTAATGTCTCTTAATCTCTCCTTTTGTTCTTTTATCCCCTCCCCCTTTTCCTAGCTTTATCCTTGCTTTAAATCTATTTGATTTCCTGCTGTCTCCAGTTCTGATGAAAGGTCTTCGACCTGAAACGTTAACTCTGTTTCTCTCTCCACGGATGCTGCCTCGCCTGCTGAGTTTTTCCAGCGTTTTCTGTTGTTATTTTGGATTTCCAGCATCTGCAGTATTTTGCTATCATATTAGTGTTTGGTTCACTGCCACCTCTCTTCTAGGAATGCCCACCTTGAAGAAGTTCTGCTCTTCTCTTCGACGGGACCTCCGTTTGTCTCTTCAACTTTGTTCAAATTCACTGCTTTCAGTTTCCCTTCTCGTGTTTGATCAGGTATCTGCCAAGACTCGGTTTCACAGCCACATTACTTTCCTCAGCAACTGTCTCCGGTTCCGTCTTATTCCACGTGGATTCCAACTCAACTTCCACCCTTCGTGTTTCGGATCCACCCAGGATTACAAATATCTCCAAGATATTCATCGTTCCTCGAACTACTGCTCTCGCCGCATCTTGAGTTCCACGCTCAACGCCATGCGGCGCCACATGAACACTCTCGACCTCTCTCTTCAGCAGCACCGACGCACTCTATCTCAAAGCTGTCCGGGTCCACAGTTCCATTTCATCCTTCGACTCATCCGACGCTTCAACAAAAAACTTTTTTTCTTCCTTTCTGATGTCAAGGATCGCAAGCTTCATCAACTCTTGAACACCAACGTCCCTCCGGAACCTTCTTCCCCTTCACTTTCCTCTGACCCCCCTTCTCCCAATCTCACCCTCTGCCGTGTTTTCACTATCCCTTCTGACCTTCCCCTTTCTGACCCCGAACGATCAGTCCTCAGCAAAGGCCTGAGCTTCATCCCCTTACACCCCCACCTCAATGAATTTCGAGCTCGGCACGATGCTGAGCTCTTTTTCCGCTGCCTTCGCCTCCGTGCCCGCTTCTCTGGCCAGGAGTCTTCCCCCCATACGGCTGACCCTTTCTCCCGCTTTCAGAATTCCCGTTCTACCTGGACCCCTCCCTCTGGCCTCTTACCCTCTCTAGATCTTTTCATTGCCAACTGCCGGCGTGACATCGGCCGTCTCAATTTCTCTGCTCCCCTCTCTCACTCCAACCTACCTCCCTCTGAACTTGCAGCACTCTATTCCCTCAGATCCAACCCCGACATTGTCATTAAACCTGCTGACAAGGGTGGTGCTGTTGTTGTTTGGCGTACCGACCTCTACCTAGCGGAAGCTGAACGCCAACTCTCCGACACCTCCTCCTACCTCCACCTGGACCATGACCCCACTACCGAACATCAAACCACCATTTCCAAGACCGTCACTGACCTCATCTCCTCTGGAGATCTTCCCCCCACGGCCGCCAACCTCATAGTTCCCCAACCCCGCACAGCCCGCCTCTACCTCCTTCCCAAGATCCACAAACAGGACTGCCCCGGTAGACCCATCGTTTCAGCCTGTTCTTGCCCCACGGAACTTATCTCTTCCTATCTCAACTCTATTTTTTCTCCCCTTGTCCAGTCTCTTCCCACCTACATCCGCGACTCTTCCGACGCCCTCCGCCATTTTAACAGTTTCCAGTTTCCCGGCCCCAACCGCCTCCTCTTCACTATGGACGTACAATCCCTCTACACCTCCATTCCCCACCAGGATGGCCTGAGGGCGCTCCGCTTCTTCCTTGAACAGAGGCCCAACCAGTCCCCATCCACCACCACCCTCCTCCGCCTGGCTGAACTTGTTCTCACATTGAACAACTTCTCCTTTGACTCCACCCATTTCCTCCAAATTAAAGGTGTTGCTATGGGTACCCGCATGGGTCCTAGCTATGCCTGCCTTTTCGTGGGATATGTGGAACACTCTTTGTTCCAGTCCTACTCGGGTCCCCTCCCTCACCTCTTTTCCGGTACATTGATTACTGTATCGGTGCCATCTCCTGCTCTCGCCCTGAACTAGAACATTTCATTCACTATGCTTCCAATTTCCACCCTTCCCTCACCTTCACATGGTTCATCTCAGACTCTTCCCTTCCCTTCCTCGACTTCTCCGTCTCCATCTCTGGGGATAGGTTATTGACTAACATTCACTACAAGCCCACTGACTCCCACAGCTACCTGGACTACACTTCCTCCCACCCCGCCTCCTGTAAGGACTCTATTCCATTCTCCCAGTTTCTCCGTCTCCGCCGCATCTGCTCTGATGATGCCACCTTCCATACCAGTGCTTCCGATATGTCTTCCTTTTTCCTCAACCGAGGATTCCCCTCTACCGTGGTCGACACGGCCCTCGACCGTGTCCGTTCTATCTCCCGCACTTCTGCCCTCACCCCTGCCCCTCCCTCCCGGAACCACGATAGAGTTCCCCTTGTCCTCACCTTTCACCTCACCAGCCTCCACATTCAACGGATCATCCTCCGCCATTTCCGCCACCTCCAGCGTGATCCCACCACCAAACGCATCTTCCCCTCACCTCCCCTTTCAGCATTCCGCAGGGACCGCTCCCTCCGCGACACCCTAGTCCACTCCTCTACCACCCCCAGCACCCCTTCCCCTTCGCCCGGCACCTTCCCGTGCAAGCGCAGGAGATGCAACACATGCCCTTATACCTCCCCTCTTCCCACTGTCCAGGGCCCCAAACACCCCTTCCAGGTGAAACAGTGATTTACTTGTACTTCCTGCAATTTAGTATACTGTATTCGCTGCTCACGATGTGGTCTCCTCTACATTGGGGAGACCAAACGCAGATTGGGTGACCGCTTTGCGGAACACCTCCGTTCAGTCCATAAGGGGGACCCCGAGCTCCCGGTGGCCTGTCACTTTAATTCTCCGCTCCACTCCCACTCTGACCTCACCGTCCTCGGCCTATTACACTGTTCCACGGAAGCGCAGCGTAAGCTCGAGGAACAGCACCTCATCTTTCGTTTAGGCACGCTACAGCCCTCTGGACTCAATATCGAGTTCAACAATTTTAGATCATAACCTTAGCCCCATCACATTTATATTTTATTTTCTCATCCACCCTTTTATTTGCCCCCCCCCTTTTTTTTTTCCTCCTAGAAGCTGGCAGCTGTCCTTCATTCTGCCAGTGCATTTCACACTTCTTTCAGCCTTAACCTGTCACATTAACACCACCTCTTGCCTTGAATATCTCTTAATGTTTCTTAATGTCTCTTAATCTCTCCTTTTGTTCTTTTATCCCCTCCCCCTTTTCCCAGCTTTATCCTTGTTTTAAATCTATTTGATTTCCTGCTGTCTCCAGTTCTGATGAAGGGTCCCAGACCTGAAACGTTAACTCTGTTTCTCTCTCCACGGATGCTGCCTCGCCTGCTGAGTTTTTCCAGCGTTTTCTGTTTTTATTATAAATAAGTAAGTGATGTCCATGAAAGGACATCCAGGGTCTGACGAGAGAAAAGTCACGAGTTTCATTATATTGCAGCCCATTCAACGGATTTTAAGGTCACCGAGGAGATGAGTTAAAGATCATGACAAACGAACAGAAAGTTGAAGACAGTCTCAATGTGGGTCATTCGTACTTTGTGGTGTGGATGGGATTAGAAAGCAAGTAGCTCAACTGGGATATGAGGCAACAGGCAGAGGGTTCGAGTGAGAAGAGAAAATTAAGAGAGGCAGATCAGCACAATCCTAGCAGCCAGTCATAAAGCAGCATTAACAGAGATCTAAGAAGGGAAGGAAAAATTTGCAGGACTATCGGAAAGGAAGAGGGGAGCAGGATTAATTGGATAGCTCTTATCAACGGGCCAGCACAGGTACGATGGGCTGAATGGCCTCCTTCTGTGCTGTATAATTCTAAGAACTAATCATACTGGGAAATGGAAATAAATGGGGAGAAGAAAGGAACGTTTTTTCTTATTAAAATGAGTGATAGCGAGTTTGAAATACTGGTAATTACAATACTCAATCAACTAGCTTTCGGTCTTTGATAAAGTGGTTAATTAAACAGTGGTCATGATGCGGAGATGCCGGTGTTGGACTGGGGTGGACAAAATTGAGAGGTCGCACAACACCAGGTTATAGTCCAACAGTTTTATTTTAAATCACAAGCTTTCGGAGTTACAACTCCTTCGTCAGGTGAAGTGAGGAGATACTCACTTCACCTGACGAAGGAGTTGTAACTCCGAAAGCTTGTGATTTAAAATAAAACTGTTGGACTATAACCTGGTGTTGTGCGACCTCTCAATTTAATTAAACAGCACTGGGAAGCTATGCATCCTGACTGTGCAGGAAGAACTATATCCATTAATGCAAAAAGAATGTCTGGTGGTCAAAGCTTTTTAGCCTTTAAGACTGCTTTTATTAATTCACTTTTGCAGTGGGAGTTGAGGGAGCCTCTTTTCTTTCTAATGTGGAGACTGGGACCATAACACGCTCAAGTTAAGCTGGTTAGAACCTGCTCAACTGTTCCTACTACTCAATACACAGCACTTAGAAAGTCTTTTGATTCTTAAATGGTAGACCAACTGCATTCATTTTGACATCAGTAATCAAAGTCATATTTAAAATTGTCTTAATAGTTCCTGACCTCGACATGGATGGACAATATATTCCCCAATCTTTAGTGTTTGTTCAATTCTGCAAGTCAAGAGATGAAGCAACAGAACTTCAAAGATATGTAGGCCCCTGATGGGCTACTAATGGCACTTCTCTTTGGAAACCATTTAGTTGCGCGTACGTCATACGGTATCAGTAAATCTCAGCTGCCTACAAAACCTTTTTAAAATGTCCAACTGCCAGAGATTGCCTTTAATTTGGGTCCTGCCTGCAGTCAGTTTATGCGCAGGGAGAGTACTTTACTATCCATCCACCTGTGCACTGAATTTAATCCACTTGTCACAACAGGAGGTTTGTGCTGACCTCCCGCTTCACAGCCCCAAGCAAAAAGACAGAAACAGGTGGGAGCTCTTAACTCTCAAATTCACAGCATCTTAACTTCCCATCGGCAGTGCACACGAAGCATATTTGAATCCCTCATTTGCTGATATATATAAATAAATAAAAGGACAGAGGTACAGGTAGTCCAGTGGCCATACTCTTGCCTCTGAATCAGAAGATTACAGGTTCAAGGCCCACTCGAGGAAGGGAGAGAGAAAGTCTTAAATTTATATATCGTCTTTCATGACCTCAGGACGTCCCAAAGCGCTTTATAGCCAATTAAGCACTTTTTGAAGTGTAGTCACGGTTGTAATGTAGGAAATACTATGTAAATGTTGTAGCCACTTTGCGCACAGCAAGATCCCACAAAGAGCAACATGATAATGACCAGATAATCTGTTTAATTTGAGTATATTATCTAGGCTGGCACCTCAGTGAAGTACTGGGTGAGTGCTGTGCTGTTGGAGGTGCTGTCTTTTGTACGAGGCAATACATCGAGGTCCAGTTCTCAGTCTCAGGTGGATGTACAAGGTCCCATGGCACTACTCAAAGAAGTGCAGAGAAGTTCTTCCCGGTGTCCTGCCCAACATTTATCCAGCAACCAATAACACGAAAAGAAAAGTTATCTTCTTGCTGTCTGTGGGACCTTGCTTTATGCAAATTGGTTGCCGCATTTCCCTTCATTACAACAGTGATTGCACTTCAGTGATCTTATTGAAACATATAAGATTCTGAGGGGCCTTGACAGGGTAGATGCAGGGAGGATGTCTCCCCTCGTGGGGGAATCTAGAACTAGGGGGCATAGTTTCAGAATAAGGGGTTGCCCATTTAAAACGGAGATGAGGAGGAATTTCTTCTCTCAGGAGGGTTGTCAATCTTTGGAATTCTTTACCCCAGAGAGCTGTGGAGGCGGAGTCATTGAATATATTCAAGGCGGAGATAGACAGATTTTTGAAAAACAGGGGAATCAAGGGTTATGGAGAGCAGGCAGGAAAGTGGAGTTGAGGCCAAGATCAGATCAGCCATGATCTTGATGAATGGCGGAGCAGGCTCAAGGGGCCGAATGGCCTACTCCTGCTCCTATTTCTTATGGTCTTATGTTCAAAAAGTACTTCATTGGCCGTGAAGCGCTTTGGGACATCCTGAGGACATGAACGGCACTATATAATGCAAGTTCTTTCTTATTCTTTCCATTAGGACTCCATTTTGGCCAATTGTTGTTTTTTTTTTAAATTGAGTCATTTACATAGAAAGCTCTTTCTGTGAATTTATTTTCTGGAATCAAAGGCTTCAAGGCAGCTGGAAATCAGAAAACACCTTATACTGAACACCTGAGGGAGAAGTACGCAAAATAAAAACATTGACCTGCCAGGTAGTGAGGGTCACACAAGCCTCCATGATACTTCTGCATTATAATTCATTATATAATGGTTTGGGGAAGACATTTACTAAACTATACGGGTTGGAAGGCAGCGGCAAGGTGGGTGTTAAAACAAACACAAAATTTCTATGATTTCTTTTAATCGGAGCACTCCTTCTTTTGAAAGGACATGCCTTAGATCACTTCATAGAACCCAGAAACAACAGATATTCTTCCAGAGCTAGTCAATTCCGCAATTTGACCAATAAAACCAATTAGTTGGGCTTGCACTTCCAGATGTTCACCGCGATATTGCAGTGAACAGTAGCAAAGTTATTGGGAGACTAGTGACACACAACCGACACTTGGACCCCCTCCCAACTCTCTGTTCCTTTAACTTTGGCTCTTGTACATTCTCCCACACCCCCTGCCCCACCATTGCTTGCCGTGCCTTCAGCCACCGAGGCCCCACACTCTGGAATTCCCTCACTAAACTTGTCCATCTCTCTCTCCTTCTTTAAGGCCCTCCTTAAAACCCATCTCTTAGACCAAGCTGTAGCTCACCCTTCCCAATATCTCCTTTTTTGTCTCAGTGTCCAACTTTGTCCTGAATATGCCTCTGTGAAGGTCCTTGGGACATTTATCTATTGTCGAAGGCACTATAAAGATGGAAGCTGCTATTGTTATTGAGGTATCAGTGGAGCTCTACAATTAGCCTGACAGAGATTGCGGTAAGATTATCACAAGATCCCTGCAGAAACACAAATGTTTAGCTTCAATATTTTATGGAAAAGTGTTTTTAAAATGTACTGTAGGGCTCAAGTTTCTGTGGAAAATTGTATAGAATAGGAACAGTGACATCATTCTGCATAGAATAGGCTGCACAAGAAGCAACAGCTTTCTCCATGGGATGGTAAAAACAAAACGGTACAAGCCTTGCAACTGTTGTGGCCTGGATGAGTCTGTGTCCCCTGTTTATGTCGAGTGCTAGAGATTGCAGCCCCTATTCAGTTATCTGAGGGGGCTGCTGCTCAATTTTTGGTTGCACTTCAGCCCGACGCTCCTGATCTTTGACCACCCAGTACGGAGTGGGGGATGGGGGGTAAGTTGGAGGACCTTCTCATGGGTCTCTTCCGGATTCATAGGTTCAGGATGACCGCATGGGGTGGGGCGAGAGGCCACTCTGGCTGCCTGCCTCTCTTCCGCAGTCTTATCCATGCCCGGTTTGCCCTGGAGAGGGAGCGTGCAGTGTACGCCAGTAACGTTTGAGGCCTTCCGCGACCGTTGGGCCCCATAGGGAATAGAGCGTCTGATAGACACACACATTATGATTTAGTGTTACTGTACAAATTTCCTTTAGGTTCTGTTGAAATTGGACTTTATATTTCAATTCTGTTATTAGCTGCGCCTCCTTATCACAAAGGAGCACATGCAAATTTGATTCTCAGTTGACAACACTGGGGCAACCCAGTGTCACCTTTATGGATTAATTATAAAAAGGCACAACCATAACAGAGTAACATGCGGTCCAGAATAGTTTATAGGGGTCTCTGTTTAACAGTTTATGAAAATCCATTGTATGTAGAACCTCCCCTTTAAACACCCTATGTAGCCCACTTAAAAATAAATTTTAAAAAATTCCATCTTTTTTTATTAAGAAGTGGTTTGCGAAAGGTTGAACCATACCTAACATTTACTCAAGGTTTACTCGTGATTCTATCACGCAGCATTCTGTCTCTTGTTACCTAGCAACAAGACAATTAATCTCCTTATGATCCTTTCCCAGCTTAAGCCCAGAGTAAAGCTGTTTGCTTTGACATCAGGATGTAGTCACAAGCCAAGGAGGAAATATCAAGTGCTGCCTTTTACAACAAAACACTTATGGAGATCAGATGACTGCATTCCTTTGCTGCACCTATTGTGTGTAAATGTCAACACCTATTTACTTTTGCTCGCCAACTCTATAAAAGCACCAAGCGGATTTATTAAAAGATGGTCAGTCCCGGTTCCTGTGAAAATAATTCCTTAACAGGTTAGCAGGACTGTACAAAATACTGCGTCCAGCAATCACCGTTGGCCAATAATTTCAAGAGGATTTTATGGTACAGAGTTCACGCTGGATTCATTCAATCACGCCTCAGGAGGATGTTAAATGGCCTGTGGGGAGGAGACATCTTTCAGACAGGCTAACTGCACACAGTGCTCAGAAGTGCGTAATTTATTTCCCATTCAATAGCAAAATACTGCGGATGCTGGAAATCTGAAATAACAACAGAAAGCGCTGGAAAAACTCAGCAGGCCAGGCAGCATCCGTGGAGAGAGAAACAGAGTTAACGTTTCAGGTCGAAGACCCTTCGTCAGAACTTATTTCCCATTGTTCTGCAGATACTTATCCCAATCCATTGGGCACATTCAGCCCTGTTTTGTGTTCTGATAAACGTTTCTGTGGAGATGGAGTCTCAATGGCTGGAAGGAGCTCGTAGGTGCTTTCGTTCACTTTGTTTCTCCAGCCAATTTTTAGGTCAATTTTCCAGGGTACTTAGAGTAGGAAGGAGATGTATGCATCTAATTCATTTGCCCAAGTTCTTGGCAGTCATGGGGACAGAATTCATCTAGTCTCTCCTGATCTATGAGTCTAATTCCGTGATCCTATGAAACCAGCAGAGAACAATATTCACAAGGAGCATCAATTGGAGAATCAGAGCTACAGTATCGTAGCTCTATCTTCAACCAGCACTCCCTTCAAGCAAAGCTTCCCACTGGAAGCACAGTTTACACAATTAGCCTTTATAACCAATTTCTAGCATTCTAACAAGTGGAAATCCTCCCTGTCCCAAAAAACAATTTTCCTTTACCCCTCCTTCTCCCAAAGGCAGCAGCTTAGGTGGTTCCACAGTACCAGTGTGCTACCTCAGTGTGCAGAGTTGGCTAAAGTGGACAGAGTTGGCTAAAGTGGACTGGGAAAATAAGTTAAAGGGTAAGATAGTAGATAAGCAGTGGCAGACATTTAAGGAGATATTTCATAACTCTCAGCAAAAGGTATATTCCAGTGAGAAGGAAAGACTACGAGAAGGATGAACCATCCATGGCTAACTAAGGAAGTTAAGGATGGTATCAAATTTAAAGAAAAGACATACAATGTTGTTAGTGGTAGGCCAGAGGATTGGGAAATTTTTAGAAACCAGCAAAGGATGACTAAAAAAATAATAAAGAGGGAGAAGATAGATTATGAGAGTAAACTAGCAAGAAATATAAAGAAAGACAGAAAGAGCTTCTACAGGTATATAAAAGGAAGAGAGTAGATAAAGTAAACATTGGTCCCTTAGAGGTTGAGACTGGCAAATTAATAATGGGAAACAGGAAAATGGCAGAGACTTTGAACAAATATTTTGTATCTGTCTTCACAGTAGAAGACACTAACAACATCCCAATAATAATAGATAATCAAGGGGTAAAAGGGAGGGAGGAAGGAGCTTAAAACAATGACTATCACTAGAGAAAAAGTACTAGGCAAACTAATGGGACTAAAGGCTGACAAGTCCCCTGGACCTGATGGCCTGCATCCTAAGGACTTATAAGAAGTGGCTGCAGAGATAGTGGATGCATTGGTTGTATTCTACCAAAATTCCATGGATTCTGGAAATGTCCCAGCGGATTGGAAAACCGCAAATGTAACGCCCCTATTCGAGAAAGGAGGGAGACAGAAAGCAGGAAACTATAGGCCAGTTAGCTGAACATCTGTTATTGGGAAAATGCTGCAATCCATTATTAAGGAAGTAATAGCAGTACATTTAGAAAATCATAATAAAACCATGTTGACTCTGCTTGATTGTATGAAAGGGAAATAGTGTTTGACAAATTTATTAGCGTTCTTTGAGGATGTAACGAGCAGGGTGGATCAAGGGAAACCAGTAGATGTGGTGTATTTGGATATCCAAAAGGCATTCGATAAGGTGCCACATTAAAGGTTATTGCACAAGATAAGAGCTCACGGGGTTGGAGGTAATATATTAGCATGGATAGAGGATTGGCTAACTAACAGAAAGCAGAGAGTCGGGATAAATGGGTCATTTTCAGGTTAGCAAACTGTAACTAGTCGGGTGCCACAGGGATCAGTGCTGGGGCCTCAACAATTTACAATCTATATTAATGACTTGGATGAAGGGACCGAGTGTACTGTTGCCAAATTTGCTGACGATACAAAGATAGGTGGGAAAGCAAGTTGTGAGGAGGACACAGAGGGCTGGATTTTCCCTGCGGAGGCGGGATGGCGGCGGGAGAGCTGGATGGCGGCTTCCAGTCCCACTCCCGTCTGCAGTCGCTCTCTCAAAAAGATTTTCTGTAGATTGGCCTCGTTAAGCCCGCCCTGTGGGGATTCCTGGCCAATTAACAGGAAGCGGGTCTGATGACGTCATTTGATGACGCGTCATCAGCCGGTTTCCTTAAAGGGACCATGGCCACATTGATTTTGACAGTTGTGCTGTCAGCGTTCTGCAGCATTGAGGTGCTGTAAACACTGACAAGCACTGCACAAAGGTACACGTCTGCACCCAGGCTCACGCATGACTCCCTCCATATGCTTATTGCACATTGCACAGGAGGACACAAGCAGGGATGTCATCAGGAGTGCCTGGCTGCAGTGGTGCCAAACTTTCAATGATCTCAGTAGATCACGAAACGTTACTGCAATGCCACACTCAACCTCACCCTGCTGTGCCACTCATCGCTTCCCTATCACTCTGCCTTCCCTACCCTTCTCCTGCACATCCTTACTCACACCAACTTACCTTGCACCTCCACCCATCCCTTTCTATCTACATTATAACTTCCCCATCTCACTAGCCACCCCTCACACTCACCCTCATCCTACTGCAAGCAAACTAACAACACACAAGGGTAGGCACTTGAGAGGTTTAGCCAATGTTCATGTGAAGTTTCTGGTAATGTGTTGTCATACAGTGAAATCTATATTTTCAACACTTCACCTTATTGGACAGATCTATGCACACCTTGAGAAGTGTCTTACTGAGTTCCAGTGAATGTTGAGACATAACTATAGTGATGAGTGTGAATGGAATGGCTTGGACATTAAAGGGATGCTTCACAGTGCTAGTGTGGAATGGTGTCAACCTGGTGCATCATGTGGCATCCAGGGTTTATAGTGTCAAGTGAAGTAAATCTGGCCATGGTGATGCCATCGCTGGTCTCCCGGGCAGCAATGTTGTCAGGGGCTGATGCCGTGTGTCCTGTGGAGCATCAGGTGATGGCAGAGAAGGTTGGTGATGTTGTTGGTGGGGCTGATCGTGCAGGGATTCAGAGGACCAAGGTGTGATTTTTTTCAAGGGTACCGATGTTGCTGCAATAGATGGCAGCTGCAGGTGAGATGACAGAAGCGATCTGTCAATGGAGAGAGAGGTTGTTCCAATGAAGTGGCACTGATTATACAGTTGGCTCTAAAGAATTGCACGCTAAAGAAATCTCTATGGGGGGAAAAATTGGGTCGCACCCCCTTTCGGGTGTTAACTTCGCCGAGGTGCTACTTTTAGCTCCCCGAAAAAGTTAGCGCCCCCGCGCCGGAAATTGAATGGTAGCACCCCAAGCAGGAGGCGGGGCGCTACTGGAAGCACTCCCCCCTCCCTCTTGGGGCGCTCCCATTGAATATCGCAGCGCTACTTGCAGCAGCGCCATGCGCGCTGGCACATACGGTACTGCAGGCCTTCCTCCCCTGATTAAAGGGGAGGGGCCTAGCGCAGCACGCACCGGGGCCCTGCTGGGCCACCAGGGAACAGGGTGCTGGCAAAAGAGCTCGGCACTCAAGAGGAGTGCCGGGCTGACCGATCTCGACCGGCACCCCGCAGGAGGAGGTGAAAGGGGGCAGGTGCTGGCAGGTGGCCCCCCAAAAAAATGGCCGCCCAGCACCTGCCCTTTAATTTGCGCCGCCCCAGCCGCAAACACGGCACCCTGACCCTGTCGGACATAGCGTCTGGCGGTAGGTCAGGGGGTGCGAGCGAAGTTTGTGGCTGGGGCACGAGCAGGGCGCTGTGCACGGCGATGACGTCATCGCCAGAGGCGCAGCGCGCTATCGGCTACTGCCGCCGCTAACCTCCCGCTGAATTTCGTGGGAGGCGTTAGCGGCTCCACGCCCGGGCGCTAGATGCTTTACGCCCCGTTAGCATCCCCTTGGGGTGCTAACGGGAGGCGCAAAGCAACCCAATTTTTCCCCCTATATGTCTTACAAATGCAGTAACCAACAGTTTCTGAGCTCTGAAACTGAACATCTGCAACATGGCATCCTTTACACCACTTCTGCAGCTTTCATGTTATCAGAAACATCAGAGCAGACTCAACTCACGGCAGGGTGAGCTGGCGTGTTCCCCGAGCAGTGGGTAACCTGTGGGGGAGAACGTAAAATTACAAGGTAGCCTCAAAATAGCATTAAATTGGCTGTTAACAAGCCATTTAATGATATAAATTGTCTCCCCCACCGCTTGGTGTCGGGTCAGTTCTGCGCAGGCAGACCCGACACCTGGCAGCCTCGCATGGAGGTGGGTTGACAGCGGATTTCCTACCCACTGTCAATCTTTGCTATTTTGACAGCGGACCCGCCTCCAAACCAGCCCGCTAAGTGCCGGCAAAATCCAGCCCAAAGTGTCTGCAAAGGGGTATGGACAGGTTAAGTGAGTGGGCAAAAATTTGGCAGATGGAGTATAATGTGGGAAAATGTGAGGTTATCCACTTTGGTAGGAAGAATAAAAAAGCAAAATATTATTTAAATGGAGCATGGTAGGTGTCCTCATACATGAAACACAAAAAGTTAGCATGCAGGTACAGCAAGTAATTAGGAAGACAAATGGAATGTTGGCCTTTATTGCAAGGGGGCTGGAGTATAAAAGTAAGAAAGTCCTGCTACAACTGTACAGAGCGTTGGTGAGACCACACCTGGAGTACTGCGTACACTTTTGGTCTCCTTATTTAAGGAGGGTTATACTTGCATTGGAGGCAGTTCAGAGAAGGTTCACTAGGTTGATTCCTGAGTTGAAGGGATTGTGTTATGAGGACAAGTTGAGCCAATACTCATTGGAGTTTAGAAGAATGAGAGGTGATCTTATTGAAACATATAAGATTCTGAGGGGGCTTGATAGGATAGATGCTGAGAGGATGTTTCCCCTCATGGGGGAATTTAGAACTAGGGAGCATAGTTTCAGAATAAGGGGTCATCCATTTAAAACGGAGATGAGGAGGAATTTCTTCTCTCAGAGGGTCGTGAATCTTTGGAATTCTCCACCCCAGTGAGCTGCGGAGGTGGAGTCATTGAATGTATTCAAGGTGGAGATGGACAGATTTTTGAAAAACAGGGGAGTCAAGGTATGGGGAGCGGACAGGAAAGTGGAGTTGAGGCCAAGATCAGATCCGCCATGATCTTATTGAATGGCGGAGCAGGCTTGAGGGGCCGAATGGCCTACTCCTGTTTCTTATGTTCTTATGTTCTCACACAAGCAGCCATTCTCCATGTGAGAGTTTAGACCCTAGACAACGGGGTAAATTTTGACTTTGTGCGATAGTGTAAAACGGGTGATAGCGAGTCAACAGCCCGTTTTCATGGAAATAAAGAAATCAGGAGAGATGCTGATTCACTATCACCTGTTTTACGCTATCACACAAAGTCAAAATTTACCCCAATGAGTATTGGGAGCTATTCAACAATTCTGAGACATTCCTGGCAGGTCACGCAGCATCACATTCTAGAATTCGGTTACCACACCGAGTTCGTGGAGAATTCATTGGGCAGAGGTTTAACATGAGTCACTAACACTATAAAGCTACAATGCTAGATTAGATTTAGACCAGCTAAAACCCAAATTTATTCACACCAGCACCCCTCATCCCATCACTAACATTCAGGAGAAGGGGTACCAATTTTTCTTAACTGTTTCTGACTGGTCTGTGATAAATTCTGCTCCAAACATGAAACACCACAGATTTCCAGAATTCTAGAAGTCATTCCTCTTTTTTATTTTAGAAAAAGAATGGGTGAAAAAGAGGCATCAGTTATCACGGAGATTTCCGAACTTAGTTCAGTCACATTATTCTTCGAGCAATTCTCTAAAAGTGACTCAGACTAGAACACTGACACTAGGGGCTGGATTTTGCCAATGGGGAGCTTTTGGAGGCGGGACTCCCACTTGTCGGGTTTCAGTCCCGCCTCCATCAACTTCTGGCCAACCCACGCTATTTTCCCTTGATTGACCTTGTTAAGCCCGCCCAGCGGGTTTAGCAGGCCAATTAAGGGAAAGCCGGTTACAGATGAAATGTCATCGTTTGACAGCACTGTGAAACTGTCAAACAGTGACATTCTCAGTAGTTTGATGAGGTCTTGAATTCAAGACCTCATCAAACATCTTTCTTTTGCAGAAATTAGATGGTTGTTGCATTGGAGAATGCAGCGGTCATCTGTCATCTCTGCCGCGGAGGTGCGAGACTCTCCGCATACCCACCGACTGAAGCCTGCAGGAAGAAACAAAGGTAAATAAACTTTTTCTATCGCTTTCCACTTACCTCATATACTCACCTCTCCACACTTGCACCCATCACTTACCTCCACAGCGCATTTTTGCACCCCTCCGACCCCCGCAGACCCACTGCTTGCCTCAGTGACCCTGGCGAGGTTCGGAGCCTTCGGAAGCCCGCAGTTGTGTGGGTAAAATGGGGATAATCCTCTTATCTGCCTGTTAACTACCTGTTAACAGGCAGATAAGTGGCACTAATCCCCTTCCTGCCTCCAAGGAGACGGGACCCGGCGCGGGTCGGCTACCCGCCTCCTGGCAAGATGGCACGGAGGCGGCCCACCACAAGATTCTGCCATTTTCCCGGCAGTCCCGCCTCCCAAGGGCTGGCAAGATCGAGCCCCAGGACCTTCAACACCAGTAACAGCCGTTCAATTACTGCCCTAAAATCCAGATCAGTCAATTAATTACTGTTTAAATGATATGAAAAAATTACTTTGGAAATCGCTACAAGGCTTTCAATTTAAAATCAATTTTATGTCACATGGAAAAAGTGGATTTATAACATATCTGAAAGTACTGACAACTATAATATACAGATGCCTTCTAAAACAGACGAGCTCTACAGAAATATCTCATGCCCATGAATGAGACAACAGATGAATTTTTTTAAACTGCGTTCAAATCTCAGAAGACTCTATGCTGTCAAAGAGCAGTTTTACTTAGGATCTTGTAACTTCACCGCTGTTGTTACAGCAAATGTCAAGAAGCAACCAAATATGGCACTGTCGGCTTAGCACCAAGTGGTGCTCCAAGTTGAACATATTGGTCTAGAAATTCGGGTGGCCGGCTTGCCGCAGGGGTAAGGATCGCGCGCGCTCTTACCTACCGCGCTTGCCGTTGTGTTTCGGGCCCACAGGAACTTCGGGTCCTGGGCCTCTCCCTAGTGCCGGCGCACAGTGCTTGTGTGTCCCAGGGGCGCAGTTAGTGCGATGCGACCTCTGGGATCACGTGTGCCATGGAGAGCCAATGGCAGCAGACCATCTTTCATTCATAGATTTGACAGGAGACCTGTCAAATCTGTGAATTGAAATCGGCCCCAAAAGAACAGCTAAACCTCAAATAAATTTTTTTTTAAAACATCACATTAATAAAATAACTATAGTTAAATAAATTAACCACTTTAAACAAAATTTTAAATTTTGAAAAAATTTAAATTCTTTTTAAAAGTTATAAAAATAAACTTACCTTTCTTTAAAGTCTCTTAAAAGATAAACCTGTTGAAAAAAATGTAAAATTATACTTAATTAACTACTTACCTTGTTCAAAAGGGGTCTTACGCCTCCTTTTTACTTGTGTAGAATCTTCAATACTTACCCTCGCGTTGAAACCTGAAAAAAAAACCTAAGTGTGCTGCGTGCGCACAGCCTCTACCGCGCACGCGGTTCACCTAGGAACCGCCCCCTTCACCAGACCGGAAGTGCCGGTTTCCCGCGCATGCACAGTGCATGCAGGAAACCGGCACTTCAGGAACGAATACGGGTGAGTACGCAGCGGGTACTCTCCCGTATTCGGCCGAATTTTTGGGCCATTACCTTGGCAACAGGTCTGACTCGGGCCTGGCTCTGGCCCTCCTCGCACTCGATGCAAAAATATCTTCAGTAAATCCTGTACATGGGCCTAAAGTGTAAGTGAGCTGGATGCAGTGAATGCCTTTTACTTCTTCCTACATTACATCTAAGCTGTGAACTTGAAAGCCTAAAATTCCACTTCAGATCATCACACTTGTAGTTTGTGCTCATTTTTCAGCCACAAACATCGGGTGCTCAGTGGTTTTGGTAGCAGCAATAGAACCTGGCACTGCCCACTACTGCTGTACTGTTAAAGTTGAAGGCGAGAAAGAGAGAAAAAAAAGAGGAAAAAGTGAAAATGATGGGAAAAAATAGGAAGAGAATGAGAGGAAGGGAGAGAAATGTGGCGAGGGGGGCAAAAGGGAGAACTCGAGAGAGAGAGAGGGAGTAAGACAAAGAGAGAGAGAGAGAGGGGGGGGCGTGAGAGAGAGAGAAGGGGGGGAAGAGAGAGAGAGAGAGAGAAGGGGGGGGGAAGAGAGAGAGAGAGAGAGAAGGGGGGGAAGAGAGAGAGAGAGAGAGAAGGGGGGGAAGAGAGAGAGAGAGAGAAG